>JASJOG010000079.1:805000-1232500 GCA_030142905.1 Heliopora coerulea | reverse complement strand
GAAGCGAAGATCCCTTACATTCATATAGCCTTGGAGACAACTCAACACTCTCTCAAGTACATTTTCAACCAACCTTGACTCTGACACCATGTCGATAAAGACTCCAACATGGAACAGATAAATTTTGCCTCCCCAGACAAACTTGTGTTCGTTAAAGTTGGGTGGAAAAGTAAGAGAGCCACCCGTACTTTGTCTGACAATTTGGGTTAATTGGGAAAATGTTGTGTAGATGTTTAATTGACTTTGTTATCTTAAAGTAAAGAGATTATCATGCTACTCTTATGAAACAGTTAAACCAGATTCGGCATAGCCCACCGGGACACCGGGACATTTCCTCCGCCACAGCAAAAATTTGTAGCTTGAAGGCCTTTCATGTAAGCCTCTATGTTGGGTGAAAAAGCAGCAAAAACTTCTCTTTCGTATTGAGTTATGAAATTTGAAGTTCCTGCAGCCCGTTCAGGAGAACAAATTTAATCACTTGTATTTTATTAACGACGGATATCATAATTGACCAATTTTATAATGTCAGTTGTCTCTTCTAAGTTTTTATCTCAATGATTTTAAGATTTTCATATCTGGAAATCCCATTGTAGTTTTATTTCCAGTAGTTTTCTTTCACACCCACCTTACAGCCTCAACTATTACAACCACCCCTATTTGAGTGCCACGCCACAAATGGATTAAATGATCCTTGGACTCAGGTTTTCATAACAGTGGAAAATCTTTTTTAAATCATCTGCGTCGGGTGAAAATCACCATGAAATCTTCTATAGTAAACATAGGTATTCGCCAATTGCGAGGGAATAACCCGCCCACTGCTTTAATTAGTTTGAAGCCAGTGTTGCTAATACATTCAATCCCGCGTTTTAAGAGTTGACATTTAATGTAAAATTCGAATTTTTGCTTTATTAGTTTTAGCTTCCTTCAACGAATAAAAAATTGGCAATTCACAACTGGAACCTAAAAACTCCACAAGTCCAAGAATAGCACGTATATAGAAAGGGGAACCAATACCATGAAACAAGGACGCAAATTTTGCGCAAGAGTAGACTGACTTACACGATCGAAGCAGTTTCGTTTGAAAAAGATACAGTGTCTATACACTTTATCTTAATATCAAAAAAAGACACTTTATAAGACTTAATAAAAAGGGGTTCCCTGAGCGCAAAGTATAGTATTTTGACACTTTACTACAGACTTGTGTTAATCTTGTAGGACGCTACTGCTACAATGTTCTTGAAAATTTATCACAACACTCCAGTTATATACTTTAAAGTCTTCGTTATCAGGCGCCTTAGTTCAGTGTGTCCTGGAAATTATTTGCCTTCGGATTTTCGCACAGAAAGAAAAGTTGATGCAAATACTTTACCGTAAGTAAAGACCTCGTCCCCGGTTAATACGTACATAATTATGCATATACATTTATCTACATATAATTGCATGACCATGTCAAAATAAATTCTTCCGGCAACAAGTATTCCCAAGATGGATAAAATCGTCTCCTTGCCGGGAAAGAGATTACTGAGATTTTTCGCTCGCCAAACTTCCAACAGGGTGTTTCTCACTAAATGAAAACACACAATGTCTGTATATTTCTTTAATAATATTCCAAGCAAACAATTTTGACATCCGAGTTAATATCAAACAAGAAAATGCAATAAATGAAAGTAAAATGTTACTTAATAATTACAGTACCACAAGAGAAGCCTTAACTAGTATAGTTTTTTCTTCATCCTTGCACTTGTCTATCTTTCCTAAAAGAGAAAACCAAAATAAAAGATCAAGATGATCACGGTACTTATACATACAGCTTATCTAAGAAGCTACGACAACAGTAAAAGTTACATCTATACTTACAGCTTTATTAATGCGTACACAGCCTTCAACTACATAGAGCTGACACCTACACCTACTTACGCACACTCGCACCTACTCTTAATTCCCATTTGAATTGCTTGACTTGTCTGGATTTATTGTCATAATCTATGACGAATATCATACCATTCTTTATTTTACTTACCGTGATTATGATCGTGTTCTAATATCATGTATTGTTTAAACAGAAAACTTGAAAATGGTTAGAGCAACTATGATTCTAAAGATGCTAGTGATCATCGTTTTAGTTTGATTAATGTGATAAGGTACTTGCTGTGAAAGATATCATTCAGATAATTGTAACATATCGATTTACAATTTGAGTACTACATTTTAATATGGCACTATTACATTTTCCGTGTTGCGAATATGTTTCTATGTGTATGGTACGAATAAACAGTTAATTGTTTATGAAACAATTATTTTAAGGCTTTCATCTTGTGTAAAGCTTATAGGCAGTACGTCATAAAACGTGATCCGTCAGGTTATCGGTTCGTTAGCAACGATGGACGAAGAGATTTCGGAAAATGGCGAAACAACGAATCTGTTAAGATTTGAAGAAAGATAGCTAGCCTCATAGCCGTGGGCAGGCCTTACGTTTTATATCACCTTTTTCATAAAGGTAAGTTGATAAGGAAGATCGTGAAAGCGCCAAACTTTTCAATGCAATTTTTAGCTCATACCAAAGCTATATTTACAGCAAAGAGCCAATTGCTTTTTGTCAACAAATTAGTTAAAATCACTGTAATCAACAGAGAAACGAGTAATGAAAATTTTACGACACGTGATTGAATAGATTTTCGACGAATTAAATTAAAGGCATCTTGGGTTCCCTCATTACCGTACAAAAGTAATACAAGAACGATGCCCCATTTTACAGAGACAACTTGACATTCATATTATTTCATATTTGTTGCTAGGTTATATGCATAGACAAAGCAAATTAGTCATTTAACACTTGGAGTCCGATTCATCGGACTCCAAGAATAAGAACAAATTAACAGAAGAAAGCAAAAATAAGGGCAGAAAAGAAAAAAAAAATTAAAATAATAACTATAATGCATTATAGAGTCAAGTTGAGAACTGTACATTTCCACGCTGTTTTAGACTCCTTAAGATTCGCATACATTAAATAGGAACAAAATGAATCCTGTTATACTCATGATATATAATAAGCATGATTTCACTGAAATTGAAAACAATATTAACCAGGGGCATTGCCATTTGTGTAATAGTACTTTTCAGAAATTGTTGAAATTGCTCTTACCACTTAATTATATCTCTTAATAATAGCCGTAGACCTTGCCATAGCGATAGCCTTTGCCATATCTCTTCCCAAGACCGTAGCCATATCCCTTGCCATAACCATAGAGGCCATATCCTCTTCCATAGCCGTAGCCATAGCGCTTGCCATATCCGATTCCATATCGGCCATATTTACCTCCATAGCCAAATCCTTTTCCAATGTAACTAGGATCGGCTTGGATCTCGTCGCTGTAACAGATATTTACAAGAATAATTTAACGCTACCAGTATAAGAATAAAAGAATTGAATGAAATACGTCGTCTTCTGTTTGTCGCTACAAAGTAATAAAATGCTAGTCGCGACAGCGTAATGACACATTAAGTACTGATTACTTCACGTATGAATGAATTGTCCTATATGAATAAACTTTTTTAGCGGAACTGGCTGCTAAACGGCTAATTTTGGACTTATATTAACATAACTTTTTGTGATTTCAAGATATTTATTTTCAACTTTTATTCATATTATATAGTTTCTAAAATTGACAGCTTGCTTTGGAGTTTTATTACAGAATTATCTTCAAAATAGGATGAATTCAACACTTCAAGAATAGTCTAAACTGCGAAAGCTCATACAAAAAACTGAGTTGAATTGAGAGAGGATTGAATTATGAAGTTCCGGCTACCTGGTCTACGAATTCAGCTATCGTGTTGAATATCCACGGATTCCGATTAACCTGCACGAGAAATTCTTGTTACTTCTTCACACTTATCAATAAAGATATCCAGTTATTCGATGGTATTTCGGAATCTTCCTACAAGTATTATATTAACGTAAATTGATTTCGAAGAGGATTGTTTAAAAACGCTGATATCTTTTTAAGTTTTATGAATGTTTTTTACCATAAAATTATTTATCTCCCATGTGTGAAATACCTGGATGAGGTATTCGTCTGAAAAAGATTATGCCTGCTCTTGGTATAAAACAGATTTTTAAAGAAAAATTTCACATAATGGTTCAGAAATATCGGTTGCGTAAGACGAAAAACGACCGGTATGGACTATATTCTCGCCTATTTACTAAAGCGTTTGAGTTTTTCAACCTTAGCACAATGAATGTTTGTGCAAGCTAGTTTTGAGCAGTGTCCAGACCAGCTCCTTTGTTTTAGAGAAGAGAAAATGTTAAAAAGATGAAAATCTACAAGACGAGAGTTTGAAACTGAACAACAAGAAATTAGGAATTTTATTAAGATTTGCCGATAGCCCTCCATTTCCATTCCAAAAAAATAAAATTAAATGTTTAAGAAATTTAAGCCCAGCTATGTCATGAGATAACCATGTCTGTATTTAGAGATAAATGGTGACAGTCTCATAGGTGCTGGATAAGTTAAATAGCTTACCTCACAGCGTCTTCGTCGTCTTCAATCGGAAGAGCGGATGCGACCACCAAAAGGAAAGCAAAAGCGATAAAGAAATATGAGGATTTCATGACTCAAAGTTGCTTGTCTCGTATATACAACGACTTTAACACATTCTGCCTACTCTGGTTACTCCTGGCTATTTATACTTACGTGATGTTTTCTTTTTTTGGTTTTTCTTTTTTTTGTTTTTATTCAGCGGATAGCCAATATCAAAAGATCCTTTCAACGTAGGCGCTTATTTCTGAAGCTATATCGTTCAAGTGAGAGTACTCAGAAACTCAATTCTTTAAACATCATCTAATTGGGGTCAAAATGTTTAGAGTGAGCTATCGTTTAAGAAACAGCTCTTTTTCAGAGAAAAAGAACATTCATTTTACAAGTGAAAAGGATATTGATTATGTTACATCTCAAGTTCGTATACTAGAATCTTTGGCGGTAGGTAACAATGATTGCTCAATTGGTTTCAAGTAGTGACCGTAACTATGGGTATAAGAATGTGCTCAGGTCTTTAAAATTCTGCCAAAATGTAAATGTATTATCACCGAGATGCACTCCATTCTCTTTGATATCTTGGATTACTCAGCGAAACCTTTGAAAAATCCAATAGACCTACTTGAGAAGAAATTAAGTATGTACGTAATCGATAGAAACCAAACTCTCAATTATAGACACAAGTTGTCATATGTGATTTGTAATGCACCTTAGTGGAAAATATATGAATAGTTTTAAAATCAATCCTATTTTTCTGAACTATATAAAGAAGATTGAGATTATAAAAAAAACCGAGACATAAATAGCATTACAAGCATTTCTGATTATCATTTGCTGTTTATCAATAGAAAGAATGTGAATGCCGATGAACGATTACATGCACTTTGTTATAGTTAATTAGCCATAGAAAAATTAGATGTGATAAATTTCTTTTTCCAACGAAGGATGCTTCTATTCCAGTTAGATATTTATAATATATAGTTCGTTTTACGGGAAGGATCTTCATAGAAATAGTCTTATGTTCGAGGCTATTATTTCCATGATAGAAATTACTAAAAAAATTAAAAAAAAAAAATTAAGTGAAGTTAATTAATCCAAAAAAGTACCTTTCCCGATTCAGTGATTTTAAATCTTAACAATATAATCCAAGCCTTCAATATAACAGATTATCTTGTTCCAATTTTGTTCATCTGAAACGCCGACTTCTCTTTTTGGGCGCGATATATCTTTCCTAGAAGGTGCAAAGTATTTTGTTTGCCACATCTTCCAGTTTTAAACTAAAGTATCTCTTAACCACGGCATCCACGGTGACTTCTTTTTCCACATATAACTCGCATAAATTGGAAAAGACACTGAAGATAAGATTCTAGATTTTAGCTTGTCTTGTTTCAAGATCAATCTTGTTTGAATGATTTGTTTAATTAGTAAAATTTTGTTTAAATTTAAAACATGTGATTATCTTTAAACAGTAAAGGTAGATTATGAAATAGCTATACAAGTTAGTTGAATCTTAGGTTAGGTAAAAGTTTATTGCGAGATAATGTAGAGGAATTTTACCAGGCAAAACAGGATACATGGCATTATACAATCAATGAAATAAGGAATTTCTTTTTCACCGGCATACAGAATGTATTAAACTGCTTGTCATCTTTTGTTGCTGTAAAGGAACCGACGAGAGCTGATATCCTGGGAGGAAGATCTTGGCAAGACTGGGCTACTTTGCATACAAATATGAAGTTTTTAATTTTAACTTTGAGGCATGAAATTTATACTTGCCGGTTAATTCAACTACATATGAACGAAGCATAAATTCAAGCCAGACTTCAAAGTAGCTGGACGAGATGGCAAACTCGTCTTGATATAATTATGTTTACAAAAACTTTGAGTTAAAGGTCAGGGTAGGCCCGCTTTTAAACCTAATTTCAGCAAGTATGATAACTGAAATTTTTGTCGTTTTATTTCCTTCTTATCTACATTGTAATCAGGTAATTGATTAATTTAATTACATTTATCTTTAACTTCCCAACAAATTTATGTTGTAGATGATAAAATTATAGACTTATATTAGTTTTGTTTATATTAGAGGACAATATTGTTAGTTTGAGAAATATATTGATTAGAAAGAAATAATCAGAAGATTTTATCTTTTCATGCTAATAGCGCATTTTTTTGCCCATGAAATGTGAAAATTCATATGAAATCTTTATTCTATAAAAAAAAGGACTTTACCTACAATCAGCACAAACTTAGAAACGACTTCACGTTTATTTAATTATTCATGGAAGACTTTTTTGACTTGGTGTGATTTAGTCATTGTTTAAAGATCCATGAATTTCTAAAAAATGCGAAAGTCTTAACGTTATTGAGTAAAGCTAATATTTTTCTCTTAAGCGATGGGAATCAAATTTTCTCGAGGTTTGTAGTGCAATTATTTGTAAGGTTTACGATTGTTTGTTATCGCGGAACTTTCTTGAAAAATTGCGTGATAAAGGTGGGTAGGAAATGCTTGGAAAATAAGGTTTCAGTTAGGATGTTGTTGTGATGCTAATACAAGGCGCTATGACTTTGATCTTGTGTGTGATTATGTCAGCCATCTTTATTTTTCGGTAATACAAGACTTACTAGCAGCATATTTATTCATTCTTAATTAAGATTAACTCTTTGTAAGTCAATAGATTGAGGGCAACTAAAATCAAGGCTGACTATGATACAGTCATAGTAATACGGGAGCCGAATCATTAATGATTTATTCTTACTTCAAAGTAATGGGATGGATGGAAACTGTTCCGAATGAGGGATCTCCGACGTCCATCACGGCCCCCTTCTTCGTGCATTCTTCCCATACACTGCAAGTGTTTATGTTATTATGTTAACGGTTAATTATGAAATTCCAAAACTTTGAAATTGGCGTTGCCAACCTATGGGGTTACCATGGTTAAAGGCAATGGAGCTAGCCAGTACTATTGGTATATGTTAACCGGTTTCTCGCCGCAAAATATTGCATAGTGATTATCTTGGTCAACGTTATGAGGTTGGCGTGGTAAACAGTCAGAATATTGAGATATACTCCAGCAAAACCTGGAACGACTTTCAGATAAACCTTAATTCTTGTTTCGCTTTGGAGATCAATGTTACTGTGACTATTATTTGACCTTATCGGATTGGTGGGAGAAACAATAATTATCATTTGATAATCTCCAACAAAGACTGGGAAGACTGTCAGATAACCCAGAATTTTTCCGTTGTTGCTAACATGTGTATTATCATCTTTAGAAATATATTTTTGATGTGCATTAATATTACATTTATCAGATATACTCTAGAGGTGGGGGAGCTTGGAGATATCTTAAGAGGATAGATAGACGTTTCTAACGCTCTATCCTCAGAAAAACGAGTTACGAGCCCCAGACGAGGATCAAACCCGCAACTTTCTGATGACCGGTGAGACGTCCTAACCATTAAGCAATCAAGACTCCGATGGTGAGCCGAGGTGCAAGTTCGACATACAAGCGACAAAACCAGAAGCCATTATATGTAAATAATGATATTGATGAGATATACGTTAGAACTTTGGGAGCTTGGAGATATCTTGAGATGATAGAGGAACGTTTGTTAAACTCTATCATCAGGAAAGCGATTTCCGAGTCTAGGTAACTCGATGTTTAGAGAGTCTCACCTGTCGTCAGAAGGTTGCTGGTTCGATCCCCTTCTGGGGCTCAGAACTCGTTTTTCTGAGGATAGAGTGTGAAGAACGTTCATCCATCATCTTAAGATATCTCATATCTTCCACACTTCTAACGTATATCTCATCAATGTCATTATTTACATATAGTGGCTTCCGCTTCGGTCTCACGTATGTCGAATTTGCAACTTTACTCGTCATTTGAGTCTTGGTAGCTCAATGCTTAGAGCATCTCACCCGTACATCTAAAAGGTTTCAAGTTCGATCCTCGTCTGGGGCTCGGAACTCGTTTTTCCGAAGACAGAGAATGACGAACGTTTATCTGTCATCTCAAGATATCTCCTAACTCCCACACTTCTAAAGTATAACTCATTAATCTCATGATTAACATATAGTGGCTTTCGCTTTAATTGTACGTATATTAATTAATTGCACTTTAGATCACCATCTTAGTCTTGGTAACTCAATGGTTACAGCATCTCATTCGTTTTCAGAAGGTTGCGAGTTCGATCCCCGTCTGCGGCTCAGAAATCCTTTTTGTGAAGATAGAGCTTGACGAACGTTCATCTATTATCTTAATGATATTACACTTATCGTTCTGTTAATTTTCCCAGCCAATAAAATCTATTATTCATAATCTGATTAAATAAATAACAACCTCAGTTTTTTCTGTCAATTTTCGATTTCATCAAAACCATCTTCAGAAACAATTCGTGCCGGTTATGAGTATGCTGTTCGGTATTACTTTTATTCTGCTTTTCGTTCGGGAAACAGTCAATAGTGGCTTTGGAGTGCCATGAAATAGTTTTTGTTTGTGTATCAAAACCAGAAATGAATATACAAATTAGTTTGAACGAATGTCTTTTGGTTGACAAACACGTCCAATTACTTACTGTAACTTTTGTAACTTGCTTTATATTATAAGGTTCCACTTCGATATTATAATGAAATCAAATTCAACTTCCCGATTTGATAATCGCAACGCAATTCCAAATGTATCTACCTAAACATCTGATTATTTTGGTTTAAAAGCTCTTCAATAGCTTTAATCGTTGATTAATAATGTCCTTTATTATCATTAAATAACGAACACATGACCTCCGCTAATCGAGAAGATATTTCTCGATAAAGTTTGGTCGATAAACTCTTTTCATTGCTGGAACGGAAGGGAAAATTTAATCCATTTGCGAAAGCCATATCGGTAGCTGCTAATATGTAGCAGTATTGATAGGGTGTACTTATTAATACGGAACATCAAAGTGGAGAGTATGAAGTGAAGGTGCTGACTAATAAAATTTCAATTTTGCACATCTGTGCTCACCTAAAAACCAATATCGTTCAACATTAATTCTCTCACGAATAGCACTGCGCGTGCAAATAAAATTAAGAGTCTATAGAGGAGGTCTTTGGAATCAACAATTTTGGTGTTTAGCTTGGCAGAAGAAGGAAAACTGGAATGGTTGCAAAACTCTGTCGTATTGAACCCAGTTGTAGGTTGAGTGGGTCGGCAAAGCTACCCCATCCAAAGAAGGATTATAATATATGGCTTAAAAAATTCCGCGTTTCTGATTTGTATCCGTGCAGGAAGCTGATATTCCCTGACAAGGACTCTAATATGGGGCTTTAGCTAGCTTGTTATCCTGTCTTTCACTCCATTACTCGATTTGTCTTACTCACGTTTGGTTAGTAGCTGAGGTGTTTAACCTTTCTCAAGCTACTTTACATTTATATAATTATCCTCTGTTTCTTACCTTGCATGAGGTGCTGGTTTATTAATAGCAAAGGCATGTTAGTATTTGTCGATTTCCGTGGCAGAAGAGCTATTCAAAAGACACTTGTTTCGATATAAAATCTAATCAAAAATACAATACCGCCAGCCCTAAACTGCTTTTCTGTTGACAAGTAGCTCTCGTTACATCATTGATTCATATTTGCTTGCTGATAGTGTTTTTTGATTTTTACTCTTGAGAGACCATGGTAATAATATCATTCTAGTCTGTTCAGTGTTTGGCGCCAATCTCTGAACCCAGACGGCAAACTGAGAGAGTACTTAATCATAATACTTATGAGAAAAATTACATTAATAACAGGATATGTAGCTTCCAAGATTCCAATAAGAAATCAAAATAGGTTGAAATATCTGACACTTATTATCGAAAATCCGTTTTCCATGTTTAAGACTTTCCAGTTCGAGACGTCTCCCCTTGACAAGTCAAATTGTCCGACATTTAGCCATAGTAAAATGATGAAAGTCGGGTTCCGAGCCAAAAGATTTTATCGAGACAGTAATTGTTAGCACTTTCTGGCCCGAGACCTTTGTACACTTGAAGAGTATAAAGTTATTTGAGGTAAGGGCCGATTTATACAATACGAAAGCCGCATACGATTGTTTGCGATGATGCATCTGAGTTCCTCGCTTGGGTTTCCAGAACGAATTGCCATATTAGTAAAAGAATCTGAAGTAGAATTGTTCACCAGGGAGAAAATCATACATACCCCCAGGAAGAACAATCGTATACGACCATCGTATCGTGTAAATGATTCCTTAAGCAGAGTAAAACAATTGAAAAAGAGTAAGTCGAAAAAGTGTAAACAATGACTTGTTTCCGTATGATACAGCCATCTCATTGAATGTGTTGTTGTGATAGCTAGAATTTCCTTATAAATTGGAATTTAGCTTTTTCTTAAAGCTCTTTGAACCAATTGACAGTAGTGTGTTAGAAATCCACTATATTTTGATTTTTAGAGTAGTTGGTTAATTAGCGCAAATATTACGGAATAGCATTGCGCAAGCAGTCTTGAATGAAGTACAAAAAGTTTAAATGTTGTATTGTGTCATAGAAACAAGACAATGAGATACTGAGGTCGTTCAAGCTTTTTTTAAATTTAAAACAATTCTTACATGAAGCGAAATACCTTGCGGAATTTCAGGAAAGGTTGTAAATGTATATATAACATATCGGTCTTTTTAAACACAGTGGAACTCCGTTAATACGGACACCAACGGGTAGTAAGTATCTGGACATACTGAAGTGGACCGTATTAACGGGGGTAGGGTCAAATTTCATGGCTGTTTTCTTTTAAGTGATGTTATGGCAGTTATATCACAATTGCATTTCTAAACAACAGTTCTTAAGCATTCGGAATGCAGAGGTAATTTAATCGGAACGGAAATACACAATAGGATATTAAACATAACAAAATTTTATAAACAGAAACAATCTCCTATACACATTGTCCTCCTCAAAACAAAGGACCCAATTAAGCGCTCCAATTTTGCATGTTCCTTTCATTAATACATTACCTTTCAACAGAATTTTGAAAAAAGATCTCTGACTTTCGATTGACTTCTTTAGTGGAAGTACAATAACTTCATCATTTTGCAATTTTACGGATGTTATTGTTTGCCAAGTTTTATTTTCCTTTGTCATTTAATTGGGGTGGTATTATATTCCTGATTTTGGAAATGAAATGGCTGTTTTAAAAGTCAACGATATCGCATGTCACAGACTTTTTCAATTAAAAAAGAAAATCGTTATTGTTTCTCAAAATATGCTTTTGTTGATCACTAATCTGTCCTTCGGAATGCACATTTGACTTGAGCGGCCACGTAAACGAGGTCAATTTCTAAAGGATCATATTCTTTGGAATTTCACAAAGTGGCTGTTGGCCGCATTAACGGAGTTTTCATATAAGAAAATGTATGGCCGTTTTGCCGGGACAAAAAATGTGGCTGTAATAGAGAGGTGGCTGTATTAACGAGGTGGCCGTATAACGGGATTTCAGTGTAGTAAAGAAATTTCAACCACAAAATGCTACAATTTTATTGACATTTTGATCTAGCTTGCTCGTTTTGTGGGAAAAGGGGTTCGATCCTTTTAGTAAGCCCAACACGTTCACAAACGCCAATTGAAATAACACAGAACACAAAGAAATAAAATATATATCTAAAAGTCTCTTCGTCACAATCAAACTCGAACTCCGCACTTCGCTACGGTAACAGGACACACTAACTAAAAAACTACGCACGCGCTAATAAATGTCAATTAATCAATTGTCAATTATAATGTTCCCAATAATAATAATAATAATAATAATAATAATAATCCCAAATGTTTATTCTAAATTAACCATTAATTAATGTGCTAAAATAATAACAGTTTCCGACACACTCCCCCATGTGAAACCATAAGGTATCACATGCAATACGGAAACTTTATGCTAGTTCTAAATAGTAATCACTTAATAGTCCTGTTCGTTTTGAAAAATGTCATTGTTTCTCAAGTCAGCAGCAAAGGCAGCATCTCTCTTCGGGCGAAAGGGTAGTGCTTCAGGGCTGAGGACAACTTCTTGGGTCGCTCGTTTGTCGCAGGAGAGCCCCAAGGGATAAAGGTGTTGAATGGGTTGTTCTAAGTAGGACTTGCCAGCGCGCAACTTCACGGCTCGTACCACATCATCTTTTCCAGTAATTAACTCCTCAACGATACCAAGTGGCCACTTTGCTCGATTCATTTCTTTACTTCGCACTATGACAACATCGCCAACACTGAGTTTAGGAGACTTAACCTTCCGGTTGCAATTGTGTCTTTCTCCGAGGGCTTTTACGTACTCAGAACTCCATCGTTTCCACAAAGCTTCCTTACATGCTCGTAGGTGTTTTGCTCGTTTACGAAGGTCTGCTTCCACTCTCCATGGCTCCAACTCTGGAATTCTGTTAGGTCGCTGGTACAAGAAAGATGCAGGTGTCAGGATGGGAAGTTGAAGATTGTCTTCAACATAATCCAGTGGTCGGTTGTTGAGTTCCACTTCCACGTTGAGAACAACGTCGCACAGCTCCGCGTAAGTGAGCAGGCCATATCCTATCGTCTTGTATAACGCCCCTTTGAACACACCAACCAGTCGCTCGAATTGACCTCCCCACCACGGCGCTCTGCTAAGGTTGAACTGCCACGAAATTCCTTGATCAGCGAGAAATTCATTGAGTTGTTCATCTCCCATTGCTTTCTTCAACCACTTGGCCGCGGCGAAGAACGTTTTCCCGTTGTCGGAATAGATCTTGGTCGGTCGGCCACGAGGTGCAATGAAACGCTTGAACGCTCCGAAAAACTCAACCGTCCCTAAGCTTAGCAACAATTCCAAATGAAGAGCACGAGATAAACTGCACGCAAAGAGGATCAAATACGATTTCCCTTCGACTCCCTTTTTTCGACGATACCGGATCGAACCAGCAAAATCAACGCCAACCACTTCAAACGCTGTAGAACTTTGGGTCCTGTCTTTAGAAAGGAGACTAGGAGGAGGCGAAGCGAGGGCACATGCTCGAAACCTCGTGCAACCGTTACAAGACTTAATGACGCGTTTTGCCAGTCGACGCAGGCGAGGAATCCAGTAGTCTTCGCGTATCTTTGAAACGGTCAACCCTAAACCTCCATGTAAGGTCGTAAGATGAGCTTGTTCCACCAGTTTCGTGGCTAATTCACATTCGTCGGGAATATAGATCGGATAGCTCCCCTGAATCCGCCCGCGACACTCCAGAACTCCCTTGCCATTCTCTTGCAAGTTGAGTCACAGCAGCTCGTCATGGAATTTGTTGGACGTTCTGGCACGTTGTTGGACTCTGCGGATCCACCATTTCATTTGCTCTTCTAACTCCGCTGTAATAAGAGGCCCGACGGATTTGTCTCCCCTACACGAACGTACGAATCTTGATATCCACGCCAACACTCGAAGCGATTTCTTCAGATTAAACTTCCCCAGCAAGTTGTCGAATTCATCCAGTTCGTCAACAGAAACAACCGCCAACACTTCCTTAATCACTTTGGCTTCCGCAGCAGACTCAGGGCTTTCTTTGGTCACATGATTAGTTGACCAGAGTTCATGGTTCGACAACCACTTCGGACCATTCCACCACAACTCAGAGTCTAGAACCGATCCGCCTCGACTTCCAATATCCGCTAGATTTTCCGCCGTTGGTACGTATCTCCAAGCATCGATGTTGTGCTCCTGTATCTTCTGGACACGATTTGCAACAAACTGACGATACTTCCCGCCACCATTAATCCAGTGTAACGCCACGGTACTATCCAGCCAGCAGTAGGTCGAAGTAACCCTGAAATCCTTCCAGTGCTCGCCGGACATTGTCAACAGCATTCGACGCCATATGACCACTCACCAATTCCAGACGTGGGATGGTGAGACCTTGTTTCGCAAGACGGGATTTCGCAGCTACCAACCCTTGAGTAACTCCAGACACTTGACTTACCACTGCGCAAACAGCTGTCGATACTCCACGCCCACTTGCGTCGCCAAATGCATGAAATTCCACAGCATCTATAGGCTCTTGATAAGCAGCTAAGCTTCGTCTTGTGGATATGCTCGTTGGTAAGGAGGATTCCGATTTCTCCAGAGCGTGGCTAGTTTCTCAGGTAAATTTGCGTCCCAGGGGATCTTTTTCTCGCAAGCTTCTCGGAAAATCAGTTTGCCTTGGAGAGTTGTTTGCGACACCAGCCCAAGAGGATCGTAGACGCGAGCCAATTTACCCAGGACCCCTCGTTTCGTTGGGATAGTTTTCTCCTTAGGAAACATCACGCTCACCGTGTCTTTTTGTTTATTCCAAGCCAATCCAAGAAGTTTGGATTCATTAGCAGTGGAGCCAAGTTGTCGCTTCGCGTAGGTAGTTTCTTCGTCATCTTCTGGCTTGTTGCATTGATCCTCTAACTCCGGTGCGTTAGAATGCCATTTGTGAAGCTGGAAACAAGCATCAGCGAATATTTCGGTAGCATCACTCTTTAGAACTTGTGCTTTAGGGACGTCGCTAGCCCCAGACATCAGATCATCTACGTACATGCTTCGAGAAATCTCTGCTCCGCTCTCCGGACGTTTCTCTCTCCAACTCACCAAATGCTGTTCGATGACTCCCCCAAGCAGAAACGGAGAAGGCCCAAGACCAAACAGCGCCCGTGTAAATCGTAAAACTTCGACCTCACTTGAATCGACAGAACGCAACCAATGAAAACGTAAGGCTTCACGATGTTCTTCTTTAACACGTACCTGTAGAAAGGCTTTCTTTAGGTCGCCAGCTAATGCCACTGGGTGGAATCGTCCGCGTACCAACACGTCCCAAAGCTTGTTTTGGAGAGGTGGACCAATATCGAGGCAATTGTTTAAGGACGGGGATCTTTCACCATAACGAGCAGAACAGTCGTAGACCACTCGCATCTTTGTACTTTCTGCGCCTTCTCTGATCACCGCACGGTGTGGCATGTAGAATTCTCTGCCATTAACTTCTTTCGGAGCTCGTTCCACAATTCCCTCCTCGAGTTGCTCCCGAATGATCTTGTCGTACTCTCCGATTTTTCCGGTTTTTCGTACCTTTCTAACTTGGGTCTGAAGACGACGAAGACTTCCGTTCAGGTAGTTGGGTAGGGGTGGATGATCGCCTTTCCACAGTAGGGCAGCCTCATACCAACCTTCTTCAGGATTTCTCGACAACTGTTCACGAAACTCCTGATAAACAACGCCTTGGTCTCCGGAGGGTGCGTCAGCTAGGCCAAGAACATCGAGAGATGAATGATGATGATGATGAAAAACTTTATTTACCCACGCTGGTATCGTCAGCAGAGCTGGTTTCCACGATGGGCGTGTAAAAAGTATAATTACAATAACATACATATAAATATATAAAAGATATAGTACAAATAGAGAATCTAAGCTAAGACTAATAGTAATATGCCGCACGATTGTTTACAAAATGCGCACTGTATATTTACAGGTTTTGTGTTTAAAAATGATAAGCAGCAATTTTTCTTTCAAAAGAGAGGCGTGTTTTACTTTCTCTTAGGTCAGTTGGTAAGGAGTTCCATAGGGCAGATCCATCGAACGTAAGGCTTTTTTTCATATTGTTAGTACGAGGTTTCGGCAAACGAACTAAGCTGTGGCTATCACGAAGATCATAATTTATAAGTTTATTTTTGTAAGTAAATAGGTCATGGAGGCAACTTGGCCCCATCTTGTTTAATATTTTAAACATCATTTTTGCTTTCTATCATTGATTGACTCATTGATTGACTCACTTCAATATCATTGATTGACTCACTAGCCGCCGATATTTGAAGTGTCCTGTGCAATTTATACCACTTCAGCTTTTAGTGGCTCTAGCTCGTCGGCCATCTTGTTAACTTTCTTCATTATTGTCAGGACGTCTTCGACTTCGATCTTTCGGTTTTTTTCATCGCTATGTGAGATGCTTCCTTGCTGATTTTTGATTAGTTTATTAATCAGATTGTTAATGTTCGATATTTCCTGCTTCATGCTCTTTATTTCTGACTCGTTCTGTAAACATTTCCAACAAGTTTCTCCTCGAAGCCGTCCTTCTTCTTTTCGCACGTGTTTGGTGCCATTATCTGACTTCGCATCTTCGGATGAACACGCGACCACAGTGTATATATCCACAATGCGGTCGAAGTGGCAGTTCGCGTCTTTCATAATTGTTATTTTCTTACTGTTTGGTCCATGCCATTTGAGTTTTATATCTTTGTTGACGAATAATTTAGTTTCGCCTCCCGGAGACGACCACTTCCGGGGCGAGAGCTTCAGCTCTTCATCAATAAACTGTTTTAGCTCCTCAAGGTTGCCATGCCAAGTCAGTTCACCATCAACACTTAGTAAGAATCGATTTACTGAAGATAAATTTACCTTATTCTCGGTATTTCTAGTACCAGGAAGGCTAGATTTAGGGCTAATGTAGGAGCACACAGAATATAAACCGTCCGCCATTATGCTATGTCTAGAGAGCACAATCGTTCATGATCCATCGCAGTATTCACAGCCAAACATCCTACAGCCGGGTCGGACTAGGACTCATAAGGGCCCATCCGAATCGAGTGAGCTCAGCGACAGGCTCCCCTTGACGAACGATTCGCACTTGAGATGTTCGAATCTTAGCGTACTCGTTCGCACCAAGAATGATATGCACAGGTAACTTTTCCTTCGTTGGTTGGTCTTCCAATTCGATGTCGCGCAAGTGTTGATGAGCTTCAAACCTCTCTTTGATGTGTGGGTTGTCCAGCATTAACAGTTCGCGTTTTTTGATCATGGTTGCGCGAGTTTTCAAAGAGAACCCACCCTTTAGCGCTTCGAGGTTTAGATCGTATTGTGACATTTTTGTCGTCGTAGTGCCCATTAGGGTTGATATTTGACGCGAGCTCGTTTTAACAGCTTGCCCGCCCACGAGATTTACCAGAGTCTCTGATACAAACGAGTTGCTTGCGCCGCTATCCAAAAGAGCGCGAAATTTCCGGCCTTTAATTTGCACGATCACTACCGGATGCACTACAGACGCATTGATGACATTGGCGGTTAATCCAATTTCGGATCATGATCGACAAATAGAAGTGTGATGTCTCTTTTGGCAATTCTGGCATGAAATCTTGCTTTTACAACCGCTAGCCACATGTTGGCCAATCGCACAGTTAAAACAAAGACGTTTCTCAGCGAGAATCTTCTTTCTTTCGTTTGGCGCCGTCACCTTATCGCAAGAAATGGCCTTGTGCTCTATACTTTCGCAATAAACGCACTTTACTTCGGTATCACGAGACGTGAAAGCGCGCGCACCGGGGGAACGATTATTTAGACTCTCTTTATTCTGCTTTCGCGCTTTGACTATAACGTTTATCTCCGTCCATTTACGCAACGCTTCAACCAGATCTCTAAACGACCAATCTCTCCAGTTGGTTTTAACATGGACAACTAATTCAGGCTTTACGATTTCTAACCTTTTAACAACATAATAGGTTGTGCCTTCAATAGTATCAAGTTTCCCAAGCGTCTCGAGACTTTCAACATTGAACAACAGCTGTTCGTAGAATCTATGTATCTTAGGCACGTCTCGCTCTGTAATAAATGGCAACTCGATGATATTGGAAAGTACGAGCCAGCAACTTCACTCGGGTGACCGTATTTCTCCTTTAAGTACTTTATCGCTCGGTTATAACCTTCTTCGGTAAACGGAAGGCAATCAATAGCGCTTCTAATATGCAGCTCTACAAGCTCTTTCAAATGGGAGAACTTTGTGATTGCAGGGACGTTTAGCGAGTCAACCATTGCCTCAAACTGACCAGAAAATCGTACCCAATCATGCGGCTTTCCGTTAAACTTCGTTATGTTTAACTTTGAAAAGCTGATTGAAGAAGTAAAAGCCTTTGCAGAAAATGTTGCAGTCTCCAGCATAATCAGGAGGTATGATGGGAAGATTAATAATGATAAAATCATCAATTTCAATAATTTGTTGCAAATTCTGTGCCAAAAACACAATATTTCTTACATTGACAATAGCTGCATTGACAAACATTTTCTGAATGGTTCTTATTTGCACCTAAATAGTAGTGGAGATAGTTTGTGATAGATTCTTGACCTCCCTGCCAATAAAGTCACTGGTATAGATAACATCTCTTCGAAAATTCTCAAAATAGCTGCGCCAGTAATTTCGGACAGCTTGACTTATATCCTTAATCAGGCTATGACACTTTGTTCATTTCCTTCGGAATGGAAAGTGGGCAGAGTACTTCCTCTCTTTAAGAATGGCTGTCGAAATTTGCCTGGTAACTACAGACCAATTTCGATCCTGCCAACAATTAGCAAAGTATTCGAAAAAATATTATATGAGCAATTGTACACATACTTAACAGACTATAATATTTTGAGCGAAAATCAATTTGGCTTTCGAAAATTCCACTCAACAGCTTCGGCTCTATTGGATTGTACGAACAACTGGTATATGAATTTTGATAAAAGGCTCTTTAACCTGGTGGTCTTTATCGATTTGAAAAAAGCATTCGATACTGTAGACCATCAAATTTTACTTAGTAAAATGAAGGCATATGGAATAAAAGAAAGTGCTTTAGCTCTCTTAAAATCTTATCTCTGGGACCGCAGCCAAGTTTGCCAGGTTAATGGGTGTCTCTCATCCCAAAGAAAGATAAAGTGTGGCGTACCTCAAGGCTCGATTCTGGGACCTTCACTCTTTTTGTTATATATCAATGATTTGCCTCATTGTCTTAAAAATTCAAAACCCTGCTTGTTTGCGGATGACACTAATTTGACGACAAGCGGGAAACAATTGCAGATGTAGAGATCGCAATGAACTCTGACTTAGACACCCTCAAAAAATGGTTAGTCGTCAACAAACTTAGCCTGAATGTGGCAAAGACTGAATTTATGATCATTGGATCTAAGCCAATGATGAAGAGTATATCAAATTCACTACCCAGTATTAAAATCGATGACAAATCAATCAGTCAAGTTAATGAATGTAGAACTCTTGGGGTAATAATTGATCAGTACTTGTCTTGGAAAAACAACACTAACTGTATTTGTAAAAAAATAACTTCAGGAATATCAGCCCTTAGATGCTTAAAAGATTTCGTTGACAAAGATTCACTATTATCCGTGTCCAATTCGACTGTTCGTCCATACTTTGACTACTGTTGTGAAGTATGGGATGGTTTTGGTGAAACCCAATCAAAGAGACTTCAAAAATTGCAAAACAGATCTGCCCGAATAATTACAAATATGAGTAATGATGTAGATCACTCGATTGCTCTGCACGCATTAAATTGGGAACCTTTGAAAGTTCAAAGGAAAAGGACAAAGTCAAAAATGATGTTTAAAATATTGAACAACATGGGTCCGAAATGCCTCTCAAACCTCTTTACCTTTAGAAGCGAAGTTTCAGATTATGATCTACGTGATACGTCGTTTAAACTTTCTTTACCAAAACCGCGTACAAATAACATGAAAAAAGCTTTTTGTTTGACGGAGCTAAACTATGGAATAGTTTACCTGAGCAAATAAGAAGGTGCACTTCTTTCACGAGGTTTGAAACTAAAATCGCTGCTCACAGTATCGCCTACAGCACTTAACATTTCATTCTGTAAATATACTTTTAATTCTGAATCTATCTTTTCATTACCAAGTCCTAACTTCCATTGTAAATACCTTAGCTATTAGCGTAGACCTTAACTAACGAATCTCTTGTAATTTGTACTCTTTTTTTTTTTTAACTTTTCTCACGCCCTTCGTGGAAACCAGCTTATGTTGTCGAGGCTAGCGTGAATAAGTAAAGTTATCATCATCATCATCTTACGGTAGATTCTGACAGTTGTTTCGTTTTGACAGCTGCCTCGAGCTTTTGATCAATAAGCTGTTTTTCGAACAGCAATGTTTTATCATGTACCTTGGCGAGATCTAATTCTTTATTTTTTTCATCAATTCGCTTCACAAAGTTCGAAAGTTTTTCACAAGACTGGTCAGCAACAGCGACTTGCGCGTCAATGGTTTGCGACCAATTCTCTATGTCACTGTCCGATTCGCCATGCCCAAATTTTGCCTCTTCAATTAACCCCTTTAAATCGTTAATAGCACTTACGATTGTTGAGATCGATTCTCTTTGTCTCTCCACTGCGGCTCGTTCGCCTTTCGTCAAGATCTCGTCGCTTCGCTTGACTCGAAAGTTTAAAACCTTTAATTTCACGTCCAGCTCCGTCAGCTGTTTCTTCATCGACATATTGTTTAACCACGATGATCGTACCAAGCGAAAAAATATAACCAGAAAATAAATCCCGACGGAGGTGCCAGTAATGAGGGAAAAGGGGTTCGATCCTTTTAGTAAGCCTTACACGTTCACAAACGCCAATTGAAATAACACAGAACACAAGGAAATAAAATATATATTTAAAAGTCTCTTCGTCACAACCAAACTCGAACTCCGCACTTCGCTACGGTAATACCACACACTAACTAAAAAACTACGCACGCGCTAATAAATGTCAATTAATCAATTGTCAATTATAATGTTCCCAATAATAATAATAATAATCCAAAATGTTTATTCTAAATTAACCATTAATTAATGTGCTAAAATAATAACAGTTTCCGACAGTTTAGAGATATACTTGTATTTCGTTATTCTGTTAGTAGAAATTATAGCATTTTGTGGTTGAAATTTCTTTACTACACTGAAATCCCGTTATACGGCCACCTCGTTAATACAGCCACCTCTCTATTACAGCCACATTTTTTGTCCCGGCAAAACGGCCATACATTTTCTTATATGAAAACTCCGTTAATGCGGCCAACAGCCACTTTGTGAAATTCCAAAGAATATGATCCTTTAGAAATTGACCTCGTTTACGTGGCCGCTCAAGTCAAATGTGCATTCCGAAGGACAGATTAGTGATCAACAAAAGCATATTTTGAGAAACAATAACGATTTTCTTTTTTAATTGAAAAAGTCTGTGACATGCGATATCGTTGACTTTTAAAACAGCCATTTCATTTCCAAAATCAGGAATATAATACCACCCCAATTAAATGACAAAGGAAAATAAAACTTGGCAAACAATAACATCCGTAAAATTGCAAAATGATGAAGTTATTGTACTTCCACTAAAGAAGTCAATCGAAAGTCAGAGATCTTTTTTCAAAATTCTGTTGAAAGGTAATGTATTAATGAAAGGAACATGCAAAATTGGAGCGCTTAATTGGGTCCTTTGTTTTGAGGAGGACAATGTGTATAGGAGATTGTTTCTGTTTATAAAATTTTGTTATGTTTAATATCCTATTGTGTATTTCCGTTCCGATTAAATTACCTCTGCATTCCGAATGCTTAAGAACTGTTGTTTAGAAATGCAATTGTGATATAACTGCCATAACATCACTTAAAAGAAAACAGCCATGAAATTTGACCCTACCCCCGTTAATACGGTCCACTTCAGTATGTCCAGATACTTACTACCCGTTGGTGTCCGTATTAACGGAGTTCCACTGTGTTTAAAAAGACCGATATGTTATATATACATTTACAACCTTTCCTGAAATTCCGCAAGGTATTTCGCTTCATGTAAGAATTGTTTTAAATTTAAAAAAAGCTTGAACGACCTCAGTATCTCATTGTCTTGTTTCTATGACACAATACAACATTTAAACTTTTTGTACTTCATTCAAGACTGCTTGCGCAATGCTATTCCGTAATATTTGCGCTAATTAACCAACTACTCTAAAAATCAAAATATAGTGGATTTCTAACACACTACTGTCAATTGGTTCAAAGAGCTTTAAGAAAAAGCTAAATTCCAATTTATAAGGAAATTCTAGCTATCACAACAACACATTCAATGAGATGGCTGTATCATACGGAAACAAGTCATTGTTTACACTTTTTCGACTTACTCTTTTTCAATTGTTTTACTCTGCTTAAGGAATCATTTACACGATACGATGGTCGTATACGATTGTTCTTCCTGGGGGTATGTATGATTTTCTCCCTGGTGAACAATTCTACTTCAGATTCTTTTACTAATATGGCAATTCGTTCTGGAAACCCAAGCGAGGAACTCAGATGCATCATCGCAAACAATCGTATGCGGCTTTCGTATTGTATAAATCGGCCCTTACCTCAAATAACTTTATACTCTTCAAGTGTACAAAGGTCTCGGGCCAGAAAGTGCTAACAATTACTGTCTCGATAAAATCTTTTGGCTCGGAACCCGACTTTCATCATTTTACTATGGCTAAATGTCGGACAATTTGACTTGTCAAGGGGAGACGTCTCGAACTGGAAAGTCTTAAACATGGAAAACGGATTTTCGATAATAAGTGTCAGATATTTCAACCTATTTTGATTTCTTATTGGAATCTTGGAAGCTACATATCCTGTTATTAATGTAATTTTTCTCATAAGTATTATGATTAAGTAATCTCTCAGTTTGCCGTCTGGGTTCAGAGATTGGCGCCAAACACTGAACAGACTAGAATGATATTATTACCATGGTCTCTCAAGAGTAAAAATCAAAAAACACTATCAGCAAGCAAATATGAATCAATGATGTAACGAGAGCTACTTGTCAACAGAAAAGCAGTTTAGGGCTGGCGGTATTGTATTTTTGATTAGATTTTATATCGAAACAAGTGTCTTTTGAATAGCTCTTCTGCCACGGAAATCGACAAATACTAACATGCCTTTGCTATTAATAAACCAGCACCTCATGCAAGGTAAGAAACAGAGGATAATTATATAAATGTAAAGTAGCTTGAGAAAGGTTAAACACCTCAGCTACTAACCAAACGTGAGTAAGACAAATCGAGTAATGGAGTGAAAGACAGGATAACAAGCTAGCTAAAGCCCCATATTAGAGTCCTTGTCAGGGAATATCAGCTTCCTGCACGGATACAAATCAGAAACGCGGAATTTTTTAAGCCATATATTATAATCCTTCTTTGGATGGGGTAGCTTTGCCGATCCACTCAACCTACAACTGGGTTCAATACGACAGAGTTTTGCAACCATTCCAGTTTTCCTTCTTCTGCCAAGCTAAACACCAAAATTGTTGATTCCAAAGACCTCCTCTATAGACTCTTAATTTTATTTGCACGCGCAGTGCTATTCGTGAGAGAATTAATGTTGAACGATATTGGTTTTTAGGTGAGCACAGATGTGCAAAATTGAAATTTTATTAGTCAGCACCTTCACTTCATACTCTCCACTTTGATGTTCCGTATTAATAAGTACACCCTATCAATACTGCTACATATTAGCAGCTACCGATATGGCTTTCGCAAATGGATTAAATTTTCCCTTCCGTTCCAGCAATGAAAAGAGTTTATCGACCAAACTTTATCGAGAAATATCTTCTCGATTAGCGGAGGTCATGTGTTCGTTATTTAATGATAATAAAGGACATTATTAATCAACGATTAAAGCTATTGAAGAGCTTTTAAACCAAAATAATCAGATGTTTAGGTAGATACATTTGGAATTGCGTTGCGATTATCAAATCGGGAAGTTGAATTTGATTTCATTATAATATCGAAGTGGAACCTTATAATATAAAGCAAGTTACAAAAGTTACAGTAAGTAATTGGACGTGTTTGTCAACCAAAAGACATTCGTTCAAACTAATTTGTATATTCATTTCTGGTTTTGATACACAAACAAAAACTATTTCATGGCACTCCAAAGCCACTATTGACTGTTTCCCGAACGAAAAGCAGAATAAAAGTAATACCGAACAGCATACTCATAACCGGCACGAATTGTTTCTGAAGATGGTTTTGATGAAATCGAAAATTGACAGAAAAAACTGAGGTTGTTATTTATTTAATCAGATTATGAATAATAGATTTTATTGGCTGGGAAAATTAACAGAACGATAAGTGTAATATCATTAAGATAATAGATGAACGTTCGTCAAGCTCTATCTTCACAAAAAGGATTTCTGAGCCGCAGACGGGGATCGAACTCGCAACCTTCTGAAAACGAATGAGATGCTGTAACCATTGAGTTACCAAGACTAAGATGGTGATCTAAAGTGCAATTAATTAATATACGTACAATTAAAGCGAAAGCCACTATATGTTAATCATGAGATTAATGAGTTATACTTTAGAAGTGTGGGAGTTAGGAGATATCTTGAGATGATAGATGAACGTTTGTCATTCTCTATCTTCGGGAAAACGAGTTCTGAGCCCCAGACGGGGATCGAATCTGCAACCTTTTAGATGTACGGGTGAGATGCTCTAAGCATTGAGCTATCAAGACTCAAATGGCGACCGAAGGTGTAAGTTCGATATAAGTGAGACCGAAGCGTAAGCCACTATATCTAAATAATGACATTGATGTGATACACGTTAGAAGTGTGGGAGATATGAGATATCTTAAGATGATGGATGAACGTTCTTCACACTCTATCCTCAGAAAAACGAGTTCTGAGCCCCAGATGGGGATGGAACCAGCAACCTTCTGATGACCGGTGAGACTCTAAACATCGAATTACCAAGACTCGGAAATCGCTTTCCTGAGGATAGAGTTTAACGAACGTTCATCTATCATCTCAAGATATCTCCAAGCTCCCAAAGTTCTAACGTATATCTCATCAATATCATTATTTACATATAGTGGCTTCTGGTTTGTCGCTTGTATGTCGAATTTGCACCTCGGCTCACCATCGGAGTCTTGATTGCTTAATGGTTAGGACGTCTCACCGGTCATCAGAAAGTTGCGGGTTTAATCCTCGTCTGGGGCTCGTAACTCGTTTTTCTGAGGATAGAACGTGTGAAACGTCTATCTATCCTCTTAAGATATCTCCAAGCTCCCCCACCTCTGGAGTATATTTGATAAATGTAATATTAATGCACATCAAAAATATATTTCTAAAGATGATAATACACATGTTAGCAACAACGGAAAAATTCTGGGTTATCTGACAGTCTTCCCAGTCTTTGTTGGAGATTATCAAATGATAATTATTGTTTCTCCCACCAATCCGATAAGGTCAAATAATAGTCACAGTAACATTGATCTCCAAAGCGAAACA
Organism: Heliopora coerulea; assembly: GCA_030142905.1. NCBI lineage: Eukaryota > Metazoa > Cnidaria > Anthozoa > Scleralcyonacea > Helioporidae > Heliopora > Heliopora coerulea. Next base: position 1,206,917 of record JASJOG010000079.1, on the reverse strand, counting down.
AGAATTAAGGTTTATCTGAAAGTCGTTCCAGGTTTTGCTGGAGTATATCTCAATATTCTGACTGTTTACCACGCCAACCTCATAACGTTGACCAAGATAATCACTATGCAATATTTTGCGGCGAGAAACCGGTTAACATATACCAATAGTACTGGCTAGCTCCATTGCCTTTAACCATGGTAACCCCATAGGTTGGCAACGCCAATTTCAAAGTTTTGGAATTTCATAATTAACCGTTAACATAATAACATAAACACTTGCAGTGTATGGGAAGAATGTGCGAAGAAAGGGGCCGTGATGGACGTCGGAGATCCCTCATTCGGAACAGTTTCCATCCATCCCATTACTTTGAAGTAAGAATAAATCATTAATGATTCGGCTCCCGTATTACTATGACTGTATCATAGTCAGCCTTGATTTTAGTTGCGCTCAATCTATTGACTTACAAAGAGTTAACCTTTATTAAGAATGAATAAATATGCTGCTAGTAAGTCTTGTATTACTGAAAAATAAAGATGGCTGACATAATCACACACAAGATCAAAGTCATAGCGCCTTGTATTAGCATCACAACAACATCCTAACTGAAACCTTATTTTCCAAGTATTTCCTACCCACCTTTATCACGCAATTTTTCAAGAAAGTTCCGCGATAACAAACAATCGTAAACCTTACAAATAATTGCACTACAAACCTCGAGAAAAATTTGATTCTGAACGCTTAAGAGAAAAATATTAGCTTTACTTAATAACGTTAAGACATTCGCATTTTTTAGAAATTCATGGATCTTTAAACCATGACTAAATCACACCAAGTCAAAAAAGTCTTCCATGAATAATTAAATAAACGTGAAGTCGTTTCTAAGTTTGTACTGATTGTAGGTAAAGTCCTTTTTTTTATAGAATAAAGATTTCATATGAATTTTCACATTTCATGGGCAAAAAAATGCGCTATTAGCATGAAAAGATAGAATCTTCTGATTATTTCTTTCTAATCAATATATTTCTCAAACTAACAATATTGTCCTCTAATATAAACAAAACTAATATAAGTCTATAATTTTATCATCTACAACATAAATTTGTTGGGAAGTTAAAGATAAATGTAATTAAATTAATCAATTACCTGATTACAATGTAGATAAGAAGGAAATAAAACGACAAAAATTTCAGTTATCATACTTGCTGAAATTAGGTTTAAAAGCGGGCCTACCCTGACCTTTAACTCAAAATTTTTGTAAACATAATTACATCAAGACGAGTTTGCCATCTCGTCCAGCTACTTTGAAGTCTGGCTTGAATTTATGCTTCGTTCATATGTAGTTGAATTAACCGGCAAGTATAAATTTCATGCCTCAAAGTTAAAATTAAAAACTTCATATTTGTATGCAAAGTAGCCCAGTCTTGCCAAGATCTTCCTCCCAGGATATCAGCTCTCGTCGGTTCCTTTACAGCAACAAAAGATGACAAGCAGTTTAATACATTCTGTATGCCGGTGAAAAAGAAATTCCTTATTTCATTGATTGTATAATGCCATGTATCCTGTTTTGCCCGGTAAAATTCCACTACATTATGGCGCAATAAACTTTTACCTAACCTAAGATTCAACTAACTTGTATAGCTATTTCATAATCTACCTTTACTGTTTAAAGATAATCACATGTTTTAAATTTAAACAAAATTTTACTAATTAAACAAATCATTCAAACAAGATTGATCTTGAAACAAGACAAGCTAAAATCTAGAATCTTATCTTGAGTGTCTTTTCGAATTTATGCGAGTTATATGTGGAAAAAGAAGTCACCGTGGATGCCGTGGTTAAGAGATACTTTAGTTTAAAAGTGGCAGTTGTGGCAAACAAAATACTTTGCACCTTCTAGGAAAGATATATCGCGCCCAAGAAGAGAAGTCGGCGTTTCAGATGAACAGAATTGGAACAAGATAATCTGTTATATTGAGAGCTTGGATTATATTGTTAAGATTTAAAGTCACTGAATCGGGAAAGGTATTTTTTTGGATTAATTAACTTCACTTAATTTTTTTAAAAATTTTTTTAGTAATTTCTATCATGGAAATAATAGCCTCGAACATAAGACTGTTTCTATGAAGATCCTACCCGTAAAACGAACTATATATTATAGATATCTAACTGGAATAGAAGCATCCTTCGTTGGAAAATAAATTTATCACATGTAATTTTTCTATGGCTAATTAACTATAACAAAGTGCATGTAATCGTTCATCGGCATTCACATTCTTTCTATTGATAAACAGCAAATGATGATCAGAAATGCTTGTAATGCTATTTATGTCTCGGTTTTTTTGATAATCTCAATCTTTCTTATATAGTTCAGAAAAATATGATTGATTTTAAAACTATTCATATATTTTCCACTAAAGTGCATTACAAATCACATATGACAACTTGTGTCTATAATTGAGAGTTTGGTTTCTATCGATTACGTACATACTTAATTTCTTGTCAAGTAGGTCTATTGGATTTTTCAAAGGTTTCGCTGAGTAATCCAAGATATCAAAGAGAATGGAGTGCATCTCGGTGATAATACATTTACATTTTGGTAGAATTTTAAAGACCTGAGCACATTCTTATACCCATAGTTACGGTCACTACTTGAAACCAATTGAGCAATCATTGTTACCTACCGCTCAAAGATTCTAGTATACGAACTTAAGATGTAATATAATCGATATCCTTTTCATTTGTAAAATGAATGTTCTTTTTCTCTGAAAAAGAGCTGTTTCTTAAACGATAGCTCACTCTAAACATTTTGACCCCAATTAGACGATATTTAAAGAATTGAGTTTCTGAGTACTCTCACGTGAATGATATAGCTTCAGAAATAAGCGCCTACTTTGAAAGGATCTTTTGATATTGGCTATCCGCTGATTAAAAACAAAAAAAAAGAAAAACCAAAAAAAGAAAACATCACGTAAGTATAAATAGCCAAGAGTAACCAGAGTAGGCAGAATGTGTTAAAGTCGTTGTATACGAGACAAGCAACTTTGAGTCATGAAATCCTCATATTTCTTTATCGCTTTTGCTTTCCTTTTGGTGGTCGCATCCGCTCTTCCGATTGAAGACGACGAAGACGCTGTGAGGTAAGTTATTTAACTTATCCAGCACCTATGAGACTGTCACCATTTATCTCTTAATACAGACATGGTTATCTCATGACATAGCTGGGCTTAAATTTCTTAAACATTTAATTTTATTTTTTTGGAATGGAAATGGAGGGCTATCGGCAAATCTTAATAAAATTCCTAATTTCTTGTTGTTCAGCTTCAAACTCTCGTCTTGTAGATTTTCATCTTTTTAACATTTTCTCTTCTCTAAAACAAAGGAGCTGGTCTGGACACTGCTCAAAACTAGCTTGCACAAACGTTCATTGTGCTAAGGTTGAAAAACTCAAACACTTTAGTAAATAGGCGAGAATATAGTCCAGACGGGTCGCTTTTCGTCTTACGGAACCGATATTTCTGAACCATTATGTGAAATTTTTCTTTAAAAATCTGTTTTTTACCAAGAGCAGGCATAATCTTTTTCAGACGAATACCTCATCCAGGTATTTCACACATGGGAGATAAATAATTTTATGGTAAAAAACATTCATAAAACTTAAAAAGATATCAGCGTTTTTAAACAATCCTCTTCGAAATCAATTTACGTTAATATAATACTTGTAGGAAGATTCCGAAATACCATCGAATAACTGGATATCTTTATTGATAAGTGTGAAGAAGTAACAAGAATTTCTCGTGCAGGTTAATCGGAATCCGTGGATATTCAACACGATAGCTGAATTCGTAGACCAGGTAGCCGGAACTTCATAATTCAATCCTCTCTCAATTCAACTCAGTTTTTTGTATGAGCTTTCGCAGTTTAGACTATTCTTGAAGTGTTGAATTCATCCTATTCTGAAGATAATTCTGTAATAAAACTCCAAAGCAAGCTGTCAATTTTAGAAACTATATAATATGAATAAAAGTTGAAAATAAATATCTTGAAATCACAAAAAGTTATGTTAATATAAGTCCAAAATTAGCCGTTTAGCAGCCAGTTCCGCTAAAAAAGTTTATTCATATAGGACAATTCATTCATACGTGAAGTAATCAGTACTTAATGTGTCATTACGCTGTCGCGGTTAGCACTCTATTACTTTGTAGCGACAAACAGAAGACGACGTATTTCATTAAATTCTTTTATTCTTATACTGGTAGCGTTAAATTATTCTTGTAAATATCTGTTACAGCGACGAGATCCAAGCCGATCCTAGTTACATTGGAAAAGGATTTGGCTATGGAGGTAAATATGGCCGATATGGAATCGGATATGGCAAGCGCTATGGCTACGGCTATGGAAGAGGATATGGCCTCTATGGTTATGGCAAGGGATATGGCTACGGTCTTGGGAAGAGATATGGCAAAGGCTATCGCTATGGCAAGGTCTACGGCTATTATTAAGAGATATAATTAAGTGGTAAGAGCAATTTCAACAATTTCTGAAAAGTACTATTACACAAATGGCAATGCCCCTGGTTAATATTGTTTTCAATTTCAGTGAAATCATGCTTATTATATATCATGAGTATAACAGGATTCATTTTGTTCCTATTTAATGTATGCGAATCTTAAGGAGTCTAAAACAGTGTGGAAATGTACAGTTCTCAACTTGACTCTATAATGCATTATAATTATTATTTTAATTTTTTTTTTCTTTTCTGCCCTTATTTTTGCTTTCTTCTGTTAATTTGCTCTTATTCTTGGAGTCCGATGAATCGGACTCCAAGTGTTAAATGACTAATTTGCTTTGTCTATGCATATAACCTAGCAACAAATATGAAATAATATGAATGTCAAGTTGTCTCTGTAAAATGGGGCATCGTTCTTGTATTACTTTTGTACGGAATGAGGGAACCCAAGATGCCTTTAATTTAACTCGTCGAAAATCTATTCAATCACGTGTCGTAAAATTTTCATTACTCGTTTCTCTGTTGATTACAGTGATTTTAACTAATTTGTTGACAAAAAGCAATTGGCTCTTTGCTGTAAATATAGCTTTGGTATGAGCTAAAAATTGCATTATAAAGTTTGGCACTTTCACGATCTTCCTTATCAACTTACCTTTATGAAAAAGGTGATATAAAACGTAAGGCCTGGCCACGGCTATGAGGCTAGTTATCTTTCTTCAAAGCTTAACAGATTCGTTGTTTCGCTATTTTCCGAAATCTCTTCGTCCATCGCTGCTAACGAACCGATAACCTGACGGATCACGTTTTATGACGTACTGCCTATAAGCTTTACACAAGATGAAAGCCTTAAAATAGTTGTTTCATAAACAATTAACTGTTTATTCGTACCATACTCATATAAACATATTCGCAACACGGAAAATGTAATAGTGCCATATTAAAATGTAGTACTCAAATTGTAAATCGATATGTTACAATTATCTGAATGATATCTTTCACAGCAAGTACCTTATCACATTAATCAAACTAAAACGATGATCATTAGCATCTTTAGAATCATAGTTGCTCTAACCATTTTCAAGTTTTCTGTTTAAACAATACATGATATTAGAACATGATCATAATCACGGTAAGTAAAATAAAGAATGGTATGATATTCGTCATAGATTATGACTATCAATCCAGACAAGTCAACCAATTGAATTAGGAATTAAGAGTAGGTGCGAGTGTGCGTAAGTAGGTGTAGGTGTCACTGCTATGTAGTTGAAGGCCGTGTACACATTAAATATAGCTGTAAGTATAGATGTAACTTTTACTGTTGTCGTAGATTCTTAGATAAGCTGTATGTATAAGTACCGTGCTCATCTTGATCTTTTATTTTGGTTTTCTCTTTTAGAAAAGATAGACAAGTGGAAGGATGAAGAAAAAACTATACTAGTTAAGACTTCTCTAGTGGTACTATAACTATTAAGTAACATTTTACTTTCTTATATTGCATCTTCATGTTTGGTATTAACTCGGATATCAAGATTGTTTGTTTGGAAAATTATTAAAGAAATATACAGACATTGTGTGTTTTCATTTAGTGAGAAACACCCTGATGGACGTTTGGGAAGCAAAAAATCTCAATAATCTCTTTCCCGGCAGGGAGACTATTTTATCCATTTTGGGAACACTTGTTGCCGGAAGAATTTATTTTGATATGGTCGTGCAATTATGTCACAGAAATGTACATGCATAATTATATACATATTATCCGGGGACGAGGTCCTTACTTACGGTAAAATATTTACCTGAACTTTTCTTTATGTGCGAAAATCGGAAGACAAATAATTTCCAGGACACACTGAACTAAGGAGGATGATAACGAAGACTTTAAAGTATATACCTGGAGTGTTGTGATAAATTTTCAAGAACATTGTAGCAGTAGCGTCCTACAAGATTAACACAAGTCTGTAATAAAGTGTCAAAATAATATACTTTGCGCTCAGGGACCCCTTGTTGTTAAGTCTTATAAAGTGTTAGTTTTTTGATATTAAGATAAAGTGTATAGACACTGTATCTTTTTCAAATGAAACTACTTCGATCCTGTAAGTCAGTCTACTCTTGTGCAAATCTTACGTCCTTGTTTTATTTTATTGGTTCCCCTTTCTATATCCATGCTATTCTTGGATTTATATCAAAGGTTTAAGCTCTCAATTGCAAATTTTTAATTCCTTGAAAGGTTCTTAAACTAGCGTTTAAAGATCAACATTATCCTTTACTAACATAGTGGTTTTTATTGACGGATAATAATTGGAAATTTTATTGAGTTTCAACTCTATAGAAAAAAATTTAAATATTTAAAGACACCCAGACAAAAACCCTAAGAAGAATATTTCCACCATGGTGGAAAACTCCAATATGGGCTATGTCAAACTTCCCCATATTGGTAATTATTCTAGACTTACGGAATACAAATAAGACAAGTGTGTCACCGTTCCTGTCTAGACCTTAGCGTGAAACTAGTGATCGCTACTTTCAAAATAAAAATCTTTTTCAGTTTTAAAAACCCGATTCGCACAGCTCTAAAATCATTCGTGGAGTATGGATTTACCTCTGTGGGATGTATTTGTTCTACGTTGGTGAAACCTATCGCCATTTCTCAACACGAATTGAGGAGCACACCTTAACTGATCGAAGTTCTGACATCTTTAAACACCCCCAATAACTCTACGAATTGTAAAAAGCACTACAAACCAATCTGCTTTAAAATTTTAGATTTGGCCTAAACCACTTACACACGCAAATTGAAAGAAACTATACACATTCAAAATAGAGAACCAGATTTAAACACACAAATTCTGCATATCGACACCTTCCTCTTTTCATAATTATCGTTTAATACTGCCTCCTTTAGTCTTCACACAGCATATTGTCATTGTAATTAATCAACTTAGTATATCGTCATTGTAATCAATTAATTCATTCATTCTGTAATTCCTATTTACAGCCTTATAAACATCACTCTATAAACTGAAGATGGCATAAGTCTTTCGGAAAGATGTCTTTAAAAAGTATTCTCGTGTTTTTGAAATTTATTTAGTTGTTTTACTCCTCAACATGTATTTGTTCAAAGTTTGGCGTTTCTTCCTTTCTGAGATTGGTAATTTCAGCTTTATATTATTGCGCCATCTTATTAATATTATCTCTTTTACGGTGGTTCTCACAGGTAGTTGGTTTCACACTTGGTACCTTTGGTTTGATTCTAGTGTTCTCAATCTTCGAAGCCTTGTTTTAATTTACGGCCCACAGGCTTTCCGTTTTGGTCGCTTTCTAACAGTAGCTTTTTTTCCTCTTTGGGATGTCTCTTTATTAATTTTTTTTGATTGTTCACATAAAGTCGAAAGGGGTACTGTAAACTATTGTTCATCATTAACCAGATCCACAGTAAGCCTTTCGAGATAATTTCAGGTTTGGGTGCTAAACAACAATCTTCGTCTGGTTGTAAAAGATTGAAATGATTCGTTTCAAAATTTAAATCGTGTAGCACCAAAGTTACAGCATAAAAACACGACTGGTTGTTAGCAATCTTGGCTGGAACTTTCGCACGAAGTTCGAACTTCAGCCAGTTCTGACTTTTGTTTGAATAAGTTACGATGGTGCACTGAAGTGCAGTGGCACAACTGAAAATAGCAAACAGTTTCTGCTCATGTTTGAGGAAGTTGATCGTCCAGGTTAGTGTAGTCTTGAGAAAGACTGTTGGTTGAAGTGACTGACGTTTCGACAGCCTTAGCGGCGGTCATCTTCAGAGTCAAAAGGAGAGTAAAGGTCAGGTTCGCCTGTATTTGTATCTGGCTCGTCCGTGATAAGTGGGCGGTCATATTAGTCATGGAGGTGTGATATTTGGCGAGAAGCAATGGGTGTGGTTGTGTAGGCGTTAATTATCAGTTTGTCGAAGTGTAAGTCTATTGGCTGCTCGCACGTTTGACTTTGTGAATTAGTCGTTTGTAAGGTCCCGGTAATTGTTGTGATCGGTTCAATGGATTTTGTTCTAAGTTCGTATACCAGCTTTCTAGTGTGAGTCGCTGTTTGTAGTTGGTGCTGTACGTAATGCATTTTGCCGAATCCCAGTCAATGTTGTGTTTGGTTTGTCGGTGGTGTTCGGCAATGTGGTTGGTTTTGTCTCCGTTTTTTGTCGCTCGTTTGTGTTCTGTTAGTCGTATATTTAAGTTTCTGCTAGTCTCACCTATATAAGTGGCTTGGCAGTCGGAGCAATTAATTTTGTAAATTGCACCTTGTCTTTCGTGCGGTTGTTCTCTGTCCTTAACGTTAGTCAGTACATGTCGTAAAGTTGTGATGGGTTTGTGCGCTATTCGTATGTTGTATGGTCGTAAGATACGCGAGATAATCTCAGACGTACCTTTTATGTAGGGTATCGTTGCTGTAGTTGTTGTCGGACTGTTGTTTTTGTCGCGTTCATTGTCTTTGTAAGTGTTAAGTTTGATGGAGTCAGAGTTATAGTTGTTTTTGTGGAAAACGCATTGTAGGTAGTCATTTTCTTGGCGTAGAGCGTCGGGTGAGTTACAAATGAGTTGTGCGCGTCTCGTCAATGTTTTGATGGTGGTAGCTTTGTGTGAGGTTGGATTGTACGACGATTGGTCAAGTAGTCTGTCAGTATGCGTTGGTTTCCTGTAGACAGTGGTCTGTAGTTTGTTATTGTCACGACTTACCAAACAGTCAAGGAACGGAATAGCTCCGTCTTCTTCAATCTTTTTGGTAAATTGTATGTGACTGTTCTGTTCGTTAATGTGTTTGTGAAACTCGTCAATCTCGTCTTCGGGTAGTGCAGTAATCGTGTCGTCAACGTAACGAAACCAAAAAGGTAACGTGTGTTTGTAAGTTGTAAGAGCTCGTTCCTCTATGGATTGCATTACAATTTCAGCAACCACAACAGAAACGGGTGAGCCCATTGCCGTGCCATGTAACTGTTTGTAGTGTTTACCGTTGTATTGAAAGTAAGTTGATGTGAGACAAAGTTCCAGTAGTTCCACGATGTCCCCTGTAGGTAAAGGAAGTGCGTCAGTAAATTCGTTGATGGCAGTTTTGGTGCATTCTAGCGCCAGTTGAAGCGGAATACTGGTAAACAGTGATTTCACGTCAAAAGACACTAGCTTGTGGTTGTGTGGTATTTGTACTGTTTTGAGATTGTTGATGAAGTTTTCAGTCGATCGTAGTCTATGTTGTGACTTGTTGGTTAGTGGTTGCAGTATGGTTGTTAAGTATTTGGAAAGTTCGTAAGTAGGCGACCCACAGAACGAAACTATAGGTCGCATGGGTATTTGTGGCTTGTGAAGTTTCGGTAGTCCGTACAGCTTTGGTGATCGCGGTACCGAACACCTGAGTCGATAGTAGGTTTGTTGAGTGATCGTGTTAGTTTTTCTCATCGAGAAAATTTTGTTGTTAAGTTTTCATTGAAGTGATGGTGCAGGGTCTCGTTTAAGTAGTTCGTAGGTTTGTTTGTCGTTAACTAGTTCGTCCATTTTGTCGTAGTAATCGGTCTTGTCCATAACAACAGTAACGCGTCCTTTGTCTGCTGGTAATATGACAATGTTTTCGTCATGTTTTAGTCGTTTGAGTGCTTGTTTTTCGACTGTCGTCAAGTTAGTATCACGTATAGAGGCCGATTGTAGACCGTACAATTCTCCCAGGTTCAAACCATTTACTTTATTACGATCATTTGGCCGACAGAGCGAACAGCTTGCCAACGACTACATCCGTTTCGCAAGCAAGGTCAGACGTACTCGCCAACAACTCTGGTTCAACCACCGCTGCAAGGATTTTGGTCTCGTTCCCGCAGGACTTAGAATTAAGTCCCCGTTGAACACACAAGAGGCTATTCAGATCGTCAACTCCACCAGCAGACGACTGATCCGAGCGCGGATTAACGACTGCCACAGACGACTCAACTTCTACAAAAACCAACAGCAACGAAGACTGGACAAGCTGAGACAACTGATACCAACAAACGTGAGTGCCGACTTACTTTCTACTATACAAACCATTGCTGACAAACGAGCTCTCAAAAACGAAACAAAATATCGAGCGAAATACCAACAGAAACTTGAACGATTACAACGCAGCAGAACACGTAAACGACAAAAGCATGACGATAACTGGGTCAAGAATATTTCCTCGCGCCCTTTAGACGAAACTGAAACTCGATTACTGTCCTACGGACTAAAACACTCTATAACACCCAAACATATACCGACTGAGGCGATTATATCGAGTGTCGAGGCTGTCTTAGCTTCTCAAAGAGATTTGGCAGAGGCAACAAAAGACGAGATCAGGAGTAGGGTCGCCTCCACCGTACAATCAGCCTCTATACGTGATACTAACTTGACGACAGTCGAAAAACAAGCACTCAAACGACTAAAACATGACGAAAACATTGTCATATTACCAGCAGACAAAGGACGCGTTACTGTTGTTATGGACAAGACCGATTACTACGACAAAATGGACGAACTAGTTAACGACAAACAAACCTACGAACTACTTAAACGAGACCCTGCACCATCACTTCAACGAAAACTTAACAACAAAATTTTCTCGATGAGAAAAACTAACACGATCACTCAACAAACCTACTATCGACTCAGGTGTTCGGTACCGCGATCACCAAAGCTGTACGGACTACCGAAACTTCACAAGCCACAAATACCCATGCGACCTATAGTTTCGTTCTGTGGGTCGCCTACTTACGAACTTTCCAAATACTTAACAACCATACTGCAACCACTAACCAACAAGTCACAACATAGACTACGATCGACTGAAAACTTCATCAACAATCTCAAAACAGTACAAATACCACACAACCACAAGCTAGTGTCTTTTGACGTGAAATCACTGTTTACCAGTATTCCGCTTCAACTGGCGCTAGAATGCACCAAAACTGCCATCAACGAATTTACTGACGCACTTCCTTTACCTACAGGGGACATCGTGGAACTACTGGAACTTTGTCTCACATCAACTTACTTTCAATACAACGGTAAACACTACAAACAGTTACATGGCACGGCAATGGGCTCACCCGTTTCTGTTGTGGTTGCTGAAATTGTAATGCAATCCATAGAGGAACGAGCTCTTACAACTTACAAACACACGTTACCTTTTTGGTTTCGTTACGTTGACGACACGATTACTGCACTACCCGAAGACGAGATTGACGAGTTTCACAAACACATTAACGAACAGAACAGTCACATACAATTTACCAAAAAGATTGAAGAAGACGGAGCTATTCCGTTCCTTGACTGTTTGGTAAGTCGTGACAATAACAAACTACAGACCACTGTCTACAGGAAACCAACGCATACTGACAGACTACTTGACCAATCGTCGTACAATCCAACCTCACACAAAGCTACCACCATCAAAACATTGACGAGACGCGCACAACTCATTTGTAACTCACCCGACGCTCTACGCCAAGAAAATGACTACCTACAATGCGTTTTCCACAAAAACAACTATAACTCTGACTCCATCAAACTTAACACTTACAAAGACAATGAACGCGACAAAAACAACAGTCCGACAACAACTACAGCAACGATACCCTACATAAAAGGTACGTCTGAGATTATCTCGCGTATCTTACGACCATACAACATACGAGTAGCGCACAAACCCATCACAACTTTACGACATGTACTGACTAACGTTAAGGACAGAGAACAACCGCACGAAAGACAAGGTGCAATTTACAAAATTAATTGCTCCGACTGCCAAGCCACTTATATAGGTGAGACTAGCAGAAACTTAAATATACGACTAACAGAACACAAACGAGCGACAAAAAACGGAGACAAAACCAACCACATTGCCGAACACCACCGACAAACCAAACACAACATTGACTGGGATTCGGCAAAATGCATTACGTACAGCACCAACTACAAACAGCGACTCACACTAGAAAGCTGGTATACGAACTTAGAACAAAATCCATTGAACCGATCACAACAATTACCGGGACCTTACAAACGACTAATTCACAAAGTCAAACGTGCGAGCAGCCAATAGACTTACACTTCGACAAACTGATAATTAACGCCTACACAACCACACCCATTGCTTCTCGCCAAATATCACACCTCCATGACTAATATGACCGCCCACTTATCACGGACGAGCCAGATACAAATACAGGCGAACCTGACCTTTACTCTCCTTTTGACTCTGAAGATGACCGCCGCTAAGGCTGTCGAAACGTCAGTCACTTCAACCAACAGTCTTTCTCAAGACTACACTAACCTGGACGATCAACTTCCTCAAACATGTCACGATTCTCCCAGGTTCAAACCATTTACTTTAGTTTCTGCTCATGTATCATTCTTCCAGCTCTTTGTCAGATGCTCTTTCACTGTTTTAGCAGTGAACAAGTAAGGCTGAAACACGTGTGGAAACTGAGCTATTGTTTCATTACATAGAGTTTCAGGTGAGATTCGTCGGTCTTGCCATCTACAGCGATAGCCATAGCTCGATAAAGGCATTTTCCGTCACCAGGAACCCTTGGTTCTGTTCTACCAGCAGGAATTCGAGACATTATCATAACTATTTAAGAGATTTTACTTAAAATATCGTTCTACAACGTTGAATGTGATGAATATTTATCATCGCGTCTCTGTGAGAAAGTTTGTTTGTCCCTTGGCGATTCCAAATTGCATTGCTAAACCGTGCGGGAACTGGGAAACGACAAATTACCCATTGTTTTATTTTTGTTTTTTCGCATGAACTTTTCCAAACTTCTCTCAATGAAGGTTAATAATCAAATTATGCTTGAAACAATGCAACACACTGCATATCCGTCAAAAGGAGCATATTTGTCAGTATTTTTACCAAAAATTGTCTGCTCCTTAAAAATTCTTTCAAGATACGTACTATCCTCAATTTGAACAGCTATTAATACAATTGGTAAAGAGGACTTTGACGTAACTTATTCCTGCAACTGTTATCTTGATTGAGATTCGGAGGACACTCAGTCTTCTGACGTGTTTGAAACTGAAACAAGTATGGTTGAGATCATCGACAATTTTCTTTCTGTCAGGAAAACAAACCAGAATGAAATAAAATCTTGATATATTGTTCTCACTTGAAATTACGTCTTATAGTTTTCTCCTTGTGGCTACTTGTTTTCAGTAAACCTAAATGCTTTCCTTTCCTACTTCGTATGGAATTATTTAATAGCGGTGTTATTAGGAATGATTCGAAATATGTAAGGAATGCTTTAAAGAATTTTAATGAGACAATCCAAATGATGTGATCTTCAAATTCAACCATTCAGATGCTCGATTAAGGAATTCAGTCATTGGATTCAAATATTCTATTTTAGGGTTCAAATACTCCACCTTAAGATTCTATTTTTCGTTCTTAACACTCAGTTATTCAATTTAAGGATTCAGAGACTCAAATTAGGACGTCCACGAGTCAATCTCCAAATTCAATGTGCTAGGATTTAATGTTTCAGATTCAATGAATGGACCTTTGAACTCAAGGGTACTACCTTTGGATTTAATTATTAAGTCTTACCATTTATTTTTTTTAGACTCAGAGCTTAACTCAATCTTTGGATTCAAAGACTTAATCATTACACCCAATGATTCAAATTTAGTATTCAGTGATTAATCACAGAATTCATAGATTCAGTCTTTTGTTTCGAAGATTTGCGTCTTTATTTTAATGATTAATATTTAGGATTTACCGATTCCGTCTCAGGATTCTAGTATTCACTTAAAATTAAATGATTAAATGATAAATGTTTTATAAATCGATTGTTCAGTTTTATTATTCGATTATTTAATCTTAGGTATAAAAATTCAATCTTGGAAATTACCCTCTTGTGCCGAATGTTAATAAGATTCTCTTCTATCTAAATAATTATGAAAATAAAAAGTCTTTATTAATTGCTATATAAGTTCATTTAATTGAGCGTAAATAACATCCAGGTAGCCAAGATAACGTGTTTGCATGTGCTGAATTATTTTAAATGTCCAATAGTTTAAATGTCACAATATGGTATGCTTCTGTGGGACAATGGTAATTTGTTCACTCGAACTTCCCAGTGAGGTAGACACCTTGATAGCAAAATAATGCCCACCTAATGTTCTTGATGGAGATTTTGAGCTTCGATGAGAAGGACTAGGAGAGCCAAACTAATAAGAGGGTCGAGAAAGGGCCAGAGTACATGGAGGGCAAGATGTAGGAAGAAGATCAGGTTTGTGGCATGGAAAAAAACTAGAAGTTACCGTAGATATTAGGTTTAGGGATCCGCTTGAGGTAAAAATAAGAGCTGAAAATTTGGCATTGCTCGGAAAGGCGTTTGTGAAGACAGCGATCAGTTTTACCTATGTAAGGATTTATTGCAGTCAGGATAAGTGATCTGATAAACAAGATTACTGGGGGTGAAATCAGGAATTTTATTTTTGTTGGAAATGAAATATGAGATTTTCTTAGTGTCGTAAATAACGATGAATTTAACCGGAGAAGTAAGGCACTTAGCACACCACCAGTGCAGTTGCCCAACACTTACTAGAATGTGAACACTCACTATTCATTCCCAACTTCTGTCACCAATACAATAGACTCAATGATCTTTCTTGTTCTTCAGACTTAACCTCATGCATGAAAAATCTTATTTTTAATAATTATAAAATTCTCTATTCGAATAAGTCTAGTAACACCAACCAACTTTTAATTATAGAAGCACTGCACATTAAGTTTATTAAACCAGAACTCAACTCGGGTCTTAAGGCTAGCAAGGAGTTGTCTCTTTTTACCTAATATACTTCTATCAGCTTTCCTATTCATCCTTAACACTGCTCTGTCATATCATGTTATCACCACCTATCACAATTAGATATTACCCATTAGCATTGACACGTAAATATAGCCAGGTAGGCATTCTTCTTCTTCACCGATGATGTCATCACGGTTCATGAAAATATATAAAGACCTAGGTATGTTTTTGTATTGTCATTTGGTTTGAAGATGATTTTGTAATAAAATCGAAATATCTCCATTTCACTCTGTGTCTCGTCACTTATATAACTCGAATCTTGAGTTTACAAAATGACATTATTTTTCCGAATATGTTTTATCTTTTGCTTGTCGTGATTACTTTGGTGCATTTTGCAACATGTGTGAATATTCTCTTACTCTTTAACATTAAAATCGAGCAGGAGTGCTTTATTGGGAGTGAAAACAAGGGAGGATAGCCAAATGTTTTTAACCGAATAAATCACGTACTGAGACTTTTTAGATGTCTTCTATAACACAAACCTCCAATTACGCTAATTCGCGAAGAAAGTTAAGAAATTTATGTTTTCTAAGACAAACAAGTTAGCTTCTTCTTCGCATGCAAACTCACGAGTCTCTATCACATATAAAAACACGACATGGCTATCAGTTTCTTATGTATTTTCCTCATGAATCCTTATTATAAGATAACTTGTCCCGATCGCGCACTCTGATTGGTTGAACATCCAAATACGGAAAATTTCCCGCCGAAATTGCACTGAAGTTTGTTTTGCAAGTTCAATCTTATTGTTTGATAAAAGAAAAACGTAATAGTTTTTTTGAGCTGTTCCTAGGTGGTAATTTACCTGGGTCAAATTATTTTAAAGACGTCCCTTCAGCTCTTCCTAACGCACCCCAGGCTCCTGACAACTAAACGAGGTACACCTGTTGAGAAAACAGCTTATGGTCATTTTAAATTTTTATTACTTAAAATGTAGTTGAAAATTTAAAACCTTCTGAGCCTTGACAGCTGCAAAGTAATCATGAAACGGTGAGACATTGAGAACTTGATTTAACATTTAATTGAGTTCTGCGGAATATTTTTGAATTTAAAAAAAGTCCAAAAAAGTCGAATTTCTGTGCCTGAAAATGTCTCCCCTCAAAAGTTTGCATCCGGTCCTAGCGCCCCAATGCCCCCCCCGCCCCCCTCATGGTATGGCCCTGTGGTTTTTGTGTGTTTGAATACTGTGATTCAAACAGTTGGTACCTTGCTTGACTTTCAAATAGCTTGAAAAATACACTTGTCTTTCCTCTTTGTCACCGCTTTGAAGTGGCTTTGCCTTGTTCACCAGGGTTTAATTTTCTTAAGCCCAGCACTGATTGGTGGTCGTTAATTTTTGGGAGAATTCCTTACTTCATCATTGTGTTTTTAACTTAACTGCTTTTCATCTTTGGTTTTTTTGTCAAAGAAACCCCAAATGGATTCCAGAGTTTGGATACTGTTATGCAAACACTTGGGATGTTGTACGACTTTCGAAAAGCTAAAAACACTCTCTTAGTGTCTTGGGATTTTTTTACACTTTTCTCAAGTCTCGAGACTTCTCGCATGTTTGGATCACAGTATTCAAAAATGGTAATCCATTAGACGTTTCTTGAATATATCTTAGAAATATAAATACATAATCTTCAAAAGTAGACGCAACGTAAACAAATGTCAACTATAATTCTGTTAATAATATCAAACGTTTCGGACAACCTGCTCCTTAAGTTCAAGTTGAGTTTTAGCTGAATAAGAGAAAGATTCCTCGAAACATATTGTATTGATAATTATATAGTATAACATGTATTGTATCCAACAGTGCAAAGATAGTTGATTTTATTTTATTTTTTCAAGAATAGATAAGGAAACCGATCATCTTTCGAGAATTCCCATAAATTTTCTTGTTTGTATAACAAAAGAAAAAGAAGATACATTTCGTGTCCTTGTATGAGATAGAAACAAGACTCCATTTAAACCAGAAAATACCAGAAAAACAATTGGTTATGCCTTGTGTTTCCGTTAGGAATTATTCCGGTTAAAATAACGTTGCTCATGTTCTTAACACTGCACCGAAATATTCAAGTATATGATATTGCTCAGCATTACTATTTAAAAAAAATGACAGTGATATAGATTAATTGATTGTTGAGAATAACCTAAGTTAGAAAAGGATGAAGGTTTTGTGACACGATTATCTGAAGGAAACAGAAATGAAGTGCTGGTTTGGTTTAGCGACAAATAAATTTTATTAATTTCACAAATGCGTCGAGAACGAATGCGACTAATGCGACTAATGCGACGAACAAAATTTGAACTTGACTAAATGTTGCAATAACGATTTAAATGTGTGGCTACTACTTTTTCTTGTAGCTTGATGTTATACTACTCTGCAAATTATGGGTTATAACCCATTAAAGGTAGGATGGGAAAAAGTTATCGTGGACAATTTGCTTTAGGAAGAAATTATATTCATATGAAGGAATGATAGGTTCTTGTTGGTAAAAGCAATACAAGCTTATTTATCTTTCAATCGGCATAATTTATCAATATCTGAAGATGTTGCAAGTGTCATGTCTCGATCGTTTGACCCATTAAATATTTTAAGGCTCAATTTTATTTATTCAATTGCATCCCTATTTTTATCCATTTTTGAACTTCGTTAAGAAAATAGTTAAGGGGCTAAAATTACGATGATTCTACTTCACGTGCCATGTTACTCTAATATTTATATTCAACTCTAATTGATCTCCCAAGAAAAGTTAGTCAGGGAAAGTCTAGAAAGTTATTTCTCCTGTGATTTTCTTTGTAACAGGCTCAGATTATTTTTAAGGATAATTAAAGAAGACTAAAGATTTAAAACAATTAATGATATTGTCGACTATTTCCTCGAGGAAAAAAAATTATACGTTATATTAACGAACATCTGTTTTCATGCTTTACACTCTCGTCTTTTATTTCAAACACATTTCCTGTACCTGAAAGAATTTATTTTCATTTCATCTCAACCTTACAGCAAATTGATATTAGTTATTTGACCACTGATTATCATAGCCATCCTCTCAATAATCGAAGAGCGAGACCTTCGAAGTTCCTCTTAGAAAGTAAAAGTGGATCAAAATGTGTACTTCACAAATGTCATTGATTTTGATTTCACTAATACGAGGTGTACCTAAACTCTCTTTAACAGAAGTGACAGATCTCTTACGCTTATCTTAGCAACTAGAAGCAGTTAAAATTATTTCTTCCAATATAAAGAGACAAGCGTAATCATCACATGGATAGAACCAATTTTCCAAACATGGATCGAAGTAAGTAGACGTAAATTGATTAAAACACTGAACCCGATCAAAGAATAAAAGCACTCTTCAAAGTTTGACTTTAAATATAACCCACTCTACGATTTTCTTTAATTGACAAGGATTAATTAATGAATTTTTTTCCCCAGTTTTAGGGCGTAAAATTAGAAGGATAGGTTGCTAATTGCCATAGTGTGAGTTCAACATTCAAGGTATTATTTGCAACATTAGAAATTGACCATTAATTTAGAAAGTAGGGGTTCCCATGAGCAACCTGTTAGCTGTTGTCAAGACAAGACAAGTGTCATAATCATACTTTAGAGTAAGAATAAGTAATTTTTATAGACATTTCTGAAAGTATATTTTGATGTAGACGTGCGTTTTCAAGAAAAAAGAGGGTTTGTGAAAAGTTCGGATTTGGAATTGCCTCATAAATGAAGTGAAGTCGAATGTGGACGATAAATCGATTATCTTTCATTGTGTGATTTATGAAAATACTCCGTGTTTTAAAAATATTAAATAAGAAATTACTTGATATGACAAACAAAATAATCTTCCATCATTGAATGTTTGGATTTTTGTTCCAAGTACACATATGCACAGACCCATGTGCATTTACACAAATTAAAAAAATTCAGATTGTTTTTTATGTTTAGAAGGACTAAAAGAACATAACATTGGAGGAAGACTGCATAAAATATGTAAGCAACTTCAATTCACTTTTTACATAATACAGTCTTTATGTCCTCATCATATGCTTAAAGTGCAGTTTAAACCATGTACGCAGGAAAGAGTCTCCGATTGAAATGGCTGCGACTTCTTCAGACTGTCCATTTCCTTTCCTTTTGCTAACGGTGTATAGTATACGGCAGAAGTGTTTGGTATCACTTAACATATATTGATCTGTCAGTAAAACGTTGAATTCACATGTATATGACATATATTTGTTTGGCTCCACAAATGCAATATTGTGTCCTGAAATGTCATTAGGCTTGTCTCAAATCAACTTTTTTGACCTCGCTTGCACATGTAATTAAGTATAAGGAAAAAAATACCCCAGGATAAAAAAAATGAAAGAAGAGTACTTGGGTAACTTGTGTGGCTTGTGTCTGTGCAAGTAAGTTCCCGCTTTTTCCTTTTACTTAAACTTCCGGTAAGAGATGTTAATAAGCATGAACCATATTTAACACGAGTGCCATGAGCAAGACTAGGAGTTAACATAGAATCATGCGACATGATAAAATTCTTTTTTCAGGGCAAAGTCATCGGACTTTGCAACAGGAAACAGAATATTAAACACGGAGCGACCGCATAAGAAGAGGCTGAGTTTCTCAACCTGTCAATTATGATTAATGAAAGGTCGCATGTTATTGGTCAATTGAGTTCAGACTAATTTCCGGTGGATGAATATCACGTTCAATTGAGGAGAATATAGGAGATGAATTTAATTCCTACGACGTTGCTGCCTGGATAGTATTTTGCGCCTGTTGGCCATTTGAACTGTTTTGACTGAGCCAACAATCGAAGAGCAATTCCATTACTTCAACATTTCCTGCCGGTTTTCCGTTGGACAGTAACTGATTCTACACGGTGTTGATCTTTTTACGTACTTCTAACAAGCGCCCTTCCTCATCGCGTTTCATTTCCATTTTGAAGCCGTAGTAGGCCTTGCTCTCTTTAATTGCACTTTTATTTTTCTGGTAGTGGACTTTATTGCGATCATACTTGCTAAGTCCCGCAGAACGCGGAGTTGTGCTTTGCGCCGAGGTAGAAGTCCGAGCTGTTGGATGAGAGCAACCGAGCATATTTGCCACAAATGAATTTGAAAGTGGCGCCAGTTTTTGTTTATATTTATAATATTACAAGCTTCAAGTATGCGCCAAAAAGAATACAGATGGCTATGACGCATCGCAGACGTAATAAAATGTGAATCGTGCCCAAACACTACGAGGGTAGGATGACTATAAGTGAATGAAGATGCGCAGGATGTCTCGAATGATTATAATACGACGTATAACAACCAGAAAAATCAGTAAATGTGCCTTGTTCAGCCATTTATTGCTTTATATATTGTTTGGCTGTATTTTAAAAACACATTTTAAAAGTATTTCCGTAAGCTTTAGGCTCTAGGACACGCTTGTAGAGCTCTACGCTGTCCAGATCAGTCACGCTTCAAAGTGTCCGCCATTTGGATACATGCAACCGCCATAAGAAGCCAGAAATGTGGGAGGAGCTTACCCTTTTATAGCGTCGCTCCGTGTTTAAGTAATATTAGGTAAACGGATGTTCCTATATTGGCACAGAAGGTATAACAACGCAACGAACAATTGTTATTAAAATGAGACCAAGGAAAACTTACATAACTTTCCTTCCTCTCGGATACTCTACTTCAATCTCGCGAAGAATAAAGAAGGCAACATTCGCTTGAACTAAACTGTGTGGTTGTCATATCCAGATGTAATTAACCTTTAACCCTTGCCAAAGACTAAATTAATTATGTAGAAGTCATAATCTACAATGTAGTAACAAATCTTCACATCAAAGGCAACTACAAAATTACGTCATATCATCTTAAAATAATAATGGTAACCTATGTTTGTCTTTATTGAAGAACGGTTTACCAAAACGTTTAACCACTAACTCTCAATAGCATTTTTAAAGTAAGATGACAGCCGTCATTTCAACTGGAGTAGAACAAATGCAAAGCTAACAAACATATTGAAAATGCTTAAGAAATAACAGTATTGATAGATTTATTAATTTTTACGCTAACATGACGGAAATCAAAAAAAGAAAATTTTAATTATTACTAATTATTAAAGGAGTAAGCATCTGACCATGTTGATTGTTTTATATTTCATTTTCACCATCTGATAAAAAGAAATCTTTTGAAACTTTAGAGACTCGTGTTATTAGTTTCGATGTTTGTTAATTGTATGGTTTTCCACGTCATCTGACCAGGCCTGGCAATAGAATAATCTAGCTTTATGTTTTTGTGACAAGCTATCAAAACCATTTTAATGTCTAACCTAACAGGTAAATCAATTGTTTGATGACAATAAAAAAAGTGGAAAGTTAGACTAGTCTAGAACTTCAACAATTACTAACCATCATTAATTGAATGAAATGTGCTAGATGGGTTAAAAATAAATGAGGAATTTAAGATTAAATTTTGCACATAGTTATTTTTAAGATCTTTTCAATTCTTAATTTTGTAATATCTCCTGCTGGATTACGAATCGCTTGTTAAACCAACATTTAAGTTGTTTCATAAGTGCAGTACTCTCTTATTCTAGATATACAGAGTGCCTTAGGAAAAATTCGTTCCTTAGAAGTGCTAGTTTGCATCATCAAATATCATTGAATGAAAATATTAATTCATTTCAATGAGAACCATAACAAAACATATCCCTGTTCAAAGTTCGAGTTAAAATGTGCGGCAGAAGCACTATCTGAACGTCTTTGACAACTATTGTTTTGATTGGTATTAGGTATTGAAGAGATAGCCATTAAATTTTAAGAAGTTAACTTTTGTAGAATCGGGAAAATGACCTTTGATTACAAATGACTCATAAATTTTAACTCAAATTCGAAAGCAAATATTTCAAACCTTTTTTTTTATCATAAGAAAATCTTGAGAATGTAACTGCAGTAACTCTTAATGTTTCCCTGGAAAAGGAACTAACAAATATTAACTTGGTTGTAGCTGCCCTCGAAAGTCGTACTTGGCATCCGAAAGAGTTTCGTTGTTATTCACAAGAAAAAGAAACGCTTTAATCTTCAGATCTTCAGTTTATCTCCAGATAATCTTTAACTCTTCAGTTCTTCAGTTTATCTCCAGATAATCTTTAACTCTTCAGTTATTCAGATAACAACTTAGTCTGCCTTACACGATACGGATGAGCGAATGAGTTCATTGATTATGGACCTAAATCACACAAGTCATAAACAAGAACATGGCGGCCACTAGCACGAGTCCTAAACAATAAAGGTAACACCCGCTGACCATAAATATTGAAAACTCCTTACTACGGCACTGCTGTAGTAACATGGCTCCTCAACTGCATCTCATGCAGTTAAGACAAAACAATAAACCTACATGAGTCCCTAAGGCTAAACGTTCAACAAACTATCAGTTCGATACTCAAATAGTAGAATCTCGAAAGTTCAAGTAACTGATCGGCAATAGCGAATGAATGTTAGATGAGTTAATCAAATCAAGTGTTCACTACAATGTTCATTGACAATAAAACCTTTGCAATGTCTTTCAATTGTTCTTTGTTGGCTCCTCGATGGGGACTTCCCTGGTCTCCTCGTGAAAGACATCCTCTTGGAACACTTCTTCTGCAGTCAACAATAGAACGAGCTTGTGTATAGGTCTGTCTAAATATGATGGTGGGCGTTGGCGTTTGCCACCATCATCCAAATTCCCGTCTGCCATCAGCAACCTGACCTTTCTGACATATCCGTCGTCACTTGGGTACACCTGCACTACTTTGCCAAGTGGCCACTTGTTGCGCGTGCTTTCACTTTCCTTAGAGATGACTATATCACCAACAACCAGGTTTCTCTTAGACTGGACCCACTTTTGCCTAACTTGTAACATTTGAAGATACTCTCTCCGCCATCTCAGCCAGAATTCATTTGCTAAATACTGAACTCTTCTCCAACGTCTGCGACAATACATATCGGCTCTTTGAAACTTTCCTGGGGGCGGTAGCACTCTTTTAGGTTTCATAGTAAGAAGATGGTTAGGGGTCAACGGCTCTGGCGCTTCAGCATCACATAAATTATCGACGCTGAGTGGTCTTGAATTAATAATGCACTCAGCTTCTGTCAAGAGTGTTCGCAATGTCTCATCATCAAGTTGGCTGCCAGCCTGTAACAGTAGTGGTTCAAGTGCGTTGCGTACACTACGAATCATACGTTCCAATGTCCCTCCCATGTGACTAGAATGGGGTACGTTCAACTTGAATGGGATCCACTCGCATCCATTCCTTAGCAAATAGTCTTGAACATGATCTTGATACATCTCACACAATGCTGTTCTCAGTTCACTTCGTGCACCAATGGAATTTGTCCCTTGGTCAGACCTCAGTTGTCTCACAGCACCTCTCTGATTCAAGAAACGTCTCAATGCATTGATAAAGGGAGAACTCTCCAATGAATTGGCAGTCTCTAAATGAACACTTCGTGACCCCATACACATAAACAATACTCCATAGCATTTAACTTAACTTCTCTCTTTGACAATGAACGGTCCAAAGTAATCAACAGCACAAAAAAAAAAAAAAAAAAAAGGAGGAGCTGGTTCAAGTCTGTCCTCAGGAAGGCAGGCCATCTTCTGTTGCTCAGTGGGCCTACGCAGTCGTCTACATGTCACAAAACTCGATATGAACCTCTCCACTTTTGATGAACCATTGATCAACCAATAACCAGTTTGCCTCAACTCGTTATGCGTCATACCACGACTCATATGGTTCACTTTGAGATGGTGATGTTGAATCAACAGCTCAGTCAAGTGTCCTTTTCGTGGAATAATGAATGGACGCTTCAGATCAACTGGTGTATCTGCTCTTCTGATGCGACCACCAACACGAATTATGCCGTCATGGTCTACAAACGGATCCAGCTTGTACAGCGAACTGGTCTTTCGTAACGCTTCGTTCCTCTTCCTAGCTTGGTTTCTGTTTGTCTCTCCGTCGGTTACATTTAAGTCGCAGAGAATTTGAAGTTCCTCTCGGAAATATTCGTACTGCAAACATCTGATGATGGTCTTCTCTGCCTCCTGAAGCTCTGGAAATGTAACTCTCAGTATTGACTTCTCAACTTCTGTACTTGACCTTGTTACTGGACTCTTGGGTTTCTTAATTTCTCTTCTTTGAAGCTTGGACTTCATACGTAAGCATAGAGCTATGACCTTCATAGCACGGTATCAGCTAGATACACTATCTAGTCTGCTTATTTCAAAGTGATCAGGAAATGGACCAATACTTCTGACCTTCGTGGTCAAAACGAATACTTTCTTCACCTCCGGGTCAGAGTCTTGAAGGCGAGGCACCTCCGCGTTTTCTGGTTTACAGGGTCCGCTTCTCCACAAGAATTCTGGACCAGTTAACCAAAGAGATCCTTCAACCAGCTGCTTTGCGGTGAGTCCTCTTGATGCTTCGTCTGCGGGGTTATTGTTTGTGTCTACGTAAAACCATGCGTTGGGATCGGTTAGGTCCCGGATTTGCTGCACTCTGTTAGCAACATAAAAGTGAAACCTCTTGGCTTCATTGTTAATGTATCCGAGAACTACTCGGCTATCTGTCCAGAAGAATTCTTTCATCTCCGGGTACTCCAACTCACTTCTCACGAATTCACTCTTTTTTGCTGAGGTGGTAGCAGCAGCTAACTCCAGCCTTGGAATAGTCTTGTGTTTAAGTGGGGTTACCCGCGTTTTTCCGACGATGAAGGAACAATGAGCTTGATCGAGTTTGTTAATCAATCTTAGATAACAGTATTGGCTATAACCTTCCATTGAAGCGTCTGAAAAATGGTGGACCTCCACTGCTTTCACTGGGCCAAAGTTGTCTGGCTTGAAACATCGCTGTATCTCCAGTTTCTCCAACTGTACGATTTCTCGCCGCCACTTTTCCCACTGTGGGTGTGGATACTCTGGAACAGGGCTATCCCAATCCAACTTGTCTTTGCACATCTGCTGAAGAATCTGTTTACCTCTGAGTGTAACAGGGACCAGGTACCCATTAGGATCATAAATGGAGCCAATAGTGGACAATATACCTCTTTGATTCAAAGGGCGATCATGAAGTTCAATCCGGAACCGGAAACTGTCACTTTCTGCGCACCACATCATGCCTAGAGCTCTTTCAATAGGTAATGGATCTACAGCTAAGTTCAGTTACTTTATTTCCTTTGAATGGTCATCAACCGGAAAGGCTTCGAGAACTTCTATCTTGTTGGAGATTATCTCATGTAATCTGAGGCAAGCCTTGCTACAAATTGCTTGACTGGCCTTGATTAACTGGATGGCTTCGGGTACAGTTGATACAGATTTTTGTCCATCATCCACGTAGAAGTCCTTGCGTATGAACGCTGCAGCATCTGTACCGAACTCTTCTTCGCCATTGTCAGCTGCTCGCCTAAGCCCAAAGTTCGCGCAACCTGGGGAACTGCTGGCACCAAACAGATGAACGTTCATACGATAGTCGATTACTTCCTTTGATGGATCCCCATCCAACCACCAAAGAAAACGTAACAGATCTCTGTGTTCTTTGGCAACCATTAACTGATGGAACATGTTCTTAATGTCCGTCATAAATGCAACGCTTTCCTTGCGAAAACGACACAAGATACCCAACAGATCGTTCATAAAGTCTGGACCTTGCAGCAAGTAGTCATTGAGGCTGACTCCGTTAAACTGGGCCGAACCGTTAAACACCACCCTTATTTGCCCTGGTTTCTTTGGATGGTAGACACCGGTAAGCGGGACGTAATTTATTTTACCGTCTTGAACCTTAAGAAGATCTACAGGAACTTCCCCTGCACATTGTAAAATTATGTCCTTAATAAAGGTCTGGTAGTCTGCAAAGAACTTCGGATTCTTCTTGAATCTGGCATTCAGTTGGTTCTACCTCTTTACAGCAAGCTGGCGGTTGTTGGGAAGACACACACTGTCTGATTTCAGCGGAAGTGGCATCACGTAACGTCCATCTGATTGTTTCTATACTCCGTCCTCAAGAATCCTTAGAAATCTCTCATCTTCCATAGAATAAGGTTTGCACTTTGGATTTGTCTCAACAAAGTCAGTTTCTAACACACGGAGAACTTTCTCTGGGCCAATAATCTCTTTAGCCTTCGTGGCGAATGCAAACTGGCTACGAATTTCTGAAGCTGCAACTCTATTACACACACCCTTGTCTGTGTTTTCAACATCACTTGACTTGCAGACTCTTCCAATAACTCCCCAACCAAGTATAGTCCTCTGAGCGTACGGCTCGTCATCTTCACCGGCAACTATTTCCCTGGGTCGGATAGCTCTTGGGCAGTTGTTTACAATCAGGATAGAAATTTCTGCATCTGGGTGGTACGGTGTCAACTTATCGGCGATGGGCTTCAGATGTTGCCATTCCCTAGCCACTTCAGGTTTTGGAATCTGCAACCGGTTAGCTGAAATAAGTTTGCGGGTGAAGGCCACTGGCATCTTCACTACACATTCTCTATGGTAGTCCAGAATCTCTAGACCGGATGTCTTTTTAGTTTTAACACGTGCATTTTGCTGCTGCATTGTTGTCAACAGAAGCTCGGTTGACGGGCCTTGCAGGTTGAACCGTTCACAAAGAGTCTCAGACCCAAAACTGACATTTGAGTGATCGTCGAGGACTGCATACTGCAAGATTTCTTTCTTTGGCTCTCCCACGGGCCTAATTCACACTGGTACTATCATGGTGTGATCAAATCTACCACTTTGTTCAGGAATTAGACATACACTCATACAATTTGAGATGGCAGCATTGTCTTGTGTTAGTTCCTTGTGAAGGCATGCGGGATGTGTTCCTGAGCATGTTTTAATTTTGCATTTCAACCTCTCCTTGCAGTTCGCTACCTGATGACTCTTACTGGCTGCACAACCCATTCACAAACGTTCGCGGAAGAAGAAGTCTCTCCTTTAACTAAAAGGCTTTCTACAGAGATTAGTGCAGTCATCTAACTTGTGCTTTGCACCACAAAACAGACACTTCGTCAAACCATTTGGACCAGGGTCCTTTGATTTACTAGAATTAGTGGGGTCTGATTTACCGTTACCACCATCCTTAGCTGATGTAGACAGAGAACTACCCTTCTCATTATCTGGTTTCGGCTTCTGATTTCTGTTAAATCTTGGACCACTTGACATGGCGAGGCCTTCTAACTCTGGGATATTTGCCTTCTCTGCTGCTTCTCAGATGAAATCCGCAAACCTGAGAAAGGTAGGGTAACTCGCTTCACCATGGGTATGTCTCCACTGTTTAATTGCATCTCTCCACTTGGTTTCAAGGTAGTAGGGTAGTTTGGATAGTAACTTTACATTCTCCTTGGCATAGTCTAGTATCGAAAGACCTGGAATGGTGTTCTTTGCTGCCAATACTTTGTCTAACATATCTGAGAACTCTCTTAGGACACTGTCATCCTTGGGTCCTACCTTAGGCCACTTCTCCAACTTGTTAATAAATGCTGTACTCGCAACATTACAGTTTCCATACCTTTCCTGCAATACGGACCTGGCTTTCTGATAAGCATCTTCTATCCCAATCAGAAGATACCGTTCCACAACTTGCTTTGGCTTTCCGTTTACATACTGATTCGACATATTCAACTTGATGCCTGCTGCCAGTGGTCGAGAGTCAACTAGAGCATTTAAGGCACTCTTCCACACAGGATATTGCAGGGGATCACCTTCAAATACTGAAATGGTCAATTTTGAAAGTTGTCTAGAAACAAACAGTTCTTTACTCACAGTACTTTGTTCTAAGTTAGCTTCTGTTAACTTGTCCATACACCTTTCTAATGACGAAGCAACTTTTTCCCACCCTTCGCAGAAGGAGTTAACTTGACCTTGAGGATGAACAAACTGGTAGCTTGAAGGGGAATTCGTAACTGTTGACATAATTTGTGATGGAGCACTAATGGAGTTAGTTACAACAGGATCAGTTTTTGCCGACGAGAAAGCTTGTGTACAAGCTGCTTCTGTTTGAATGGGAAGGCCAAATTCAGGTTCAAAATGACGAACGGTAAATACTGACTTTGCTACGGTTCCCGGTGAGAATGATGAAGCAGAAGCCCGCAAACCGCATGTTGTAGTCTTAGGTGTGGATGTTGTTGTCAAAACAGGTGTTTGGGATACATGTACTTGGGACTGAACTGATGTATTAGTCTCATTTGCACTGATAGTTACTGTTAGAGGTTTCAAGAATCTTTTCACTCCTTCGCCTTTACTCTCACTAGGAAGGTTGACTAGATCTTCAAGGGAGGGTGTTTGCTCATTATCAATCTCTTTGCATACACTTAACTTGGCTCTACTAAGTTCAAGTTCCCTCTGAAGTTTGAATTCTTCCAGTTTTTGCTCCTGTTTTAACCTTTCTATTTCTAGTGCCTTTTCTTGTTCCACATAGGCTAGCTTCACCTTCAAGGCAGCTTCTTCCTGTAGAAGCTTATATTTATCTACTTTAATTGAAAGTACACTGTCTGAACTTGATTTTGACTTGACACTTTTGGTTGTTTTGCTTCTCTTTGAACCCTTAGAAATGACAGAATTAGACTCCAAAACTGTTTGTTCCAAATACTTTATCTCATCCCTCACATCCCTTTCAAAATCAGAACACTCACCACAAACTTGCTCCCACATGTTCCTTACCTTCGTTAACTCATTGTCTTGAATTGTTTCTAAAATGTCATTATGTGCATCCACAAATTCATTCCACAAAACTTGTGCCTTACTAAGCTCTTGCTTCCACTTTGATAATTCGCTACAATGTCTCCGAAGCAGCAGTGTTTTTCTCAGTGTTCCCGTAAAACTTGACCTTTTATTCTTGAAAGAGTTCAACTTTAGATCGTTTTGATAGGATTGACACTTTTCAGTTAGCTTCCTGCTACGAACTTTCGGCAAATGCTGTTCATGGTACTTTTACAACATTGTTTACACTTTATCAGATAAACTACTACCCCCGTATCACAATCAAAGGACTAATTTATCTGATAAGTACGTCCATTTACTCCAAATGCATTAACCTCGTCAACAAATTCACATATCTGGTATCGAGTTTTACCACATTTCTTCATACCGTTGGCTTCCCCTTTATTTCTTTCACTTCTTAATCTTACCAAATTGTCTCCTATATTACGGGGTCTCCTAAATGACACAAAGGGTTTTTCAACAGGAGTGGTCTTTGGACGAAGAGGATTTGGTGGATTTAGCGAGATTAGTTTTAGATAATAATTATTTTGAGTTTGATGATAAGATTTATTGGCAAAAGTTAGGGACTGCCATAGGTAGTATGCTTGCTCCGGCTTTTGGCAATATATTTATGACTGTATTGGAAAGGAATATATTAGCAGAAAGTGTTTTGAAACTGTGGGTGTGGTGGAGACTTTTAGATGATGTTTTCTTTCTTTGGACATATGGTAAGGAAAAGCTATTGGAGTTTTTTGATTATATAAATTCATACCATCAAACTATTATGTATACGTGGGAATGGTCTATGGAAGAGATCTTTTATTTGGATGTTCTGGTAAAACTGGAAGGAAATTAAATTATTACGGATGTGTATTCGAAACCAACGGATACACATCAGTATTTAAATTTTAGGTCATATCATCCGAAGCATGTCAAAAAAGGTACACCGTACGGGCAAGCTGTTAGGTATGGACGTATTTGTAGGTCAGATAAAAATTTTGAGGAAAGGCTATAGAAGCTTAATGGTTATTTAGCTAAGAGGGGATTTAAGAGAAGTAATATTGATTTCCAATTTAAGAAGGACAAAGAGAAGAGTAAGACAAGCCTTTTGGATCAAGGGGGGTAAAAAGGAAAAGAAGTTGAGTAGAATTCCACTGGTTTTAGGGTTTCATCCAGTGTTGTCGGGGGAAGGGAAAATTGTTCAGTGTCTTTGGCCGATTTTACAAGCTTCGGATAATATTAAGGACATTTTCGTTGAAAAATTGTAGGTGTCATTTAGGAGGCCTAGTAATACAGGAGAGAATTTGGTAAGATCAAGAATTGAAAGAAATAAGGGGGGAGCCACGGGTATGAAGAAATGTGATAAGGCTCGATATCAGATATGTAAATTTGTTGACGAGGTTGATGAATTTAGGGTTAATGGACGTACTTATCAAATAAATTAGTCCTTTCATTGTGATACGGGGGGATTAGTTTATCTGATAAAGTGTAGGCAATGTTGTAAACTCTCTGAGGGGAGTATTATTACTTCGTTTCGAAAAAGATTTAACAACTATAAAAGTAGTATTAAGAGATATGAAAAGGGACAAACGGGATTCCGGCTCAACATTTGTACTCCCGGAACAAAATATTGCTCTCTACGGAGCCTTTATGGATCTTACTAAGGCATTTGACACAGTGAGCAGTGAGGACCTGTGAAAAATTTTAGTACGCCTTGGTTGCTTGCCCTAGTTCCTCACAATACTCTGGGAGTCTCACGATGGCCAACTGGGTCAGGTAAAGCTGTCTGGCAATGTGTCTGACAGCTTTCCCGTGTCAAATGGAGTTAAGCAAGGGTGTATCCTCACTCCGACTTTATTCTCTTTTTTCTTCAGCATCATAATCACTCAGGCAAAGAACAACATCGGAGATGGCATCTACGTCCGTTTCCGAATAGACGGAAGCATCTTCACCTGAGGCGTCTGCTGGCACGAACGAAAATTTATCACCAACCGGTGTTCGAGCTCTTGTATGCAGACGACTGTGTGCTGCCTGCAGACACTGAGGATTCGCTCCAATGCATAGTTCACTGCTTTGCAAAAGCAACAACAGTCTTCGGCCTCACCATCAGTCTGAAGAAGACGGAGGTCTTGTACCAGCCGCTTCGTATTCTGGACCCAACATCTTGATCAACAACACTAGGCTTAATTCAGTCGAAGACTTTGCCTACTTAGGTAGTGTAGTGTCGAACGATGCCACCATGGATAAAGATCTAGACAACCGCCCATTCAAGGTCAGCCGATCCGTCGAACGCCTTTCTAGGAGAGTGTGGCAAAATCACTGTTTACGTATATCCACCAAACTGATAATTTGCAGAGCGGTGATAATCCCCACCTTCCTCTATGGAGCAGAGTCCTACGTTCTGTACAGAAAGCAAATGCAACGGTTGGTACGATTCCACCAGCGCTGCCTGCGCAAAATTCTTAACGCCCAGTAGCAGGAATTTTTTTCAGACGAGGAGGTGTTGGAGAGATCGAACCTAATGGGCATCAAAGCCATACTCATGAAACATCAACTGAGGTGGCCGGTCACTTCTCGAGGATGGAGAGCGAGGGACTCCCAAAAGCTGTTTTCTTTGACGAGCTCTCCAAAGGCGAACGCAAAAGGGGTGCCCCCAAGAAAACGCTTTAAAGATCAACTTAAACAACATCTCTCGCTCGTCGGCATCTCAATTCTCACCTGGCAGCAAGAAACAATGGGCCGAGCAGCATGGTGCCGCTACATCACCGAAGACTGTCAGAAGTTTGAGTCTGACAGACGGTCAGCTGCAACAGAGAAACGGAAGAAGTGAAAAGAGCCGCGAACGGGATGACTCTTAGACTGCCCCGGCACACGGCTTTCCATGTCCAAAGTGAGGAATTGTCTGTGCCACACGGATTGGGCTCCACAGCCATCCACGAGCCTGGAAAAAGTAAATCAGACCAGCCTCCCAGATCTTCGCAAACGAAGGAAAAAGCAAGGGATATATGTCTATATATATATATATACATACCAAGAAGAGTATGCAACACAAATGGCACACAGAAGGCGTAAGGTTTAAGAGTGCTCAGTACCATGGGTAGAACGTAATATATTATTTATTTTACAGTAAAATGCTGTCGCTAATCAGAGTTTCACACGGTACGCGATCATCAGGCAACTGACAGATTCGGTTCGACTATTCCTATTTACACAGATTGTGACGTTAATTAATAAGGTGTTTCGTTACATGGCGGCACCTTGAGAAAAGTTCGGTTCGCCTGTTTAATAAATTATTATGTTTTCCTTTCGTCATTACGCGCTTTTCTTCAAGGCACAAATTCCATCGCTTAGATCCCGTCTTATATGCCGCGACTTGTTTGACGATCGACCAGCTAATGTTGAACTTCCGGGTGTTTTCCTTTAGTTTCCAGATAAGCTTGGACAGTTCGGTGTTGTTTGCATATTTGTAAATAGGAATAGTCGAACCGAATCTGTCAGTTGCCTGATGATCGCGTACCGCGTGAAACTTTGAGTAGCGACAGCATTTTACTGTAAAATAAATTATATATATATATCTATAATACAATCAGTTTCTATATTGACTTTATGTAGAGTGCTCAATATCTTAGAAGATAGAGCAGATAATCGAAATGAATAAGCTTAAAACTCTTGGTTGTTACCCAGAGTTTCACGTCTCTTTGGACGGTGATCAGACAACTGTCCGGATTCTGATTTAGTCATTCTTTTATACAGTCTCGTACGTCATCAGGTAAAAATAGTCCGGTGATCTCATTGTCGTGCGCCAACGAGGCGTTTTAATTTTGTTTATGAGGAATTTATTCCAGGAATTAAAAACTTTTGCCAGCGAACTATATGTCGACGATAGAATCAAAACCGTGGCCAGAAAGCCAGCTTTCATTTCACTGAAAGGCCACAAAGAAAATTTTAAAAATAACACGAAGTGCCATTTGATTAACCCAGCCAAGTCTGATCTCAGTAAGGTCAGCAAAGTCATCCTTGACCGCATAAACACATCCATCCAAGCAAGCACAGGCGTTAACCCATGGAGAAATTCAACTTCAGTCACCGAGTGGTTTAGCAAGATCTGCGAAGAGTTCTTACATACAGGCCATAGGTTTGTCAGTTTTTACTGTTACGTGCTACCCTCTTTTAATAAAGTTGATAATAATAATAATAACATACCTTCATCTCTTTCGACATCGTCAACTTTTACCCTTTAATCTCCAAAAACCTTCTAGATCGAGCAATTTCCTGGGGCCAACAACTCACTATAATTATTGCACAAGAAGAAGCCATCATTAAACACGCTCGATAGTCATTTTTATTTCACCGAGAGAAGCCATGGATCCGACAAGGAAGTGAGAATACGTTCGATGTAGGAGTAGCAACGGAGAGTAGCAACGGGGCAGAAGTTTGCGAGCTCGTCGGCCTATTCGTCTTAGATTTTTTATCAAAAAAATTCGGAAAGACAAACACGGGACTTTATAGAGACGAGGGACTGATTTTACTGAAAAACGTTACGGCCAGACTAGCAGAGAAAGCTAGGAAAGATTTAATGAAAGCCTTCGACGAATTTGAGCTCAAGATTACAGCCACAGCCAACCAAAAATTTTTAACTTCTTTGACATCACCCTGAACCTACAAAATGGCAAATTCCCACCCTATAAGAAACCAAACGATGACACGCTATACATCAACAAACAGTCCAACCACCCGCCAGCCATTATCAAACAGATTCCGAAATCCGTAAGCCGAAGAGTCTCGAAATTATCACCCGACCACGCCACCTTTACTAATGCTGCACCTACGTACAACGACGCACTTAAGAACAGCGTCTTTAACATCAACATTGAATATCTCCCAGACGAAGATCCCAAATTAAGGGCATCCCAGCGACGAAAAAGATTAAGAAATATAATATGGTTCAACTCACCATATAGCCGAAATGTACAAACCAACGTGGGACGCAAATTTCTCGCTTTAATGGAAAAACACTTTCCCGCAGCAAACAAATTACAAAAAATCTTCAACAAGAACATACTGAAGGTTAGCTACAGTTGCATGGGAAACATGAAGAACATTGTAAACAAACATAACGCTCGCATACTAAATAGAGACAAAATGAACAACAACGAAAGCTATTGCAATTGCCGAAAAAAAGAATCCTGCCCACTACCTGGAAACTGCATGATCTCAAACATAATCTATAAAGCCGAAATTTTGCAAGCTGACAGCACGGAAAAGAAATACTACATAGGTATGACAGCCCACCCATTCAAACATCGCTATAACAGCCATGCGAAATCATTCCGCGATCATAAATACTCGAACAAGACCGTTTTATCAAACTACGTGTGGGGATTAAAGGACGAAGGAAAGGACTTTACAGTAAACTGGTCTATTTTAAAACGCGCAAAAGGATATGAAAGTGGAACAAAGCTATGTAACTTTTGTCTCGAAGAGAAGTTGTTTATCATGAAAGCCGACAAAAAGAACCTACTGAATAAACGAACCGAAATATTCTCAACATGCCGACACAGGAATAAATTCCTCATAAACAAAATTAAAACGCCCAGTTGACGCATGACAATGAGATCACCGGACTATTTTTACCTGATGACGTACGAAACTGTATAAAAGAATGACTAAATCAGAATCCAGACAGTTGTCTGATCATCGTCCAAAGAGACGTGAAACTCTGAGTAACAAGCAAAAGTTTTAAGCTTATTCATTTCATATATATATATATATATATATATATATATTGTTTTTATTGTTTATTGTTTATTGTGCTTATAAAAGAAATACATGTGCAGCCAGTAACTGCTGAATTGCGTATTTACAAATTATATTAATCACTCTAAGTATTACAATTTGTATCATAACAAGAAAAATATATAAAAGAGTTCTTAGTTTTAATATCTGGAAATAAAAACTGAAGTGTCTGTCTAAGATGATACTGTGAGTCATAACTTGGCGGTAAAAGACAATGGAGGCTATGATTTTCATTGCTGCTAATTGACTTAAAAAGGGATTGACAAATATTTTTATGATGCACATCAAGATGATCTATACATAGTCTATCTAATGCTCTATTTTATTCAAGGTCAGGAAAAATGACTTCCATTACACGTTTTTGAATACGTTCCATTTCATTCATCAAATATTTTGGCAGAGAATAATGGAAAACAGGTACGGCATAATCCAGAATTGATCTAATACACGTAATGTAAAATAATTTTAAATCGTCGTGAGAAACATTTGCTCTCTTTAATTGGATTAAGAAGTAAATTCTTTTGGATGCCTTCTTAACCACATCTCTAACGTGCGCATTCCAAGTTAAATTACTAGAGATTTAAAGTAACCTTGCTATTGGAACGATCTCAAGTTCTTTGCCATTAACCATATTGGGGGAAAATTGACGCTTTGTTTCAGCAAACTATACTCGAAATTCTTTACATTCATCCGAATTGAGCTGGAATTTATTTAATGTCGATCAATGCATAATTTTGTCAACAAAGTTTTGTAAGTGACTTATATTACTCGGGGCGATGGTTTCTGAAATTGTTGTGTCGTCAACAAATTTCCACAGGCACTCGTCATGTATAGTAAGGTCATTTATCACGTTTAAAAAAAACCAAGGGCCTAATTTTGTGCCTTGAGGGACGCCTGAAGGAACTTTACGCCACTCGGAGAAACAATCGTCTGCAAGTTTGATCCTTTGGCATCGGTCGCTTATAAAATCAATAATCCAGTTAACTACACTGACTGGTAAATCTAAAGAGCATAGTTTATTCGCCAAAATCTCATGATTGATAAGGTTAAATACTTTGCGATAATCAAATAAGATAATCCGTATAGTAGCTCCATTACCATCGGTTTGAGATAGCCATCTATGGATCATTGACACCAAAGCGAGCGTAGTAGATGATTTAGGTATCGCACGGAAATGTTTATAATCGACAATCTTAAGAATCGCAGGTTTAAGATAATCGCGTACCACAAAATCCTTAGCGACCTTCGAGATACATGAGGTCAATGATATTGGTCTCAGGTCTTTTTGGAGATTTTACACAACTTTTTTCTTCGGCAGTGGACATATTTCCGCTCGTTTCCATAGAGTAGGAAGACGTTGTTTGCGAAAAGATGCATTCATCATCATACAAATAGGAGATGCCAGCAAGGCCGCGTAATCTTTTAAAAATCGATTTGAAATTCCATCTGGACCAGAGGCTTTGGTAGAATTGAGTTTTACTAAGAAGCTCAAAGCTCGGTCTTCCGATATTTGTAAGAAACGTGGACATTCCTCCAAAGGAAGTTTATTTGGTGGACAATTCATTTTGTACTCAGACAGAGGCTCAAGAAGGGCTGCATTAATTGCATTTGCCTTTCCGTGCAGAGAAAGTGACTCAATTTCGGGAACATTTAACTGGTTCAATAGGTCACTCGTATGAGACTGCATTCCACACAATCTTTTTACTTCCCTGCACCAGCCTTTTGGATTTGTGCCTTTCATTTGCTGCACTCTAGATTCATATCTCGACTTACAAACTTTCCGGCTACGATTAACGGCATTTCGAGAAAATTTAAAAATAGGAGAATTTCTTCCATACTTGGCAAATGCCCCTTGCCTTTTAAGCATAAGAGATTTTAGGTTTTGCGTCATCCACGGTGCATCTGCTGTGTTCTTAATGATCTTTTTAACTGGCATTAATAGATCGTACCCAATCATAATTATTTCTTGAAAAAACAGCATCATATCTTCGCAATTACATGACGAGGCAAATAATATATCCCACTGCAAGGAACTTAAATATCTACCTATAGCAGCTTTACAGCTTGGTTGTTGATCCCGTATAAAGATAGTTTTCTTAGTCGCAGAGCTTGTAACTCTTTTCTTGGGTGACACCATCATAGTATTATGATCTGATAGTCCAAAGGGTGGTAGAATCTGTGGTGCATTATAATAATCATGAATATTTGTTAGAACATAATCAAGAATGGCGTCTTTACGGGTAGGCTTTTTGACAATTTGTTTAAGCCGAACATGTTTTTGAAGACCTTTAACATTTAACCGATTAAAATCTCCAGAGACGATAAGTCCACAGTTTGGATAACACGGATCAACCCGTCCAAGACAAGAGGTGGTCAAGGACAGAATCTTGATCTGACCCTGGTGGATGATATAGAATGGCAACTATTATGAAAGAAAAACCCCGTGAGAGACGAGTTGGTCTCAAGTATAATCAGAGAACTTCGTGCTTGTCACAACAGGATAAATCTTCCAAATGCTTAAATTTGACTTGGGATTCTCTAACGCAAGCGCAAACTCCTCGGTGACAATTTGTTGAACTGTTCTCACGAATGATAGTAAAACAAGGAACGCTAACGACACTATCTGCCACGGATTCACTCAACAAAGTTTCAGTAAAAGAGCTATGCATATTTCATTGCGATTAACATACTCTTGAATTTCGATCGATTCTGGCACTAGAGACATTACGTTGGCTACCATAATTTTGGGGACATAGTATACCTTTCCTGTGACATAGTTATTCTGGAAATTCTCCTGTAATCTAACAGAAACATAGTCAGCAGTAATGGTGTGACCAGTCATATTCTCGTTTCCTAACGCACAAATTCCAAATAATTCTGCCAGTCTTCCCCCATGTTTAATTGTTGCCGTTGCTTTTGTATGTGAAAATTTACATCGTTTCTCCTTCCAAAATTCTGTGATCTTCGAAAAACAGGTCTTGTACGAGTGGACATAAGGCTTGGAGTCTTTTGCACTGGCTGGTAGTAAGTATAGTAAGATTTCTTACTTGAATGAAAGCTCTTTAGTGTAGATGAGTATGGTTTAGCATTCAACGAATAAAATTTCTCGGCTTGTTTTCCTCTATAGGTTTGTAATTGATCAGAAAGTGGAATAAAATTATTTAAATTTTCAACGGTTGATCGAACATTTGTAGTCGTAGTTAAAGATGATTGGACTTGTGGTGAATAATTTGTTCTATTGTTTGCACTTTCAGTTTGAGTTGCTGTAGTAAATCCCATAGGAATTTTTCCTCTTTCCACTTTACTTTCAATGGATTTAAGACATGTAGATAATTTGGCGAGCTTAATTTGTGAAAGATGCAATGTTGTTGTCAAATCTTCTTTATGGTTACGTACATTGGTTTGCAAAGCATTACACAAGACTAACAAATTATTGAGTTTATCACCATACAACTTGAACTCCTCCACTCCAACTTGAACATTTGCGTTATCTCGGCTATCACCTGATAATTTTTCTTGATTCTTGCATGCCACTGACTCTATAATATCTGAAAATTGACATTTGAGTTTGGCTATATTGTTCTTATTCTCTTGTATTCTTCTATTAACTCGATATATACATATATATATATATATATATATATATAAGAGAAGTGAGAGACAAAACTCGAATTACTTCATAGAACTTTTTAATCATGACAAATTTGTTTCGTATGGCAAGCTAAGTTTGCCACACTCGTCAGGTGATAATCGCGTTTGTAGTGACATGCCAGAGAACTTGGTTACTTAAATGAAATACAGCGTCATAGACTAAATAGGTGTCAGATTACAAAAGTGTTACAGTAGAGTTATTGGTTGTTTAATAGGAATATCTATTCTTCTGCAAGGCAGGGTCAAGAAAATGTCGCCTATGCCTCGAAGAAAAGTTGCTTATCCTAAAGAGACGAGGGGAAAACATTTTGAACAGACGATCCGAACTATTTAGCAAATGTCGACATGTAACCAAACACTTCCTGTAAACTTTTGTTGCCTGTATATATGTGAATAATTAAATCATATCTGTCAGTTGCTTGATGATTGCCTGAGCGCGTGAAACTCAGAGTAGCGACAGCAAAATTTTGTCTTTTGTATTTACTTATATATGTATATGCATATATACATATATATATATATATATATATATATATACAGCAATGATGAGTACCACGAAGGTTACAGCGTTGATATGAAAATATAGAGCGCTCAATACCGTTGCTGGTAGAGCGAATAAGTAAATACGAAAGACAAAAATTTTGCTGTCACTACTCTGAGTTTCACGCGCTCAGGCGATCATCAGGCAACTGACAGATAAGATTTAATTATTCATATATATACAGGTGACAAAAGTTTAAAGGAAGTGTTTGGTTACATGTCGGCATTTGCTGAATAGTTCGGACCGTCTGTTCAAAATGTTTTTCCCTTGTCTCTTTAAAGAGACAAGGGAAAAACATTTTGAACAGACGGTCCGAACTATTCAGCAAATGCCGACATGTAACCAAACACTTCCTTTAAACTTTTGTCACCTGTATATATATGAATAATTAAATCTTATCTGTCAGTTGCCTGATGATCGCCTGAGCGCGTGAAACTCAGAGTAGTGACAGCAAAATTTTTGTCTTTCGTATTTACTTATATATATATATATATATGTGTGTGTGTGTGTGTGTGTGTGTATATATATGTGTGTATATATGTATATATTTATATATATGTATGTATATATGTATATAGATATATGTGTGTGTGTGTGTGTGTGTATACATGTATGTATATATATATATATATATATATATATATATATATATACGTGTATATATACATGTATACACACACACACACACACACATATATATATATATATATATATATATACATACACATGTATATTGAGATTTCGCTTAAGAGTATATAGTTGCTACTCCGAGTTTCTCGTGAAACTCGAAGTAGCAACCATATACTCTTAAGCGAAATCTCACTGCATTTAAGCTCTGCCCCACATGGTATCGAGCGCTCATATACATATATATACATACAGCAGATTGCAAAAATTATGGCACAAAACATATCAACATCTAAACATAGCAAGACCATTGTATCTCCATTTTATTCTCACTTCAACGGTCAGTCAAGATATGCTATGTGTTTTTTGGTACATTCTTTGGCCAGTCTAATGTATTAAAGTTGATTGAAGTATTCATAGTTTCAGGTTTACGTGTACATGCTTTTTTACGATACGATTTGCTATATATACGTGAACATTTCGTTTAACTCTCCCTGCTGGATATCTCCCCTTGGCGAGTAAAATCATCTGACATTGGCCCGACTGACGTAGCAGAAGACTGATTCGGGGATTTTTCTTTTCCTAAACTTACATTTGTGAATTTATTACTACATATAGGCATAACCAGATCTTTTTTTATTTTCTTAATAGTCAACTAAGCCAAAAGTAATGACATCAGAGTTAAAATGAACTTAAAAAGTGATATCAAATAAAGAAAAATATTACTACAACAATAACAAAACTTTCAAATGTAATAGTAAAAAGAGAAGTCGACTATTTTAGTTTTTGTACTTTTTTGTACTTGCAAATTGATCTTTTGTGAAAAAAAAAACAAAACAAAATAAGCTATCAAGATGACAAGTGTACTTCTACCTACAACATATCTAAACCAGCTACAGCTAGGGTTACCGCTAAACCTTCATTTTAACGTATATTAATGCGAACACTTACAACTATATAGCACAGAAACCAAAACCTGCCTAAGTATGGCTAGGACTACACTTATTATCTAATTAAAACTCTAGACCTTTCTGAAATGGATAACAATCATGTACGATGAATATCGTACCAGCCACGATGTCAACTAGGATATTCTACCAAAGTGAAAGCGAAGTGTTCTTTATCAATTGATGGAGGAAGCGAAGACCCCTTACATTCATATAGCCTTGGCGACAGCTCAACACTCTCTTAAGTGTATTTTCAACTAACCTTGACTCCGACACGATGTCGAGAAAGACCCCAACATGGAACAGATACATTTTGCCTCCCCAGACAAACTTGTGTTCGTAAAAGTTGGGTGAAAAAATAAGATAGCCACCCGTACTTTGTCTGACAATTTGGGTTAATTGGGAAAATGTTGTGTAGATGATTAATTGACTTTGTTATCTTAAAGTAAAGAGATTATCATGCTATTCTTATGAAACAGTTAAACCAGATTCGGCGTGGCCCACCGGGGCACCGGGACATTTCCTCCGCCACCGCAAAAATTTGTAGCTTGAAGGCCTTTCATGTAAGCCTCTATGTTGGGTGTATTGAGTAATGAAATTTAAAGTTCCTGCAGCCCGTTCAGGGGAACAAATTTAATCACTTGTATTTTATTAACGACGTATATCATAATAGATCAATTTGATAATGTCAGTTGTTTCTTCTAAGTTTTTAGCTCAATGAATTTAAGATTTTTATAGCTGGAAATCACATTGTATTTTATTGCCAGTAGTTTTCTCTCTTACCCACCTTATAGCCTCAGCTATTACACCAACCCATATTTGAGTGCCACGCCACCAATGGATTAAATGATCCTTAGCCTCAGGTTTTCATAATGGTGGAAAATTATTTTTAAATCATCTGCGTCGGGTGAAAATCACCATGAAATCTTCAGCAGTAAACATAGGTATTCGCCAATTGCGAGCGAGTAACTCGCCCACTGCTTTAATTAGTTTGAAGCCAGGGTTGCTAATACATTCAATTCCGCGTTAAGAGAGTTAACATTTAAAGTAACATTCGAATTTTTGCTTTATTAGTTTTAGCTTCCTTCAACGAATAAAAAATCTACAATTCACAACTGAAACCTAAAAACTCTATAAGTCCAAGAATAGCACGTATAAAGAAAGGGGAACCAATACCATAAAACAAGGGGGATAAGACTTAACAACAAGGGGTTCCATGAGCGCAAAGTATATTATTTTGACACTTTATTACAGACTTGTGTTTATCTTGTAAGACGCCACTGCTACAATGTTCTTGAAAATTTGTTATCACAAAACTCCAGTTATATACCTTAAAGTCTTCGTTATCAGCCTCCTTGGTTAAGTGTGTCCTGGAAATTATTTGCCTTTTGATTTTCGCACAGAAAGAAAAGTTAATGCAAATACTTTACCGTAAGTAAGGACCTCGTCCCCGGTTAATACGTATATAATTATGCATATACATTTATCTACATATAATTAAACGACTCTGTGAAAATAAATTCTTCCGGCATCAAGTGTTCCCAAAATGGATAAAATCGTCTCGCCGCCGGGAAAGAGATTATTGAGATTTTTCGCTTGCCAAACTTCCATCAGGGTTTTTATCACTAAATGAAAACACACAATGTCTGTATATTTCTTTAATAATATTCCAAGCAAACAATTTTGACATCCGAGTTAATATCAAACAAGAAAATGCAATAAATGAAAGTAAAATGTTACTTAATAATTACAGTACCACAAGAGAAGCCTTAACTAGTATAGTTTTTTTCTTCATCCTTGCACTTGTCTATCTTTTCTGAAAGAGAAAACCAAAATAAAGGATTAAGATGATCACGGTACTTATACATACAGCTTACCTAAGAAGCTACGACAACAGTAAAAGTTACATCTATACTTACAGCTATATTTAATGTGTACACGGCCTTCAACTACATAGAACTGACACCTACACCTACTTACGCACACCCGCACCTACTCTTAATTCCTATTTGAATTGCTTGACTTGTCTGGATTGATAGTCATAATCCATGACGAATTATCATACCATTCTTTATTTTACTTACGGTGATTATGATCATGATTTTATATCATGTTCTGTTTAAACAAGAAAATTTGAAATTCGTTAGAGCAACTATGATACTAAAGATGCTAGTGGTCATCGTTTTAGTTTGATTAATGTGATAAGGTACATGCTGTGAAAGATATCATTCAGATAATTGTAACATTTCGATTTACAATTTGACTAATACATTTTAATATGGCACTATTACATTTTCCGTGTTGCGAATATATTTACTTGAGTATGGTACGAATAAACAGTTAATTGTTTATGAAACAACTATTTTAAGGCTTTCATCTTGCGTAACGCTTATAGGCAATGCGTTATAAAACGTGATCTATGAGGTTATCGGTTCGTTAGCAGCGATGGACGAAGAGATTTCGGAAAATGGCGAAACAACGAATCTGTTAAGATTTGAAGAAAGATAACTAGCCTCATAGCCGTGGTCAGGCCTTACGTTTTATATCACCTTTTTCATAAAGGTAAGTTGATAAGGAAGAACTTTTCAATGCAATTTTTAGCTCTTATCAAAGCTATATTTACAGCAAAGAGCCAATTGCTTTTTGTCAACAAATTAGTTAAAATCACTGTAATCAACAGAGAAACGAGTGATGAAATTTTTACGACACATGATTGTATAAATTTTAGACGAATTAAATGAAAGGCATCTTGGGTTCCCTCATTACCGTACAAAAGTAATATAAGAACGATGCCCCATTTTACAGAGACAACTTGACATTCATATTATTTCATATTTGTTGCTAGGTTATATGCATAGACAAAGCAAATTAGTCATTTAACACTTGGAGTCCGATTCATCGGACTCCAAGAATAAGAACAAATTAACAGAAGAAAGCAAAAATAAGGGCAGAAAAGAAAAAATATATTAAAATAATAATTATAATGCATCATAGGGTCAAGTTGAAAACTGTACATTTCCACACTGTTTTAGACTCCTTAAGATTCGCATACATTACGTAGGAACAAAATGAATCCTGTTATGCTCATGATATGTACTAAGCATAATTTCACTGAAATTGAAAAAAATATTAACCAGGAGAATTGCCATTTGTGTAATAGTACTTTTCAGAAATTGTTGAAATTGCTCTTACCACTTAATTATATCTCTTAATAATAGCCGTAGACCTTGCCAAAGCGATAACCTTTGCCATATCTCTTCCCAAGACCGTAGCCATATCCCTTGCCATAACCATAGAGGCCATATCCTCTTCCATAGCCGTAGCCATAGCGCTTGCCATATCCGATTCCATATCGGCCATATTTACCTCCATAGCCAAACCCCTTTCCAATATAGCTGGGATCGGCTTGGATTTCGTCGCTGTAACAGATATTTACAAGAATAATTTAACGCTACCAGTATAAGAATAAAAGAATTGAATGAAATAGGTCGTCTTCTGTTTGTCAGTACAAAGTAATAGAGTGCTAACCGCGACAGCGTAATTACACATCAAGTACTGATTACTTCACGTATGACTGAATTGTCCTATATGAGTGAATCTTTTCAGGGGAACTGGCTGCTAAACGGCTAATTTTGGACTTATATTAACATAACGTTTTGTGATTTCAAGATATTTATTTTCAACTTTTATTCATATTATATAGTTTCTAAAATTGACAGCTTGCTTTCGACTTTTATTACGGAAGTATCTTCAGAATAGGATGAATTCAATACTTCAAGAATAGTCTAAACTGCGAAAGCTCATACAAAAAAACTGAGCTGAACTGAGAGAGGATTGAATTACTAAATTCCGGCTACCTGGTCTACGAATTCAACTATCGTGTTGAATGCCCACGAATT
The DNA here is from genome assembly GCA_030142905.1 of Heliopora coerulea. NCBI lineage: Eukaryota > Metazoa > Cnidaria > Anthozoa > Scleralcyonacea > Helioporidae > Heliopora > Heliopora coerulea. Next base: position 1,162,408 of record JASJOG010000079.1, on the reverse strand, counting down.
CCAATTAACCTGCACGAGAAATTCTTGTTACTTCTTCACACTTAGCAATAAAGATATCCAGTGATTCGATTTTATTTCGGAATCTTCCTACAAGTATTATATTTACATAAAATGATTTCGAAGAGGATTGTTTAAAAACGCTGATATCTTTTTAAGTTTTCTGAAGATTTTTACCATAAAATTATTTGTCTACCATGAGTGAAATACGTGAACGAGGTATCCGTCTGAAGAAGACTATGCCTGTTCTTGGTAAAAAACAGATTTTTAAACAAAAATTTTACATGATGATTCAGAAATATCGGTTGTGTAAGACGAAAAACGACCCGTATGCACTATATTCTCGCCTGTTTAGTAAATTGTTTGAGTTTTTCAGCCTTAGCAAAATGAATGTTTGTGCAAGCTAGTTTTGAGCAGTGTTCAGACCAGCTGCTTTATGTTAGGGAAGAGAAAATCATAAACAAATGAAAATCTACAAGACGACAGTTTGAAATTCGACAAGAAATTAGGAATTTTATTAAGATTTGCCGATAGCCCTCCATTTCCATTCCAAAAAAATAAAATTAGATGTTTAAGAAATTTAAGCCCAGCTATGTCATGAGATAACCATGTCTGTATTTAGAGATAAATGGTGACAGTCTCATAGGTGCTGGATAAGTTAAATAACTTACCTCACAGCGTCTTCGTCGTCTTCAATCGGAAGAGCGGATGCGACCACCAAAAGGAAAGCAAAAGCGATAAAGAAATATGAGGATTTCATGACTCAAAGTTGCTTGTCTCGTATATACAACGACTTTAACACATTCTGCCTACTCTGGTTACTCCTGGCTATTTATACTTACGTGATGTTTTCTTTTTTTGGTTTTTCTTTTTTTTGTTTTTATTCAGCGGATAGCCAATATCAAAAGATCCTTTTAACGTAGGCGCTTATTTCTGAAGCTATATCGTTCAAGTGAGAGTACTCAGAAACTCAATTCTTTAAATATCATCTAATTGGGGTCAAAATATTTAGAGTGAGCTATCGTTTAAGAAACAGCTCTTTTTCAGAGAAAAAGAACATTCATTTTACAAGTGAAAAGGATATTGATTATGTTACATCTCAAGTTCGTATACTAGAATCTTTGGCGGTAGGTAACAATGATTGCTCAATTGGTTTCAAGTAGTGACCGTAACTATGGGTATAAGAATGTGCTTAGGTCTTCAAAATTCTACCAAAATGTAAATGTCTTATCACTGAAATGCACTCCATTCTCTTTGATATATTGGGTTACTCAGCAAAACCTTTGGAAAATTCAATAGACCTACTTGACAAGAAATTAAGTGTATACGTAATCGATAGAAACCAAACTCTCAATTATAGACAAAAGTTGTCGCATGAGATTTGTATTGCACCTTAGTGGAAAACATATGAATAGTTTTAAAGTCAATCCTATTTTTCTGAACTATATAAAGAAGATTGAGATTATCAAAAAATCCAAGACATAAATAGCATTACAAACATTTCTGATCATCATTTGCTGTTTATCAATTGAAAGAATGTGAATACCGATGAACGATTACATGCACCTTGTTATAGTTAATTAGCCATAGAAAAATTAGATGTGATAAATTTCTTTTTCCAACGAAGGATGCTTCTATTCCAGTTAGATATTTATAATATATAGTTCGTTTTTCGGGTAGGATCTTCATAGAAACAGTCTTATGTACGAGGTTATTATTTCCATGATAGAAATTACAAAAAAAATTAAAAAAAACTTAAGTGAAGTTAATTCAGCTAAAAAAATACCTTTCCCGATTCAGTGACTTTAAATCTTAACAATATCATCCAAGCCCTCAATATAACACATTATTTTGTTCCAATTCTATTCATCTGAAACGCCGACTTCTCTTTTTGGGCGCGATATGTCTGTGCTAGAAGGTGTGTAGTATTTCGCTCGGCACAACTACCAGTTTTAACCTAAAGTATCTCTTAACCACGGCATCGACGGTGACTTCTTTTTCCACATATAACTCGTATAAATTGGAAAAGACACTGAAGATAAGGTTCTAGATTTTAGCTTGTCTTGTTTCAAGATCGATCTTGTTTGAATCATTTATTCAATTAATAAAATTTTGTTTTAGTTTAAAACATGTTATTATCTTTAAACAGTAAAGGTAGATTATGAAATAGCTATACAAGTTAGTTTAATCTTAGGTTATGTAAAAGTTCATTGCGAGATAATGTAGAGGAATTTTATCAGGCAAAGCAGAATACATGGCATTATACAATCAATGAAATAAGAAATTGCTATTTCACCGGCATACAGAATGTATTAAACTGCTTGTCATCTTTTGTTGCTGTAAAGGAACCGACGAGAGCTGATATCCTGGGAGGAAGATCTTGGCAAGACTGGGCTACTTTGCATACAAATATGAAGTTTTTAATTTTAACTTTGAGGCATGAAATTTATACTTGCCGGTTAATTCAACTACACATGAACGAAGCATAAATTCAAGCCAGACTTCAAAGTAGCTGGACGAGATGGCAAACTCGTCTTGATATAATTATGTTTACAAAAACTTTGAGATAAAGGTCAGGGTAGGCCCGCTTTTAAACCTAATTTCAGCAAGTATGATAACTGAAATTTTTGTCGTTTTATTTGCTTCTTATCGACATTGTAATCAGGTAATTGATTAATTTAATTACATTTATCTTTAACTTCCCAACAAATTTATGTTGTAGATGATAAAATTATAGATTTATATTAGTTCTGTTTATATTAGTGGACAATATTGTTAGTTTCGGAAATATATTGATTAGAAAGAAATAATCAGAAGATTCCATCTTTTCATGCTAATAGCACCTTGTTTTTTTGCCCATGAAATGTGAAAATTCATATGAAATCTTTATTACATAAAAAAAGGACTTTAGCTACAATCAGCACAAACTTAGAAACGACTTCACGTTTATTTAATTATTCATGGCAGACTTTTTTGACTTGGTGTGATTTAGTCATGGTTTAAAGATCCATGAATTTCTAAAAAATGCGAATGTCTTAACGTTATTAAGTAAAGCTAATATTTTTCTCTTAAGCGTTCAGAATCAAACTTTCTCGAGACTTGTAGTGCAATTATTTGTAAGGTTTACGATTGTTTGTTATCGCGGAACTTTCTTGAAAAATTGCGTGACAAAGGTGGGTAGGAAATGCTTGGAAAATAAGGTTTCAGTTAGGATGTTGTTGTGATGCTAATACAAGGCGCTATGACTTTGATCTTGTGTGTGATTATGTCAGCCATCTTTATTTTTCAGTAATACAACACTTACTAGCAGCATATTTATTCATTCTTAATTAAGGCTAACTCTTTGCAAGTCAATAGATTGAGCGCAACTAAAATCAAGGCTGACTAACTGTGATACAGTCACACCAATACGGGAGCTGAATCATTAATGATTTATTCTTACTTCAAAGTAATGGGATGGATGGAAACTGTTTCGAATGAGGGATCTCCGACGTCCATCACGGCCCCCTTCTTCGCACATTCTTCCCATACACTGCAAGTGTTTATGTTATTATGTTAACGGTTAATTATGAAATTCTTTGAAATTGGCATTGCCAACCAATGGGGTTACCATGGTTAGAGGCACTCGGAGCTAGCCAGTACTATTGGTATATGTTAACCGGTTTCACGCCGCAAAATATTGTATAGTGATGATCTTGGTGAACGTTATGAGGTTGGCGTGGTAAACAGTCAGAATATTGAGATGTACTCCAGCAAAATTTGGAACGACTTTCAGATAAACCTTAATTCTTGTTTCGCTTTGGAGATCAATGTTACTGTGTTTATTATATGACCTTATCGGATTGGCGGGAGAAACAATAATTATCATTTGATAATCTCCAACAAAGACTGGGAAGACTGTCAGATAACCCAGAGTTTTTCCCTTGTTGCTAACATGTGTATTGTCATCTTTAGAAATATATTTTTGATGTGCATTAATATTACATTTATCAGATATACTCTAGAGGTGAGGGAGCTTGGAGATATCTTAAGATGATAGATGGACGTTTCTCACGCTCTATCCTCAGATAAACGAGTTACGAGCCCCAGACGAGGATCAAACCCGCAACTTTCTGATGACCGGTGAGACGCCCTAACCATTGAGCAATCAAGACTCAGATGGTGAGCTAAGGTGCAAGTTCGACATGCGAGCGACAATACCAGAAGCCACTATATGTAAATAATGATATTGATGAGATATACGTTAGAACTTTGGGAGCTTGGAGATATCTTGAGATGATAGATGAACGTTCGTTAAACTCTATCCTTAGGAAAGCGATATCCGAGTCTTGGTAACTCGATGTTTAGAGAGTCTCACCGGTCATCAGAAGGTTGCTGGTTAGATCCCCATCTGGGGCTCAGAACTCGTTTTTCTGATAATAGAGTGTGACGAACGTTCATCCATCATCTTAAGATATCTCATATCTTCCACACTTCTAACGTATATCTCATCAATATAATTATTTACATATAGTGGCTTCCGCTTCGGTCTCACTTATGTCGAACTTGCACCTTCGCTCCCCAGTTGAGTCTTGGTAGTTCAATGCTTAGAGCATCTCATCCGTTCATCTAAAAGGTTGCAGATTCGATCCCCGTCTGGGGCTCAGAACTCGTTTTCCCGAAAATAGAGAATGACGAACGTTCATCTATCATCTCAAGATATCTCCAAACTCCCACACTTCTAAAGTATAACTCATTAATCTCATTATTAACATATAGTGGCTTTCGCTCAAGTTGTACATATATTAATTACTTGCACTTTAGATCACCATCTGAGTCTTGGTAACTCAATGGTTACAGCGTCTCATCAGTCTTCCGAAGGTTGCGAGTTCGATCCCCGTCTGTGGCTCAGAAATCGTTTTTGTGAGGATAGAGCTTGACGAACTTTCATCTATTATCTTAATAATATTACACTTATCGTTCTGTTAATTTTTCCAGCCAATAAAATCTATTATTCATAATCTGATTAAGTAAATAACAACCTCAGTTTCTTTCTGTCAATTTTCGATTTCATCAAAACCATCTTCAGAAACAATTCGTGCCGGTTATGAGTATGCTGTTCGGTTTTACTTTTATTCTGCTTTTCGTTCGGGAAACAGTCAATAGTGACTTAGGAGTGCCATGAAGTAGTTTTTGTTTGTGTATCAATACCAGAAATGAATATACAAATTAGTTTGAACGAATGTCCTTTGGTTGACAAACACGTCCAATTACTTACTGTAACTTTTGTAACTTGTTTATATTATAAGGTTCCACTTCGATATTATAATGAAATCAAATTTAACTTCCCGATTTGATAATCGCAACGCAATTCCTAATGTATCTACTTAAAAATCTGATCATTTTGGTTTTAAAGCTCTTCAATAGTTTTAATCGTTGCTTAAGAATGTTCTGTATTATCATTAAATAACGAACACATGACCTCCACTAATCGAGAAGATATTTCTAGAAAAAGTTTGGTCGATAAACTCTTTTCATTGCTGGAACGGAAGGGAAAATTTAATCCATTTGTGAAAACCATATCGGTAGCTGCTAATATGTAGCAGTATTGATAGGGTGTATCTATCAATACGGAACATCAAAGTGGAGAGTATGAAGTGAAGGTGCTGACTAATAAAATTTCAATTTTGCACATCTGTGTTCACCTAAAAACCAATATCGTTCAACATTAATTCTCTCACGAATAGCACTGCGCGTGAAAAAAAATTATGAGTCTATAGAGGAGGTCTTTGGAATCAACAATTTTGGTGTTTAGCTTGGCAGAAGAAGGAAAACTGGAATGTTGGCAAAACGCCGTCGTATTAAATACCAGTTGTAGGTTGAGTGGGTCGGCAAAGCTACCCCATCCAAAGAAGTAAAATAATATATGGCTAAAAAAATTCCGCGTTTCTGATTTGTATCCGTGCAGGAGGCTGATATTCTCTGATAAAGGCTCTAATGTAGGGCTTTAGCTAGCTTGTTATCTTGTCCTTCACTCCATTACTCGATTTTTCTTACACACGTTTGGTTAGTAGCTGAGGTGTTTAACCTTTCTCAAGCTACTTTACATTTATATAATTATTCTCTGTTTCTTTCCATACACGAGGTGCTGGTTTACTAAGAGCAAAGGCATGTTAGTATTTGTCGATTTCCGTGGCAGAAGAGCTATTCAAAAGACACTTGTTTCGATATAAAATCTAATCAAAAATACAATACCGCCAGCCATAAACTGCTTTTCTGTTTGCAAGTAGCTCTCGTTACATCATTGATCCATACTTGCTCGCTGATAGTTTTTTTTTATTTTTACCTTTGAGAGACCATGGTAATTATATCATTATAATCTGTTTAGTGTTTGGCGCCACTCTCCGAACCCAGACGAAAAACTGACAGAGTACTTAATCATAATAATTATGAGAAAAATTACATTGATAACAGGTTATGTAGCTTCCAATATTCCAATAAGAAATCAAAACAGGTTGAAATATCTGACACTTATTATTGAAAATTCGTTTTCCATGTTTAAGATTCTCCAGTTCGAGACTTCTATCCTTGACAAGTCAAATTGTCCGACATATAGCCAGAGTAAAATGATGAAAGTCGGGTTCCAAGCCGAAAGATTTTATCGAGACAGTAAGTGTTAGCATTTTCTGGCCCGAGACCTTCGTACACTTGAAGAGTATAAAGTCATTTGAGGTAGGGGCAGATTTATACAATACGAAAGCCGCATAAGATTGTTTGCGCTGATGCATCTGAGTTTCTCGCTTGGGTTTCCTGGTCGAACTGCCATATTAGCAAAAGAATCTGAAGCAGAATTGTTCACTACAGACAACATCATACGTACCCCAAGGAAGAACAATCGTATACGACCATCTTATCGTCTAAATGATCCCTTAACCAGAGTAAAATAATTGAAAAAGAGTAAGTCGAAAAAGTGTAAACAATGACTTGTTTCCATATGATACAGCCATCTGATTGAATGTATTGTTGCAATAGCTAGAATTTCCTTATAAATTGGAATTTAATTTTGTCTTAAAGCTCTTTGAACCAATTGGTAGTAGAGTGTTAGAAATCCACTATATTTTAATTTGCAGAGTAGGTGGTTAATTAGTTCAAATGTTAGGGAATAGCATTACGTAAGAAATCTTGAATGAAGTACAAAAAGTTTAAATGTTGTATTGTATCATAGAAACAAGAGAATGAGATACTGAGGTCATTCAAGCGTTTTTTAGCTCAATACAATTCTTGCATGAAGCGAAATACCTTGCAGAATTTCAGGAAAGGTTGTGAATGTATATATAACATATCGGTCTTTTTAAACACAGTGGAACTCCGTTAATACGGACACCAACGGGCAGTAAGTATCTTGACATACTGAAGGGGAGCGTATTAACGGAGGTAGGATCAAATTTCATGGCTGTTTTCTTTTAAGTGACGTTATGGCAGTTATATCACAATTGCATTTCTAAACAACAGTTCTTAAGCATTCGGAATGCAGAGGTGATTTAATTGGAACGGAACTACACCATAGGATATTAAAGAAAACAAAATTTTATAAGCAGCAACAATCTCCTATACACATTGTATTCCTGAAAACAAAGACCCCAATTAAGCGCTCCAATTTTTGCATGTTACTTTCATTAATACATTAACTTTCAACAGAATTTTAAAAAAAGATCTCTGACTTTCGATTGACTTCTTTAGTGGAAGGACAATAACTTCATCATTTTGCAATTTTACTGATGTTATTGTTTGCCAAGTTTTATTTTCCTTTGTCGTTTAATTGGGGTAGTATTATATTCCTGATTTTGGAAAGGGAATGGCTGTTTTAAAAGTCAACGATATCGCATGTCACAAACTTTTTCAATTAAAAAAGAAAATCGTTATTGTTTCTCAAAATATGTTTTTGTTGATCACTAATCTGTCCTTCGGAATGCACATTTGACTTGAGCGGCCACGTAAACGAAGTGAATTTCTGAAGGATCATATTATTTGGAATTTTACAATGTGGCTGTTGGCCTCATTAATAGAGTTTTCATATAAGAAAATGTCTGGCCGTTTTGCCGGGACAAGAAACGTGGCCGTAATAACGAGGTGGCTGTATTAACGAGGTGTCCGTATAACGGGATTCCAGTGTAGCAAAGAAATTTCAACTACAAAATGCTACAATCTCGACTAACAGAATAACGAAATACATGTATCTCTCTAAACGAGCAAACTAAATCAAAATGTTAATAATCATCAAAAGCACAACTCTAACGAAAATTTCACAAGTCGTTTCATACGTGAAAAACATATGGAATAACAACATTGTCACATCTAAAATTTTGATTTCACATATGGAATGAGAAGTTTTTCACACATAAAATACCTGATTCATATCTGAAATGAACTGATTCAGAATTTTACATGAACAATTTTGGCCATTCGAAACATAGATTTCACACATGATGTAGGAGATTCACTTATGAAAATTTATTTCACCTACGAAATATTCATTTCAAATATTGAATTGAAACAATTCACATACAAAATACCACTTTCACATGTGAAAATGCACTTGAAATTTTTATAAGAAAAGTTCCTAATAAAAACTTTGCCCTTAAGATAGAGCAAGTTTACTTATTCTTTACGATGTACCGATGCAAAATTAATCAACTCTCAGTCATGACAAGTAGTCCGAGACCTAGGCCATCACCGTTGTATAAATATTGTGATCGAGAATGAAATAGATTCACAGTAATTTAACATCGTTATAAGGTTTAAAAATGCAGCGAAAAATGTTTCATATTTGAATAAAAAGATTTGCTGCATGATCCACGCTATTATAACATAAGAAGTACAATTCTCAAAAGACATAAACGTAAATATTCAGTCATTTACCAAAAATGCCTATGCATCTTTACGTAATTTCTTTATTCCATTAAGAGCCTGAATTTTTGAAACATAAAAATACTATTAGGCTACAGGTGTAAGTTGACTATATGTGGCGATTGAGGTATTTAAGCGGTATATAACCTTCATATACCACTACTTGGACCATCTTTATAAACTGGAGTAACTTTAAAACTTTTCCCGTTACTTAAGAATTTCTGCAATTGGGGAAAGTGCCTTTTCCAGGAGATTTGAAAACCATTAGATTACCTCGGAATGGCGCAAACAGTTTTAAAAACCTAAATTGTAACATTCAGACAGACGAAAATTTCCTCAATCAAATATACATTCTACTAATGTTACTAAGTAAAATGCAAATGCAAAATGCCAGATGCTCGTTCAATATGAACCATCTCTTTGACAGGAATTTCCACAATGATAAATACGGAGATCCTGGTCAACCTTTCCTCACCGTGGGTAAGGGTCAGGGTTAGGTCAGTTCGAAAACTAATTCACTAGACTCGTAGGATCGCAGTTTCCATTGCAATTGACCATGGTCCGAAATGTGTCAGTGAATTTTCTACATTTAGTACCGCTTATGTCTTAAAGTTTAACATCCAGACGCTTAAAAATTTCTGCTATGAACAATAGCTTCTCGCGGTCTATTGCTTTATTGAGTGTTATGCGTCGTTAGAAAATTAGCATATCCTGGTAGACTATCTCATAAAATGTAAATTATTCTTCGACGTCGCTAATCTAGTTCTTGTGGGACTGCTGTTGTTTTTCCCAGTATTTTGAATTATTGAAGAGCACTTAGACGACTTGAAAAAGTATGGTAAAATTAAGCAAAATCGTCTCGAGATTTGTATTTCAGTGGTGAGAGCTTGGAGATATCATGAAATGACAGATGAGAAATCGTCAAGCTCTATTCTTAGGAAAACGATTTCTGAGCCCCAGAAGGGGTCGAACCGCAACCATCGGATGATCGGCGAGACACGGTAAGCATTGACGGCGGCGTAACTTGCGGTTTTTTTGAGGGGGGGGGGAAGAGAAAAGTCTAATTTTCCAAACAAACTTTATAACATTATGTTTATGATTGATTATCCTTGGAATTATCTGTTATTCTCAACCTCTACCATGTTATATGTAATATTTCTTAGAGGAGGGTAAGTGTTTTACAAGGGGTTACAAACGCCAGAGAACAATAAAAACCACGAGGCATTAGACCGATTGATTTTCACTATTCTTTCTCGGTTGTAAAACACAAGAGGAGAGTAGTATATAATTTAGGGGTACTAGAGCAGTTTCTCCATAGATGCACTTATTTGCTAAATTTATTGATTAAAAATACTATTTTTTGGCGCAAGCACCTTTTTGCTAAAATTGCCATTTTTTTTTGAGCATTCCCATATTATATACTACTCTACTCATTCTCACCACTTTTTTATTCTTTGTTGCCTAAGTGACAATCGAATTATCTTTATTATTTTCTGTAGGAATCTCTAAAAGTTTATTAATTTTGTTTTGTTTTTTTTATGGTCGTAAAGATGTTTTGCAGTGGTTATTCCACCAGATAGAAATCCAAAACATTGAAGGACTTTTTTAAGTGGATATAATTTATTATTAAATGGGTTTATTATTATATATTATGCTGTATAATATAATGACCATATGGATAACTTTTAATTCCATCCTTCAGAATATAACGCTTATCATCAAAACATTATAATGAGATCTCATTAACCTTATAACTGCTTAACTTATATAAATTACTTTTTGTTGTTTTCATCTTATGATGGAGTTGTTTTTTCTCAAATAATGTATCTTTATAGTGTTCATTTTTAATGTCTTTTTTTATTACATTTTATTTTCACACCTTTACCTGTTTTACTACCTTTTTCATTGTCTTTTATGTAGCTGTAAATTTTACTTCATAGTCCTATAAATTCTAATATTGGAATACCTGCTGCTTCATCTTTCATTTTTCCTATTACTTTTTTGTTTTCTATAAAGTAAAAAGGAGTTTCAATAGAGTAGTCACTGTTATCAAATCAATCTTTCTTCTTATAGAGATCATTATATACATCTTCTGCTTTTACATTAAGCTGTCTGTATCTGTGAATAATAATTTTGCATTTTCATATCCATATATTTCCATTATTGTGTTATAATGGAAATCATACATAAGAGTTTCTGAGAGTTCTAATATACACATTCCAACATTAGCAGATCTATTTAATGTTAATACTTCTTTTATCTTATGGACAGCAACAAGGTTTTTATTAAAGATTTTACTACTTACATATGTTGGTTTTGATACTATCTTTATTAATTTCTTCTGATCTGTAATTAATCTGACATCTACACGTTTTCTTAAGTTTTCCATAGTCTTACCATAAACGGCATTATTCATTAATTTAAAAAAGTCCTTTTCAAATGCATTTTTAGCATTTGTTCTCTTTTTAGTGTTAAAATCTATCTATTCTTTCAACCATTTTGATTGATTAAATTCTAATACTCTATGGACCTTTTTCAATATTATTCCTGAGAACAAATACAATTGTAAATTTCTGTAATGTATAACGTACTTTTTCTTGTTATTTAATGTGGTTATTAATTTACTTACAAGTCCAACAGATATTTTCTATTTACTCTCTATCATTTTACAATATTCTGACAATTCATCTTTCTTTACAGTCTTCTTCTCTGGTGCTAATGGATAGTCATTATGTAGGTTATGTAATTCCTTTGCATATTCCAAGTCTACTTCTAATAAAAGTCCTTTTTTAGATTCAAAATTATAGCAGTCTAAATTAACAGAAAATGGATCTATCCATTTAAATCTTCCAGTTGGTAATGATTGGCTCGTAACCCATCCATATAGATTGTTAGCATCAAGATACATTATATATTTATTTTCTTCCAGTGGATTATAGTTCTTCATATATTTATTATTTGCGGAACCATATCTGTTTGCAATGTAGGAAATACCTCCTTGCATTCCTTTTTCTATAAATTGGTACATATCAATGTCACTCATTAATTCCTATTCAATACCAGTCATTTTTAACATAGCATCCTAAGCAAGACCAGGACTTGTGAAATAATGATGTGGATCCAATTTATAGTATTGCATACAGGTTTTTCTGAAGTTCTCAAATACATCTGTAAGTAGCAATACATTCTTAAGATATAAATCATGGTACTCTCCTAAGTTATTCATATGGAATAATTCCCATACTTTTCTTGCATGTTCATAATCATCTTCAGAAATATGTTCATCATTTAATATACTGTAAAATTGCTTCTTACTTGGCAATTCTGTTTCTTCAAATCTTTTAAAAGAATCCATGTAATCTTATGGATGCACATCTTTTTGTTTCATAAGATTAAACTGTTCATCTATTAGAAATTCTTCTTTTGTATATTTAGATGCTTCACTTGGTAAACAACTTGCTAGGTATTATAAAGTGACTATTATATCCACGTAAGTTATGGAATGTTACTGGTATTTTCTCTGTTACTTTATAATTTATATTACATTTCTGATGCACAGAACATCTGTACTTACCAGTGATATGACAATGGACTCTAACTTTAACATCACATGGCTCATATTTATTACCACAAATATGACAAGTATGAGATGTTTAAAGTCCTTTCCTTCTTTTTTGGTTATTTCCAGTTGTTTGTTAAAATGTTTCTTCATAGTCTCTTTACACCATTTTACTTCTTCTAACATCTTTTCATGGAATTTATAAACAGCATTTTCTCCTCTGTACATTTGCAATGGTTTACTAAAGTGATCATCATAACAACATACAACTTTATATACATACTGCAATCCTTATGCTTTTGATATGCATCAGTGTAGGACTTTTCTTCTGATTGTTCAGCACCTTGAATTTTCTCGACAATTGCTTCAAAGTCAGCATATATAATGAATGGAATTAGCGCTTGTTTTTGGAAATTAGTAAACTCTAGAGTTTCTCCTTTATTTGGTATCTTTATTGATTGTTTTCCATAAATTATTATACAGCTATTCTTGTGTTTATCTAATATTTCTTCAGAAGAGAAACATTGCAAACAATACATGCAAAAGTGTTTCTTTTCTTTGTGTTTTGTTTGATTGTACATAAATCTGTTAAAATCATAAATCAGTACATAATGGTCTTTTATAAGTAATAAATTCATAACATCATTATATCTTTCTTTTGATACATAAAATGGAAATGGTTTACTATTTTCATAGCCAAATACATTTATATTTATAGTATTCTTTTTTATAACCTTATGATAATCTTTTACAGAGACAGGAAATCGCACATTACTAGAATGCAACTGACTAATAAATTCTTTGTCAGTTTTTTTAACTCTTTGAGGGTCTTTATTTTGAGGATTTAAATGTCTAATATGACACCATCTAGAACACTCATTATCCCTATTATGCAGATTAATAAGACCTTTCATAGGGTTATTCAATTCCTTGGATAATTCTACATAATAACTGCCTTTTGATGGTTGATATTTAGCAAAATTAATGAAATGTTGATGAACACTTAATAGTCCATCCTGATCCTTCTGATATCCATACATCAATTTTATTTAATATTTCTTCATTTGACTTAAGCAAACTTTCTTCCAGGTCTGTATTATTTATTACTATATTCGGTTTACTATAAAGTATGCTTTCTTAAATATGGTGGATATCTCTCCACTTTCATCTAAGACTTTGGTTTTCTTAAATGTGACAACTAAAGTCTGCATGTATTTATACCCTTTCATCTCTTTTAACAGTTCCATGACAGCATTATCAACACTAATAAATTGCATTTTTGGATATTTTTGAATTTACAATTTTAACATTATAACTTCTAAAAAATCCTTTTAATGCTTTTTTATTCTTAGTAATAACAACAACTGAGCTGTAGGAATCCATCTATATTATACTATATTATCATTTCTTTAAGCCTCTTTAAACCACTTCAAAAAGTATGGACAGCTGTAATGTTTAGCCCATTCCAATTTCTTATAGACAATTCCAAATAATCGGTCATCAAAGTCCTTCTTTGTTTTGGATTCAATCAAGTCATTTAAATGATAATTTAATGGAATTCTTCTTCTACTACAAAGCCTTACAATGTAATAATTATATCTTGATAAATTCCTTCCACTGATTAATTTCTCCTTTCTAATAACATCCAAAACTTTCACAAAATCATCATTAATAATGTTAGTATATTGACTATCAATACATTCCTTTAGTATTTTATACATCCATTTACTTCTGTTATGGACAGACTTCTTCTTATATTTCATTTATATATTTTCAATCCATTTTCCACCATTAGTTAAATAATTATCACTTATAGCACCACATTTTTTACATGTATAATATCCATCAGCAACAATTCTTTTCATATTACAATCATAAGAATACAATGCAGTATTCATCATATACTATTTCTACATAATTACTTATTTAAGTATATTTAAAAAGCATATATCCACTGGAAATACCAACCACACTTATTGTTAAATATCGATAATCCTTCATTTCATCACTTAGTTTATAATAATCGGATAATTATGGTTCCTTATATTGTATTGATTGAATCTGTCTCAGTTCATCTAATGCATTATTAGTTGTATTTATATCTTTATAAGCATCTGACAACTGTTGTCTCAATTCTTGGATCCTATCATGTCTTTTTACTTCCTTTTCATAGAACTCTTCTTTAGCTTTTGCTAGGTCTTCTAATGCTCTATTATGATGTTTCATTTCTTTTTCATAACCATTTTTATCAAACATTTTAAACAAATATCCAGCACATGTGAATGAAACAGGTGCAAATGTTGTTTGTAAAGCACTAGCAACGAATGCCATTTATTTATACAATATCGTATATCTTAATGTTAAGTTTAACAGACATTGGTTTGTGTTAATGTTAAGTTCAACAGGCATAATTAATTAGATTTGAATGGATCAGTTGGAATATATTTCTTATTCTGCAACCATTTTACTAACAATATACTTCCAGCGACACCAACTGCTAGTTTTACAATGTCTTTAAAATCTGTTGCATCCGTCAGTTTTTCTTTCAATACTCTTTTACTAAGCATAGTTAATCCTACAACACCAACAGTTGCCACTGTTGCATCATATAATTCATTCATAATTTCTTTCTCTTGCATTTTTATATATATTAGTTTATGTTTTATGTTTGTTGTACTTAACATTAAGGTCTATCTTATGCAATCTATGGAATTTTATTAAATGGTTGTTTAATGTTGTGTTATTTCTAAAACGATTTCTACAATATAAACATTCTATTCCAGTATTTTTCATGTACATTATAATTTTTTTGATACACTCATCATAATCTCTGGATACTAAGAATTTATATTTATTCAATTCATACTTTGTTAAATTTTCCTTTTGTGGTTCTGACAATATTCCTTTATTTGTTGGTGTTTTAAATTCAATACAAAAGCCATTATAATGTTTATGTAAATTATTTATAATAAGAACTGGTTGACCTTTTTGATATCCTTTTTTATATGAACTAATTCTCTTTGATACAGTGTCTTGCAATTCTCCTAATCCTGTGGTAAGAAGTGCATCAGGATAATGTTTCTTTATAAAATGAACAACTTTAGTGTGTAAATCATATTTATTTTCTATTTCAAATGTGTTCATTTTTGGATTATTAAATACACTGTAAGCACCATATTTTCTAATGGAAGGCAATACTTCATTAGTAACCCATCTTTGAAACTTTTTAGCTACTTCTAATTTCGATTTTAATAATAATGAATACATTCCACTTTCATTTATAAAAGTACACCAATAGACCTGAGGTAACATTTCGTTACCCCTGCTATCGAAGGGTAAAGTCTTCTTATCCTCATGGTCAATCCGTATTAGTACATTCTTTCAACTCATATATAATTACTATACATTTTATTTCTTTAAGCTTATTAAAGGGGTCCAAAACGGACCCCCCTAAAAAGTACATCAATAGACCTGAGATCGTGTTTTACGACCCTTGCTATTGAAGGGTAAAGTCTTCTTATCCTTATTGTTAACATGCTTTTTTACTATTTTTATAATCTAATAAAGTGGCTATATTTTATTATCCAATCTATGGAATTTTATTAAATGGTTGTTTAATGTGGTGTTATTTCCAAGCTTTTTATTCCTATGGTATGGACATTTCACATGTGTTTCTAACATATAATTTGTAATTTGATGGATAATTTCATCATAATCACTGAACACTAAACACTTATAATCATTCATCTTATAGTTATTTTGTTGTATGTCCATAATTTTTAGGTTTTTTAAACTCAATGCAGAATCCACTATAATGTTTATGCAAGTTAGTAATAAGATCTGGTTGTCCTTTTTGATAACCTTTACAAAATGATTTTATTCTCTTATTATCAGTATCTTGTAATTCACCAAGTCCAGTAATTAAAAGTACATTTGGATAGAATTTCTTTATATAACCAATTACTTTTGTATGTAAATCATAATAATTTTCTATTTTAAATACATTATTATTTCTATTGTTAAATATGCTATAAAAACCATATTTTCTAATGGAAGGTAATAGTTCATTTGTAACCCATCCTTTAAAATTTTTAGCTCTTTTTAATTCAGATCCAAATATTAATGAATAAAGACCACATGCATTCAAAAAAGTACACCAACGGACCTGACCCGATTTAGAATCAGGGTAGGTAGTTTTATCTTCTTTGTCAACATGTTTTCTTACTACAGCATCAGTGTCTTTATAACCTAATAAAGAAGCAATTTCTTTAGCTTTAAAACAAGGATTACCAGACTCATCAATATAAGCATTTATGGTAAAATTTAATTCCTTACTAGTGTATTCTTTCAACTCCATCTATCATCTATATACATATTATTTCTTTAAATCTCTTTATAATCAGAAAAATGTACACCAACGGACTTGAGGTCAGGTTTTCTAAACGTTTTCTAAAGTCATCATTAAACCAGTGATTTCCTGGGTCCATAAACCTCTTTTCTAAGGTATCTAGAAATTTTTTTGGTTTATCTCGAGGAACCTCAATTATTTTTATTTCTTTCTTATCATTATCAGCTAAGCTCTTTTTTCTTGTATATTACAGACTTGCAACTGCTACTGTAACTCCTATAACGTTTAATATTAGACTAGAATCGATGTTACTTTTATTTTCATTTGTATCTTCTTGCTGTTCCTTATGAAGTTTTCTTTCTTTATTAAGTTGTGTCAAACGTAAGCCTGCTTCAACTGTTTTTGGATCTTTCTCTTTTTTAACTGTAGCAATTTTAGGATTTTCTTCAGACATTCTATAATATATCTAATATTTTACTTACAGATGATCTATCAGTTATCTATCAACAGTCTTACAGTAATCTTACAGTAGTCTATCAATTATCTGTAAATAATCTGTCATATTTCTTTGACATTCCATTAATAGTTGGGCAGATATCTGTAATTATATCATCCAGTACTTTTGTATCTGATAGAAAAAATGCTTCATCAAATGGAACATCATTTAAGTATGTTTTTAGCTGTATAAGTACTTTTTTATCACTTGCATATGCAAATTTACAGCTCTCAACCTTTTTAGCTATATTAGACTTAGTAATGCAACATTGTATTATTACACCTAATCCTGTTATTGATAAACTTATAAAATTAGTAAATGGAACAAGAGCACTTCCTAAAACAGTCAGAGACATTGACGACATATTTAATGTCAATTTTATTTTTTTTGATTTCTTATATTTCTATTTGTAACAAGTTGCCAATTTATGGTAATAAGAATACCAATTTTTTATTTTATTTATTTCTTCTTCTGTGAGATTATTATGGATATCTAAATATTTTATTGAATTTTTCTTCATTCTGTATATAATTCCTGATATTAGAAGTTCACTATGGAAACATGAAGTTTAAATTCATAATTAATTTGTGGTTTGTTACCGGAAGTTTGAACTAATATTACAAATTATCTATATTGAGAAAAATGTTGACCAATTAAATTCTCAAATGTATCAGAATAATCAATAATATATAACCTATTAGGACTTGTTTGTGGATTGTCATAATCATACTTAATGTTTTTTAAATTTAAAGAAATGTTTGTAATTTGAGTAACTTTTAATGTTCCATCATTTTCATAAGCTCTTACAAATATATTAAAACCACGGTTGTTAAGACTAGCATCTGGCATTGAAGATCCAAGGAACTTTCTTTCAACATTTAATCTAGTGGTTTTAATTGGGTTATAATAATATAATGGTGTAAATGGATTGTTTAATGGATAATAATAATCATCAGTCCTAATTGAAAAACCAAATATCTTTCTGTCAAAAGATGTGATTTTTATGTCCACATGATTTTATTAGTAACATCACCATTTGAAGTTGGAATTGTTGTTTGTTTTATCGTATAAGAACCCATGTTTATATTTCCGTTTGCAATACTTTTTAATTTCTTTCGGTTATCATCCACATACTTTTTATTTGTTAAATGATTACTATTTGTAGGAGCTGCAGATTGTGAAATAATGGGGTTATCTGCCATAATTATGTCTTCCTCACCGATTACTGTTTCAGTGTATCCATGAAAAAGACTCATTTGTATAAATTATAATAGATATTTACTTATCATATAACTGCTTGCAGTGGACAATACTAAAATAATACTTAAATTACCATTATGATGGACTTTTAGCACTGTTGTTGGCACTGTCTTCATTTCATTACAATGACTAACAGAATGATCTTTTATTGGATTTAATTTCTTTATTTTATTAAAATTGATATTTTTACTAACATCAAAAACCATACTTTCATTTGCAACTTTAATTGTATTATTAAATCCAGGTACGGATTTTTTATAATAATCATTTCCGATGGAAGTAGTAATAATCCAGGAGAAATAGCAAGATTTAATACCACATTAGTGTCTTTTATAACTCTTCTCATATTGTCAATCCATGTTTTTATATCATAACTAACAACTGAGTCACTAACTAATTTCTTAAATACTTGCTGTGTTTGTAATGCTTTAGTTGAAGATATTCGGTCACTTACAATAGACCATCCATCTTGTGTCTGCTTGTGCACCAAGAACACAATATATAAATGATTCAATAGATTTCCCAAAGTATTCGATATCTTTACTTGTAAAACCATTTGAATGTAATGGTATGTATCTTTAAAGTCATTTTGTATGTCAATAAGTTGCAAATCACTTATTCCTGTTTTATAATTAAACCTCCATGCTCTAGGAGTTCTAAAAATATGGTTATATAATTCATGAGCATTAAATTTATTAACAATATGTCTCATTGGCTCACCTGCTCGCATTCTTATTAAAAGTCTTCTAGTTATAAAATAAATATGAAAACACATTAAAGAAGTAATTTTAGGATGAACATTTTGTTGCGTTGTATTAAGATGTTGCATACTTACACCACAACAATAACTTGCACAATACATAGCTATACATGCTTGATAATAACTTTCATTGTCATCCCATTTCCATTTATCTGGATCAGTATCTATAACTATGGATGGCAACTTTAAAAAGAAATACTGGTGAGTATCTACATAAATTTTGAAATTATTAAATGAATAATTTAGATTAATCTCTTTAGGATACTCTTTAAAAATAAGAACATTGGGATGAAGAGTTTTAGGACTTGGTTGTACAGTGCCATTTGATAGCCATAACACTGGATAATTTAAAGATATTCCATAAAGGTCCTTTTTATATTTTTGAAATCTAGAATCTGTTATAGGTATCCAATCACTGTACTTAGGTGTGACTTTATAGTAAATATCAATAGTTTTTAAATTACCATTATTGTCTAAATTATATTCAAAAGCAAATTTATCTGATTTAGCATATGGATACATCTTTTCAAACATTTTAATTCCATCTAGTTTTATTTTTTCTGATACCATATATATTGCATTATATATATTATATGAAGAGACTAACTGTACTTATAGAGGGTCAATCAAAAGAATTGGAATTAGATGCATCATTTATAATTGAGAATGAAAGCCCATATTTGTTGGTTAAGAAGGCTACTGTTTTTTGGAAGTATAATAACGTTACCAGTGATAATAATGAAATTACATATAATGGAAATAAAAAAACTATAGAAGGATATTGGACATTTAATATGCTTAAAAAAGAGATTGAAAGTTATGAAAATTTGACATTAGAAGCAAATAGATATGATGGAACATGTTCTATCACTACGGATAATACAATTAATATGAAAAATTTAGCACTAATATTAGGATTTAATAAAAAACCAAGTAATAAATGCTAATACAAAAACAAAAGGCAATAAAAAAGTAGATATTAATAATGGCTTGGAATACATAGAAGTATCTTGTAGTCTGGTTAAAATGTCGGAAAATATTAATTCTGATGGAAAGAAAAGTGATGTTATAGTGTCATTACCAATAACAACTACACAACCATTAAATGGCAGTGTTCACCATTATTTTGACATTGAATCTAGGGTAAAAATAGATAGGGGTTTTGTTAATAAGATCACTTTTAATGTCTCAAAGAATGCCGGGAAAGTACTTTTAGATTTATACATTGTGTAATTTATATGGAGCTGGAACAAGGATTGAGAGATATTTATTACAATCCAAAAACTGGCTATCAATCATCAGAGAGGTTATATAAAAAAGCATTAGAAGAAGGATTAAATATAAGTAGAAAACATGTAAAAGAATGGTTAAAATCACAGGACACATATAGCAGAAACAAACCAATTGTTAGAAAAGATAAGTTTAGAAAGAGATATGTTGATTACCTTGGTGATCAAATTCAAATGAATTTAGTAGATATGGGCAAGTATAAAAATCAAAATAAAGGATATTATCGGAGCTGTTGAGATTCTTAGCAGATATGCCTTTGCTATACCAGTTTATAGGAAAGACACAAATAATATGACTAAGGCAGTTACAGAGTTATTAAAACAATTTAAGAACCCTTTTGATGACTATCCTAAACTAGTACAGTTTTGATGATGGTAAAGAGTTTCATAAAGTTGGTGTAAAAACATTATTAGAAAAACATGAAATAGAATACTTTTTTACAAAGTCGGATAAAAAGGCAGCTATTGTAGAAAGATTTAACAGAACACTTAAAACTGTTATGTGGAAATATTTTTACACTAAAAGAACTTATAAATAGATTGACATATTGGACCAATTGGTGTATAATTACAATAATACTAAGCATAGTACCATATTAATGAAACCAAAGGATGTGAATAAAGAGAATGAAGATGAGGTTTGGACAACTCTATATGGTCATATTTATGCTGAGTCACCATTACCTAAATTTAAAGTAGGAGATATGGTTAGAATATCAAAATAAAAGTCTGCTTTTACTAAAGGTTGTGACGCTAACTTTACAGAAGAATTGTCTAAAGTAATTAAAGTTGCACGTGGTGACCCAAATGTGTATGAAATAGAGGACTTGGAAGGCAAGCCAATTATTGGGAAGTTTTGTGACATGTTTGAGGAAGTTGATCGTCCAGGTTAGTGTAGTCTTGAGAAAGACTGTTGGTTGAAGTAACTGACTTTTCGACAGCCTTAGCGGCGGTCACCTTCAGAGTCAAAAAGCTGTCGAAACGTCGGTCACTTCAACCAACAGTCTTTCTCAAGACTACACTAACCTGGACGATCAACTTCCTCAAGCATGTCACGATTCTCCCAGGTTCAAACCATTTACTTTATTGGGAAGTTTTATGAAGAGGAGTTTTCAGGTGTTAATAAGAAAGATGATGTTTATAGAGAGGAGAAAATTCTTAAGACAAAAAAGGTAAAGGGCAAGAAGATGGTTTTAGTGAAATGGTTGGGTTATGACAGTAAACATAATAGTTGGATTCCAGAAAGTAATATTCAAGATATGGAGTAGTATATATAAATAGCTGAATGAGGATTTGATGACTATGAAATGGAAGACGTGAGTAAAAAATACCCAGAATATGACGAAATGGATGAACAACAGTTAGATGATGAGTATAATATTCTTTCAAAGAAGCGTTTAGACTTATTGAAAGATGATATTGAGATTGAACATAATGAATTTGTTGATGTTAAAGAAAGGATGGATTATATTGATAATATCATAAGTCAGAAGTTTAAGGAAACAACCTTCACATTCCCTGAACTACCGGCTGATAACATTAATATTGAAAAAAACCCTGAAAGCAAAAAAGAATTTTCTATTGAAGACTTTATAAGAAGAAATTATGATGGAATTTTTAAGCTTGATAAAAAACGTAATGATAAAGCACTTGAATTAATAAAAAATACTTATAAATCAAATAATAACAACATTAAATTCAAACCATTAACCAGTAGAAATATTCGTGGAACAAAACAAATAGTACTCAAAAGAAATGAAAAAGGTAAATTAAAATACAATAAATCAAAAATAGCAAGTGAGGCTGTTAAACAATTTAAGAAATTAATAAATGAAGTTACAGAAGAACAGAAAGATATAGATAAAACCATTGATAATATGTTAATGGTTGATACAAATGTAGATTCAACACCAAATATGGGGTTAACAGAAAAAGAGAACCGAGAATTAGAAGGTGTATTAAAACCACCAGAAACTATTGATATGTCAACAAGACCAAAATTTCTTAAAGTTCAAGCAGACCACGTACATGACACTTTAGACAAGACAATAGAAGAAAGAGACAACACAAATAATCCTGAGGAGTACATAGAATTAGAGGGAAGAGTTATTGATCTATGAAAAGCCAGAGATAAAACCCTTGAACAAATACAATTAGAAGAAGTAAGAGAACAACAGGAGGAAGATATATCAAGATTACAACGTTTCAAAGAATGGGAAAAAGAAAACATGGTTGGATTATCAGCATTATCTGTTTCAATTGCAGGTATTATAACAACTATTATTGTTGCTTCAAGATGAGTGCTTGTAGAAGGAGGTGAAGCAACCGGAAAATTTGCTAAAGCATTATATAATTTAGGTAAAAAACTAGGAGGATTAATAGCTCCATTACTTAACATATTAGCACTAGTTATCTCATTAGGAGCAAAAGGTTTGATATGGCTTGCTAGTAATTTATGGGCGTTAGTAATAGCCTTCACATTATATATTTATAATCAATACAAAAATTGAAAGAAATAAAATATAATATAATGTATATGAACAAACAAGAGAAAGAGTTAGTTCCTGGATTTAGAAGAAGTCATATGTCGACAATAAAAGGTGAAAGAACATGACATGTTGTTACCTTTAATCCAAATAAAGCATCACCAGAAGAACTTTACATAGACGTTCCAAAGATGAAAATGGATAGTTGTTTATTACCTGGTAGTCCACATCTTTTATTTAATTTTAAAGTCAGTAATACAAAATCATGGTTTCTTAACAATTTATCTAAAATGTTACAGAAGAGATTAACAATAAGAGTAGCAGGTGAGACAGTGTATGACAATAGTGGTGAGAACTTATGTAGTGTTTATAAAGACTTGTGGAAATCAAATTCTGAAAGATTAGATATGGTGGAATATGGTATTGGTAATGAGAACTTAAGAAAATTCATATCAAAGGATGATAGTGGAGCAAAAAATAGAAATACACAGAAAGTAAGTCATGCTTTAATGTTGAGTATATATGACAGCAAACAGAAAATATATTTGGACAAAATTATTAGAGATCATGGACTGTATACTCCATTTCATACGAATAATAGTTTCCGTTATGTAATAAAATTACCTCCAGCAAATGAAATAATGACTGTTCAAGTTAATTAAACTCTTGGATCATACACATTAGAAGATCTGCAGTTGGAATATGAAACCACAGATAATATGGATATTGCAAGTGAGGTATCAAAAAAATACGCTCATGGAAGGTCCCTGTCTTATGAGCATATAACACTTATGAAAACTGTAGTCTGGGCAGCTGCTTCCACTTTAATGAGTGAAAATATAAATAACCCAAGAAAGTTAATGAGAGGTATTGTATTGTTATTTACTAAGCAAACAAGAACTGACAGTGAAGAATATTTGTATCCAAATATAACAGAAGTTAAAGTGACAATTGAAGGAGTACCAAAAAGTGTGTATTCTCAATGAGTTCCAAGTAGAAGATTTTATGATGAGGCAAAAAGATTATTCCATCTTATGAAATATGAAAAAGACCAATTTATGACTGTGGAGAAATTCTGTAAAGACGAATTTGCTCTTGTTATTGATGTTAGAAGTCATGTAGAAGTAAATAAAACTGCACATGGAAAGAAAATTGTAAATACACAAAATGGTATTCGGTTGGAGATTAAAAAGAAACCACTTACTGGAAATATTAATAGCAATATTTTTGTTGTATCAGATGGACTGGTCAACTTCATAAATAACGATCTTCAGATTATCCAGTATTAGAAATGAAGTATTGTATAAATGGACACACCTTTTAATATGATTATCACTGGAATGACAGGTGGTGGAAGAACACATTATCTTCTTAATTTCACAGAAAGAAGACATAAGAGCAATTTTGATTATATAATTATAATATGTCCTACCTTCTCATGGAATAAAACATATGTACAATGGAAATACATAAATGATCCAGATACAATTATAATTGAATGTGACCAAGAAAATATACAATTAATACTAAAATATGTTTCAAAAATACACAGAAGAATTAACAGTTTGATCATTTTAGATGGCTGTGCTTGTAGTTCTGGTTTTGAAAAGAGAGTCAATGAATTGGTTAAACTAGGTTTTGGAGCTAGACATTATGGATTATCAACAACAGTAATAACCCAACAGTTGACAAGTATAAGTAAATCATACAGAGAAAACATAAGCAAATTAGCTATTTTTTATAATCCAAGTAGAAATGACATGAAAATTATAACAGATGATTATATGAATGGTGTTAGTAAGAAAGAGTTAAGTCAAATAATAGAAACACTTAAAAATAATAAATATAGCGTATTAGAGATCAATTTAATTTATCCATATGGTTATAAAATCTACGTTACAGTATAAATACATGCCAAAACGCAAAAAATCAATTGAAGAAAACCTTAAAGAGCTAGAAGAAGAAATAGATGTTATCAACGGAGCTGATCCAGAAGATGAAAACCAAAGAAAATGAGAGAATTAATAAAATTGCCAGAAGATGGAAAATTTGATGGAGGTGTTAAAGTTATTAAAAAAGCAAGTAATAAAACCATTGAAAGATATCATAATAAATATGAAAAGAAAAAAATGTAGAAAGCAAATGAATTTCTAACTGACCAACTAATAAGTAAGTACGTTTGCTGATGCATTAGGTGGTTTGTACGCAATAGAAAGTCCAGAAGTATTATTTGCAGAATTACGGAAAGATAATTTATAGAAAAGTGATGTTATTAAAATTGTTGAAAACATAAGTCCTTATATTTTATGTCTTGGATTTCTATCTAGCGGAAGAACCACTGTAAAACATGTTTATGACCATAACAAGCACAACATTAATAAACTTGTAGAGATTCCTACAGAAAATAATAAAGACATTTAGATTGCCACTTAGACAACAAAAAATAAAAAAGTGGTGTGAATGAGTAGAGTAGCATATAATATGGGAATGCTCAAAAAAAATCGCACTTTTAGCAAAAAGGTGCTTGCGCCAAAAAATAGTATTTTTAATCAATAAATTTAGCAAATAAGTGCACCTATGGAGAAACTGCGCGAGCACCCCCACATTATATACTACTCTCCTCTTGTGTTTTACAACCGAGAAAGAATAGTGAAAATCAATTGGTCTACGGCCTCGCAATATTTATTGTTCTCTGGCGTTTGTAACCCCTTGTAAAACACTTACCCTCCTCTAAGAAATATTACATATAACATGGTAGAGGTTGAGAATAACAGATAATTCCAAGGATAATCAATCATAAACATAATGTTATAAAGTTTGTTTGGAAAATTAGACTTTTCTCTTCCCCCCCCCCTCAAAAAAACCGCAAGTTACGCCGCCGTCAATGCTTACCGTGTCTCGCCGATCATCCGATGGTTGCGGTTCGACCCCTTCTGGGGCTCAGAAATCGTTTTCCTAAGAATAGAGCTTGACGATTTCTCATCTGTCATTTCATGATATCTCCAAGCTCTCACCACTGAAATACAAATCTCGAGACGATTTTGCTTAATTTTACCATACTTTTTCAAGTCGTCTAAGTGCTCTTCAATAATTCAAAATACTGGGAAAAACAACAGCAGTCCCACAAGAACTAGATTAGCGACGTCGAAGAATAATTTACATTTTATGAGATAGTCTACCAGGATATGCTAATTTTCTAACGACGCATAACACTCAATAAAGCAATAGACCGCGAGAAGCTATTGTTCATAGCAGAAATTTTTAAGCGTCTGGATGTTAAACTTTAAGACATAAGCGGTACTAAATGTAGAAAATTCACTGACACATTTCGGACCATGGTCAATTGCAATGGAAACTGCGATCCTACGAGTCTAGTGAATTAGTTTTCGAACTGACCTAACCCTGACCCTTACCCACGGTGAGGAAAGGTTGACCAGGATCTCCGTATTTATCATTGTGGAAATTCCTGTCAAAGAGATGGTTCATATTGAACGAGCATCTGGCATTTTGCATTTGCATTTTACTTAGTAACATTAGTAGAATGTATATTTGATTGAGGAAATTTTCGTCTGTCTGAATGTTACAATTTAGGTTTTTAAAACTGTTTGCGCCATTCCGAGGTAATCTAATGGTTTTCAAATCTCCTGGAAAAGGCACTTTCCCCAATTGCAGAAATTCTTAAGTAACGGGAAAAGTTTTAAAGTTACTCCAGTTTATAAAGATGGTCCAAGTAGTGGTATATGAAGGTTATATACCGCTTAAATACCTCAATCGCCACATATAGTCAACTTACACCTGTAGCCTAATAGTATTTTTATGTTTCAAAAATTCAGGCTCTTAATGGAATAAAGAAATTACGTAAAGATGCATAGGCATTTTTGGTAAATGACTGAATATTTACGTTTATGTCTTTTGAGAATTGTACTTCTTATGTTATAATAGCGTGGATCATGCAGCAAATCTTTTTATTCAAATATGAAACATTTTTCGCTGCATTTTTAAACCTTATAACGATGTTAAATTACTGTGAATCTATTTCATTCTCGATCACAATATTTATACAACGGTGATGGCCTAGGTCTCGGACTACTTGTCATGACTGAGAGTTGATTAATTTTGCATCGGTACATCGTAAAGAATAAGTAAACTTGCTCTATCTTAAGGGCAAAGTTTTTATTAGGAACTTTTCTTATAAAAATTTCAAGTGCATTTTCACATGTGAAAGTGGTATTTTGTATGTGAATTGTTTCAATTCAATATTTGAAATGAATATTTCGTAGGTGAAATAAATTTTCATAAGTGAATCTCCTACATCATGTGTGAAATCTATGTTTCGAATGGCCAAAATTGTTCATGTAAAATTCTGAATCAGTTCATTTCAGATATGAATCAGGTATTTTATGTGTGAAAAACTTCTCATTCCATATGTGAAATCAAAATTTTAGATGTGACAATGTTGTTATTCCATATGTTTTTCACGTATGAAACGACTTGTGAAATTTTCGTTAGAGTTGTGCTTTTGATGATTATTAACATTTTGATTTAGTTTGCTCGTTTAGAGAGATACATGTATTTCGTTATTCTGTTAGTCGAGATTGTAGCATTTTGTAGTTGAAATTTCTTTGCTACACTGGAATCCCGTTATACGGACACCTCGTTAATACAGCCACCTCGTTATTACGGCCACGTTTCTTGTCCCGGCAAAACGGCCAGACATTTTCTTATATGAAAACTCTATTAATGAGGCCAACAGCCACATTGTAAAATTCCAAATAATATGATCCTTCAGAAATTCACTTCGTTTACGTGGCCGCTCAAGTCAAATGTGCATTCCGAAGGACAGATTAGTGATCAACAAAAACATATTTTGAGAAACAATAACGATTTTCTTTTTTAATTGAAAAAGTTTGTGACATGCGATATCGTTGACTTTTAAAACAGCCATTCCCTTTCCAAAATCAGGAATATAATACTACCCCAATTAAACGACAAAGGAAAATAAAACTTGGCAAACAATAACATCAGTAAAATTGCAAAATGATGAAGTTATTGTCCTTCCACTAAAGAAGTCAATCGAAAGTCAGAGATCTTTTTTTAAAATTCTGTTGAAAGTTAATGTATTAATGAAAGTAACATGCAAAAATTGGAGCGCTTAATTGGGGTCTTTGTTTTCAGGAATACAATGTGTATAGGAGATTGTTGCTGCTTATAAAATTTTGTTTTCTTTAATATCCTATGGTGTAGTTCCGTTCCAATTAAATCACCTCTGCATTCCGAATGCTTAAGAACTGTTGTTTAGAAATGCAATTGTGATATAACTGCCATAACGTCACTTAAAAGAAAACAGCCATGAAATTTGATCCTACCTCCGTTAATACGCTCCCCTTCAGTATGTCAAGATACTTACTGCCCGTTGGTGTCCGTATTAACGGAGTTCCACTGTGTTTAAAAAGACCGATATGTTATATATACATTCACAACCTTTCCTGAAATTCTGCAAGGTATTTCGCTTCATGCAAGAATTGTATTGAGCTAAAAAACGCTTGAATGACCTCAGTATCTCATTCTCTTGTTTCTATGATACAATACAACATTTAAACTTTTTGTACTTCATTCAAGATTTCTTACGTAATGCTATTCCCTAACATTTGAACTAATTAACCACCTACTCTGCAAATTAAAATATAGTGGATTTCTAACACTCTACTACCAATTGGTTCAAAGAGCTTTAAGACAAAATTAAATTCCAATTTATAAGGAAATTCTAGCTATTGCAACAATACATTCAATCAGATGGCTGTATCATATGGAAACAAGTCATTGTTTACACTTTTTCGACTTACTCTTTTTCAATTATTTTACTCTGGTTAAGGGATCATTTAGACGATAAGATGGTCGTATACGATTGTTCTTCCTTGGGGTACGTATGATGTTGTCTGTAGTGAACAATTCTGCTTCAGATTCTTTTGCTAATATGGCAGTTCGACCAGGAAACCCAAGCGAGAAACTCAGATGCATCAGCGCAAACAATCTTATGCGGCTTTCGTATTGTATAAATCTGCCCCTACCTCAAATGACTTTATACTCTTCAAGTGTACGAAGGTCTCGGGCCAGAAAATGCTAACACTTACTGTCTCGATAAAATCTTTCGGCTTGGAACCCGACTTTCATCATTTTACTCTGGCTATATGTCGGACAATTTGACTTGTCAAGGATAGAAGTCTCGAACTGGAGAATCTTAAACATGGAAAACGAATTTTCAATAATAAGTGTCAGATATTTCAACCTGTTTTGATTTCTTATTGGAATATTGGAAGCTACATAACCTGTTATCAATGTAATTTTTCTCATAATTATTATGATTAAGTACTCTGTCAGTTTTTCGTCTGGGTTCGGAGAGTGGCGCCAAACACTAAACAGATTATAATGATATAATTACCATGGTCTCTCAAAGGTAAAAATAAAAAAAAACTATCAGCGAGCAAGTATGGATCAATGATGTAACGAGAGCTACTTGCAAACAGAAAAGCAGTTTATGGCTGGCGGTATTGTATTTTTGATTAGATTTTATATCGAAACAAGTGTCTTTTGAATAGCTCTTCTGCCACGGAAATCGACAAATACTAACATGCCTTTGCTCTTAGTAAACCAGCACCTCGTGTATGGAAAGAAACAGAGAATAATTATATAAATGTAAAGTAGCTTGAGAAAGGTTAAACACCTCAGCTACTAACCAAACGTGTGTAAGAAAAATCGAGTAATGGAGTGAAGGACAAGATAACAAGCTAGCTAAAGCCCTACATTAGAGCCTTTATCAGAGAATATCAGCCTCCTGCACGGATACAAATCAGAAACGCGGAATTTTTTTAGCCATATATTATTTTACTTCTTTGGATGGGGTAGCTTTGCCGACCCACTCAACCTACAACTGGTATTTAATACGACGGCGTTTTGCCAACATTCCAGTTTTCCTTCTTCTGCCAAGCTAAACACCAAAATTGTTGATTCCAAAGACCTCCTCTATAGACTCATAATTTTTTTTCACGCGCAGTGCTATTCGTGAGAGAATTAATGTTGAACGATATTGGTTTTTAGGTGAACACAGATGTGCAAAATTGAAATTTTATTAGTCAGCACCTTCACTTCATACTCTCCACTTTGATGTTCCGTATTGATAGATACACCCTATCAATACTGCTACATATTAGCAGCTACCGATATGGTTTTCACAAATGGATTAAATTTTCCCTTCCGTTCCAGCAATGAAAAGAGTTTATCGACCAAACTTTTTCTAGAAATATCTTCTCGATTAGTGGAGGTCATGTGTTCGTTATTTAATGATAATACAGAACATTCTTAAGCAACGATTAAAACTATTGAAGAGCTTTAAAACCAAAATGATCAGATTTTTAAGTAGATACATTAGGAATTGCGTTGCGATTATCAAATCGGGAAGTTAAATTTGATTTCATTATAATATCGAAGTGGAACCTTATAATATAAACAAGTTACAAAAGTTACAGTAAGTAATTGGACGTGTTTGTCAACCAAAGGACATTCGTTCAAACTAATTTGTATATTCATTTCTGGTATTGATACACAAACAAAAACTACTTCATGGCACTCCTAAGTCACTATTGACTGTTTCCCGAACGAAAAGCAGAATAAAAGTAAAACCGAACAGCATACTCATAACCGGCACGAATTGTTTCTGAAGATGGTTTTGATGAAATCGAAAATTGACAGAAAGAAACTGAGGTTGTTATTTACTTAATCAGATTATGAATAATAGATTTTATTGGCTGGAAAAATTAACAGAACGATAAGTGTAATATTATTAAGATAATAGATGAAAGTTCGTCAAGCTCTATCCTCACAAAAACGATTTCTGAGCCACAGACGGGGATCGAACTCGCAACCTTCGGAAGACTGATGAGACGCTGTAACCATTGAGTTACCAAGACTCAGATGGTGATCTAAAGTGCAAGTAATTAATATATGTACAACTTGAGCGAAAGCCACTATATGTTAATAATGAGATTAATGAGTTATACTTTAGAAGTGTGGGAGTTTGGAGATATCTTGAGATGATAGATGAACGTTCGTCATTCTCTATTTTCGGGAAAACGAGTTCTGAGCCCCAGACGGGGATCGAATCTGCAACCTTTTAGATGAACGGATGAGATGCTCTAAGCATTGAACTACCAAGACTCAACTGGGGAGCGAAGGTGCAAGTTCGACATAAGTGAGACCGAAGCGGAAGCCACTATATGTAAATAATTATATTGATGAGATATACGTTAGAAGTGTGGAAGATATGAGATATCTTAAGATGATGGATGAACGTTCGTCACACTCTATTATCAGAAAAACGAGTTCTGAGCCCCAGATGGGGATCTAACCAGCAACCTTCTGATGACCGGTGAGACTCTCTAAACATCGAGTTACCAAGACTCGGATATCGCTTTCCTAAGGATAGAGTTTAACGAACGTTCATCTATCATCTCAAGATATCTCCAAGCTCCCAAAGTTCTAACGTATATCTCATCAATATCATTATTTACATATAGTGGCTTCTGGTATTGTCGCTCGCATGTCGAACTTGCACCTTAGCTCACCATCTGAGTCTTGATTGCTCAATGGTTAGGGCGTCTCACCGGTCATCAGAAAGTTGCGGGTTTGATCCTCGTCTGGGGCTCGTAACTCGTTTATCTGAGGATAGAGCGTGAGAAACGTCCATCTATCATCTTAAGATATCTCCAAGCTCCCTCACCTCTAGAGTATATCTGATAAATGTAATATTAATGCACATCAAAAATATATTTCTAAAGATGACAATACACATGTTAGCAACAAGGGAAAAACTCTGGGTTATCTGACAGTCTTCCCAGTCTTTGTTGGAGATTATCAAATGATAATTATTGTTTCTCCCGCCAATCCGATAAGGTCATATAATAAACACAGTAACATTGATCTCCAAAGCGAAACAAGAATTAAGGTTTATCTGAAAGTCGTTCCAAATTTTGCTGGAGTACATCTCAATATTCTGACTGTTTACCACGCCAACCTCATAACGTTCACCAAGATCATCACTATACAATATTTTGCGGCGTGAAACCGGTTAACATATACCAATAGTACTGGCTAGCTCCGAGTGCCTCTAACCATGGTAACCCCATTGGTTGGCAATGCCAATTTCAAAGAATTTCATAATTAACCGTTAACATAATAACATAAACACTTGCAGTGTATGGGAAGAATGTGCGAAGAAGGGGGCCGTGATGGACGTCGGAGATCCCTCATTCGAAACAGTTTCCATCCATCCCATTACTTTGAAGTAAGAATAAATCATTAATGATTCAGCTCCCGTATTGGTGTGACTGTATCACAGTTAGTCAGCCTTGATTTTAGTTGCGCTCAATCTATTGACTTGCAAAGAGTTAGCCTTAATTAAGAATGAATAAATATGCTGCTAGTAAGTGTTGTATTACTGAAAAATAAAGATGGCTGACATAATCACACACAAGATCAAAGTCATAGCGCCTTGTATTAGCATCACAACAACATCCTAACTGAAACCTTATTTTCCAAGCATTTCCTACCCACCTTTGTCACGCAATTTTTCAAGAAAGTTCCGCGATAACAAACAATCGTAAACCTTACAAATAATTGCACTACAAGTCTCGAGAAAGTTTGATTCTGAACGCTTAAGAGAAAAATATTAGCTTTACTTAATAACGTTAAGACATTCGCATTTTTTAGAAATTCATGGATCTTTAAACCATGACTAAATCACACCAAGTCAAAAAAGTCTGCCATGAATAATTAAATAAACGTGAAGTCGTTTCTAAGTTTGTGCTGATTGTAGCTAAAGTCCTTTTTTTATGTAATAAAGATTTCATATGAATTTTCACATTTCATGGGCAAAAAAACAAGGTGCTATTAGCATGAAAAGATGGAATCTTCTGATTATTTCTTTCTAATCAATATATTTCCGAAACTAACAATATTGTCCACTAATATAAACAGAACTAATATAAATCTATAATTTTATCATCTACAACATAAATTTGTTGGGAAGTTAAAGATAAATGTAATTAAATTAATCAATTACCTGATTACAATGTCGATAAGAAGCAAATAAAACGACAAAAATTTCAGTTATCATACTTGCTGAAATTAGGTTTAAAAGCGGGCCTACCCTGACCTTTATCTCAAAGTTTTTGTAAACATAATTATATCAAGACGAGTTTGCCATCTCGTCCAGCTACTTTGAAGTCTGGCTTGAATTTATGCTTCGTTCATGTGTAGTTGAATTAACCGGCAAGTATAAATTTCATGCCTCAAAGTTAAAATTAAAAACTTCATATTTGTATGCAAAGTAGCCCAGTCTTGCCAAGATCTTCCTCCCAGGATATCAGCTCTCGTCGGTTCCTTTACAGCAACAAAAGATGACAAGCAGTTTAATACATTCTGTATGCCGGTGAAATAGCAATTTCTTATTTCATTGATTGTATAATGCCATGTATTCTGCTTTGCCTGATAAAATTCCTCTACATTATCTCGCAATGAACTTTTACATAACCTAAGATTAAACTAACTTGTATAGCTATTTCATAATCTACCTTTACTGTTTAAAGATAATAACATGTTTTAAACTAAAACAAAATTTTATTAATTGAATAAATGATTCAAACAAGATCGATCTTGAAACAAGACAAGCTAAAATCTAGAACCTTATCTTCAGTGTCTTTTCCAATTTATACGAGTTATATGTGGAAAAAGAAGTCACCGTCGATGCCGTGGTTAAGAGATACTTTAGGTTAAAACTGGTAGTTGTGCCGAGCGAAATACTACACACCTTCTAGCACAGACATATCGCGCCCAAAAAGAGAAGTCGGCGTTTCAGATGAATAGAATTGGAACAAAATAATGTGTTATATTGAGGGCTTGGATGATATTGTTAAGATTTAAAGTCACTGAATCGGGAAAGGTATTTTTTTAGCTGAATTAACTTCACTTAAGTTTTTTTTAATTTTTTTTGTAATTTCTATCATGGAAATAATAACCTCGTACATAAGACTGTTTCTATGAAGATCCTACCCGAAAAACGAACTATATATTATAAATATCTAACTGGAATAGAAGCATCCTTCGTTGGAAAAAGAAATTTATCACATCTAATTTTTCTATGGCTAATTAACTATAACAAGGTGCATGTAATCGTTCATCGGTATTCACATTCTTTCAATTGATAAACAGCAAATGATGATCAGAAATGTTTGTAATGCTATTTATGTCTTGGATTTTTTGATAATCTCAATCTTCTTTATATAGTTCAGAAAAATAGGATTGACTTTAAAACTATTCATATGTTTTCCACTAAGGTGCAATACAAATCTCATGCGACAACTTTTGTCTATAATTGAGAGTTTGGTTTCTATCGATTACGTATACACTTAATTTCTTGTCAAGTAGGTCTATTGAATTTTCCAAAGGTTTTGCTGAGTAACCCAATATATCAAAGAGAATGGAGTGCATTTCAGTGATAAGACATTTACATTTTGGTAGAATTTTGAAGACCTAAGCACATTCTTATACCCATAGTTACGGTCACTACTTGAAACCAATTGAGCAATCATTGTTACCTACCGCCAAAGATTCTAGTATACGAACTTGAGATGTAACATAATCAATATCCTTTTCACTTGTAAAATGAATGTTCTTTTTCTCTGAAAAAGAGCTGTTTCTTAAACGATAGCTCACTCTAAATATTTTGACCCCAATTAGATGATATTTAAAGAATTGAGTTTCTGAGTACTCTCACTTGAACGATATAGCTTCAGAAATAAGCGCCTACGTTAAAAGGATCTTTTGATATTGGCTATCCGCTGAATAAAAACAAAAAAAAGAAAAACCAAAAAAAGAAAACATCACGTAAGTATAAATAGCCAGGAGTAACCAGAGTAGGCAGAATGTGTTAAAGTCGTTGTATATACGAGACAAGCAACTTTGAGTCATGAAATCCTCATATTTCTTTATCGCTTTTGCTTTCCTTTTGGTGGTCGCATCCGCTCTTCCGATTGAAGACGACGAAGACGCTGTGAGGTAAGTTATTTAACTTATCCAGCACCTATGAGACTGTCACCATTTATCTCTAAATACAGACATGGTTATCTCATGACATAGCTGGGCTTAAATTTCTTAAACATCTAATTTTATTTTTTTGGAATGGAAATGGAGGGCTATCGGCAAATCTTAATAAAATTCCTAATTTCTTGTCGAATTTCAAACTGTCGTCTTGTAGATTTTCATTTGTTTATGATTTTCTCTTCCCTAACATAAAGCAGCTGGTCTGAACACTGCTCAAAACTAGCTTGCACAAACATTCATTTTGCTAAGGCTGAAAAACTCAAACAATTTACTAAACAGGCGAGAATATAGTGCATACGGGTCGTTTTTCGTCTTACACAACCGATATTTCTGAATCATCATGTAAAATTTTTGTTTAAAAATCTGTTTTTTACCAAGAACAGGCATAGTCTTCTTCAGACGGATACCTCGTTCACGTATTTCACTCATGGTAGACAAATAATTTTATGGTAAAAATCTTCAGAAAACTTAAAAAGATATCAGCGTTTTTAAACAATCCTCTTCGAAATCATTTTATGTAAATATAATACTTGTAGGAAGATTCCGAAATAAAATCGAATCACTGGATATCTTTATTGCTAAGTGTGAAGAAGTAACAAGAATTTCTCGTGCAGGTTAATTGGAATTCGTGGGCATTCAACACGATAGTTGAATTCGTAGACCAGGTAGCCGGAATTTAGTAATTCAATCCTCTCTCAGTTCAGCTCAGTTTTTTTGTATGAGCTTTCGCAGTTTAGACTATTCTTGAAGTATTGAATTCATCCTATTCTGAAGATACTTCCGTAATAAAAGTCGAAAGCAAGCTGTCAATTTTAGAAACTATATAATATGAATAAAAGTTGAAAATAAATATCTTGAAATCACAAAACGTTATGTTAATATAAGTCCAAAATTAGCCGTTTAGCAGCCAGTTCCCCTGAAAAGATTCACTCATATAGGACAATTCAGTCATACGTGAAGTAATCAGTACTTGATGTGTAATTACGCTGTCGCGGTTAGCACTCTATTACTTTGTACTGACAAACAGAAGACGACCTATTTCATTCAATTCTTTTATTCTTATACTGGTAGCGTTAAATTATTCTTGTAAATATCTGTTACAGCGACGAAATCCAAGCCGATCCCAGCTATATTGGAAAGGGGTTTGGCTATGGAGGTAAATATGGCCGATATGGAATCGGATATGGCAAGCGCTATGGCTACGGCTATGGAAGAGGATATGGCCTCTATGGTTATGGCAAGGGATATGGCTACGGTCTTGGGAAGAGATATGGCAAAGGTTATCGCTTTGGCAAGGTCTACGGCTATTATTAAGAGATATAATTAAGTGGTAAGAGCAATTTCAACAATTTCTGAAAAGTACTATTACACAAATGGCAATTCTCCTGGTTAATATTTTTTTCAATTTCAGTGAAATTATGCTTAGTACATATCATGAGCATAACAGGATTCATTTTGTTCCTACGTAATGTATGCGAATCTTAAGGAGTCTAAAACAGTATGGAAATGTACAGTTTTCAACTTGACCCTATGATGCATTATAATTATTATTTTAATATATTTTTTCTTTTCTGCCCTTATTTTTGCTTTCTTCTGTTAATTTGTTCTTATTCTTGGAGTCCGATGAATCGGACTCCAAGTGTTAAATGACTAATTTGCTTTGTCTATGCATATAACCTAGCAACAAATATGAAATAATATGAATGTCAAGTTGTCTCTGTAAAATGGGGCATCGTTCTTATATTACTTTTGTACGGTAATGAGGGAACCCAAGATGCCTTTCATTTAATTCGTCTAAAATTTATACAATCATGTGTCGTAAAAATTTCATCACTCGTTTCTCTGTTGATTACAGTGATTTTAACTAATTTGTTGACAAAAAGCAATTGGCTCTTTGCTGTAAATATAGCTTTGATAAGAGCTAAAAATTGCATTGAAAAGTTCTTCCTTATCAACTTACCTTTATGAAAAAGGTGATATAAAACGTAAGGCCTGACCACGGCTATGAGGCTAGTTATCTTTCTTCAAATCTTAACAGATTCGTTGTTTCGCCATTTTCCGAAATCTCTTCGTCCATCGCTGCTAACGAACCGATAACCTCATAGATCACGTTTTATAACGCATTGCCTATAAGCGTTACGCAAGATGAAAGCCTTAAAATAGTTGTTTCATAAACAATTAACTGTTTATTCGTACCATACTCAAGTAAATATATTCGCAACACGGAAAATGTAATAGTGCCATATTAAAATGTATTAGTCAAATTGTAAATCGAAATGTTACAATTATCTGAATGATATCTTTCACAGCATGTACCTTATCACATTAATCAAACTAAAACGATGACCACTAGCATCTTTAGTATCATAGTTGCTCTAACGAATTTCAAATTTTCTTGTTTAAACAGAACATGATATAAAATCATGATCATAATCACCGTAAGTAAAATAAAGAATGGTATGATAATTCGTCATGGATTATGACTATCAATCCAGACAAGTCAAGCAATTCAAATAGGAATTAAGAGTAGGTGCGGGTGTGCGTAAGTAGGTGTAGGTGTCAGTTCTATGTAGTTGAAGGCCGTGTACACATTAAATATGGCTGTAAGTATAGATGTAACTTTTACTGTTGTCGTAGCTTCTTAGGTAAGCTGTATGTATAAGTACCGTGATCATCTTAATCCTTTATTTTGGTTTTCTCTTTCAGAAAAGATAGACAAGTGCAAGGATGAAGAAAAAAACTATACTAGTTAAGGCTTCTCTTGTGGTACTGTAATTATTAAGTAACATTTTACTTTCATTTATTGCATTTTCTTGTTTGATATTAACTCGGATGTCAAAATTGTTTGTTTGGAATATTATTAAAGAAATATACAGACATTGTGTGTTTTCATTTAGTGATAAAAACCCTGATGGAAGTTTGGCAAGCGAAAAATCTCAATAATCTCTTTCCCGGCGGCGAGACGATTTTATCCATTTTGGGAACACTTGATGCCGGAAGAATTTATTTTCACAGAGTCGTTTAATTATATGTAGATAAATGTATATGCATAATTATATACGTATTAACCGGGGACGAGGTCCTTACTTACGGTAAAGTATTTGCATTAACTTTTCTTTCTGTGCGAAAATCAAAAGGCAAATAATTTCCAGGACACACTTAACCAAGGAGGCTGATAACGAAAACTTTAAGGTATATAACTGGAGTTTTGTGATAACAAATTTTCAAGAACATTGTAGCAGTGGCGTCTTACAAGATAAACACAAGTCTGTAATAAAGTGTCAAAATAATATACTTTGCGCTCAGGGAGATCTTGTTTTTAGGTCTTATAAAGTGTC
Organism: Heliopora coerulea; assembly: GCA_030142905.1. Taxonomy (NCBI): domain Eukaryota; kingdom Metazoa; phylum Cnidaria; class Anthozoa; order Scleralcyonacea; family Helioporidae; genus Heliopora; species Heliopora coerulea. The sequence goes on along the minus strand of JASJOG010000079.1, from coordinate 1,123,836 downwards.
AATTTTTTGATATTAAGATAAAGTGTATAGGCAATCTTTTTGAAACGAAACAACTTCGATCGTGTAAGTCAGTCTACTCTTGCGCAAATTTTGTTTCCTTATTTTATGGATTGGTTCCCCTTTCTATATCCGTGCTATTCGTTGATTTATATGAAAGGTTTCAGCTCTCAATTACAAATTTTTTATTCCTTGAAAGATTCTTAAACTAGGGTTTAAAGATGAACATTATTCTATATTTACATAATGGGTTTTATTGACGGCTAATAATAGAAAAATTCGTATCTTTTATTGAGTTTCAACTCTATAGAAAAAAATTTAAATATTTAAAGACACCCAGACAAAAACCTTAAGAAGAACGTTTCCACCATGGTGGAAAACTCCAATATGGACTATGTCAAACTCCCCTATATTGGTAATTATTCTAGACTTACGGAATACAAAATACGACTAGTGGGTAAACGTTCCTGTCCAGACCTTAGCGTGAAACTAGTGTTCTCTACTTTTAAAATAAAAATCTTTTTCAGTTTTAAAAACCCGATTCACACAGCTCTAAAATTACTCGTAGAGTAATGGATTTACCACTGCATTATGTATTTGCCGCTACGTTGGTGAAACCTTTCGCCATTTCTCAACACGAATTGAGGAGCACACCTTAACTGATCGAAGTTCTGACATCTTTAAACACCCCAATAACTCTACGAATTGTAAAAACCACTACAAACCAATCTGCTTTAAAATTTTAGATTTGGCCTAAACCACTTACACACTCAAATTGAAAGGAGCTATACACATTCAAAATAGAAAACGAGAATTGAACACACAAATTCTGCATATCGACACCTTCCTCTTTTCATAATTATCGTTTGATACTGCCTCCTTTTGTCTTCACACAGCATATTGTCATTGTAATTAATCAACTTAGTATATCGTCACTGTAATCAATTAATTCATTCATTCTGTAATTCCTATTTACAGCCTTATAAACATCACTCTATAAACTGAAGATGGCATAAGTCTTTCGGAAAGATGTCTTTAAAAAAGTATTCTCGTGTTTTTGAAATTTATTTAGTTCTTTTACTCCTTAACACGTATTTGTTCAAGGTTTGGTGTTTCTTGCGGAAAGATGTCTTTAAAAAGTATTCTCGTGTTTTTGAAATTTATATAGTTCTTTTACTCCTTAACACGTATTTGTTCAAAGATTGGTGTTTCTTCCTTTCTGAGATTGGTAATTTCAGCTGGATATTGTTGTGTCATCTTATTAATATCATCGCTTTTACAGTGGTTCTCAAATGTAGTTGATTTCACACTTGGTACCTTTGGTTTGATTCTAGTGTTCTCAATCTTCGAAGCCTTGTTTGAATTTACGGGCTACAGTCTTTCCGTTTTGGTCGCTTTCTAGCAGTAGCTTTTCTTTCTCTTTGGGGTGTCTTATTATTAATTTTGTTTGATTGTTCACATAAAGTCGAAAGGGGTACTTGAAGCTCTTGTTCATCATTAACCAGATCCACAGTAAGCCTTTCGAGATAATTTCAGGTTTGGGTGCTAAACAACAATCTTCGTCTGGTTGTAAAAGATTGAAATGATTCGTTTCAAAATTTAAATCGTGTAGCACCAAAGTTACAGCACAAAAACACGACTGGTTGTTAGCAATCTTGGCTGGAACTTTCGCACGAAGTTCGAACTTCAGCCAGTTCTGACTTTTGTTTGAATAAGTTACGATGGTGTACTGAAGTGCAGTGGCACAACTAAAAATAGCAACAGTTTCTGCTCATGTACCATTCTTCCAGCTCTTTGTCAGATGCTCTTTCACTGTTTTAGCAGTGAACAAGTAAGGCTGAAACACGTGTGGAAACTGAGCTATTGTTTCATTACATAGAGTTTCAGGTGAGATTCGTCGTTCTCGCCATTTACAGCGATAGCCATAGCTCGATAAAGGCATTTTCGAGATTTTACTTAAAATATCTTTCTACAACGTTGAATTTGATGAATATTTATCATCGCGTCTCTGTGAGAAAGTTTGTTTGTCCCCTTGGCGATTCCAAATTGCATTGCTAAACCGTGCGGGAACTGGGAAACGACAAATTACCCATTGTTTTATTTTTGTTTTTTCGCATGAACTTTTCCAAACTTCTCTCAATGAAGGTTAATAATCAAATTATGCTTGAAACAATGCAACACACTGCATACCGTCAAAAGGAGCATATTTGTCAGTATTTTTACCAAAAATTGTCTGCTCCTTAAAAATCCTTTCAAGATACGTACTATCCTCAATTTGAACAGCTATTAATACAATTGGTAAAGAGGACTTTGACGTAACTTATTCCTGCAACTGTTATCCTGATTGAGACTCGGAGGACACTCAGGCTTCTGACGTGTTTGAAACTGAAACAAGTATGGTTGAGATCTTCGACAATTTTCTTCCTGTCAGGAAAACAAACCAGAATGAAATAAAATCTTGATATATTGTTCTCTCGTGAACTCACGTCTTATAATTTTCTCGTTGTGGCAACTTATTTTCAGTAAACTTAAATGCTTTCCTTTCCTACTTCGTATGAAATTATTTAATAGCGGTGTTATTACGAATGATTCGAAATATGTGAGGAATGCTTTAATTAAGAAATAGAAAATGAGTCGGGTGCTTTTGTCGAGTTCTAATGCACGACAGATGTTGAAAGAACACGATAGGAGCGTGTAAAACACGAGGCGATAGCCGAGTGATTTACTGCTTCTCGAGTGTTCTTTCAACATCTTTCGTGCATTATAACTCGATAAAAGCACCCGACGAGTTTTGCTATTTCTTTTATAAAATAAGCAGACAAAAAAGCGTGGTAAACATTTTTTTTACAAGATCAAAATGGAAATTCTCCATAACTAGTCAGATAAACACGTCACGCACATTCTTGGCTTTCTTGATTCTTGATTCTGGCGGTGAACAGGGAAGTCAATAACATTGGTGTCTAGCAAGATTCTTGAACAAAGTGTGGATAAAAAGAGTACAGAAATGTAAAAAAATTCAACAATGATTAACAGACACACAATCTAACATTTACAAGTTTAATCGCTTGTCGCTGCTCGATTTAAAAACAATCTGGACACTTCCGATTGAGCAAGAACTGAACAGGCTGCCAGCCATGGAGAGATTCTGGAACTGTGTATTTGTCGACGTTAGTGCCACTTCTGCCGCAGAAGTATGCGTGTTGATCGATTGCTGAGCGTGAGGTGCAGTACTGAGAGCAGCAGAAGGTGGATGGCCAGAAAAGAAAGAACGGGACAAGACATCGCTGCAGTTGCGAAGCTGTGATGAGGACGGACGTTCGTTGTAATGGACAAGACTTTGTTCATTTCGATGACCAGAGATTGCCATGACATGGCGATTTGGAATACCTGCATTCGACCAAAGTGTGATAGCTGTACTCTTACACTGTGGTTGGTGTAAATCCTCGAAAGACCAGCGGCTTCGCTGATATCGGCCATCATTCTGCCCAATTTGTTGACTCCGAGTGGCCGATTTTCGAACCAGATTGTGTTTGTTGGCTTCCAACTCTTCCCGACGGGATACTGAAAAAGAGCCGGACAGTTGGGGTTGACTTTTTTAAGATAGAAAGCCAAGGCTTTGTAGCCATCAGTTTCTTGGTCGGTGGCATACATTCTTGCCTCCTTCTCGTTGCTGGACACGTCTTTTGCCCCACCAGGATGGTTTTTCGACGGTTCATCGTGAGTCATTTTCACGTAACGTCGACCAGAGCTGTCAACTTCAAAGGTGAAGCTGTTAACGGTGAGGAAACGTTGACCTTCACGGCCTCTTCTACACCGGTACAGTACAGCGTGAAACCACACACAACGAAGAAGAGATAGTGGATGGTTCAAGTCGAAAACGCCGCTTGTTTTCAGCTTGGCGTGTCATCTTGCTCCAGCGGCGGTTTGAGCTGGACATTCTCTTTGCCAATTTGCTTCAGCTGTTTTATTTTGGTGTCGAGCGTGTGGTTTGACCGTGTAAACCTCAGGTTTGAAGCTATTTTAATCCCTCTGTTGAAAGATGGATTATTCAGGTATCTTTCAATACCGTGTCTGAAGCCGAGCAGCGCTGACTTGCTGTATTCTTGTTTGTCCTTGGTTCTCGCTTCGGCGTAAGAACGACGGAGGTTCTCGTCTAGTTGCCTGGTTGTCATTTGCTCGAGCTTGGTTACAATGTTTTTCTTGGTTACAATGTTACAATGTATGAAACAGTTTCGTCAAGTACTGTTCAAAACAAAACTATTGAGTATTGTGTTTACTTTTTTATAGTACGACTAAAATACACTTATTTTTACTTGGCAAAACATTTAAGAATGTCATGTTTGTATAATGTCGTTGCTTTAGCCTGGGTTACTGTCGAAATGGCCATTTTTACACATAAACAGATAAATTCGCTTTGTTGCTGCAGCATATAGTGTACAGGAAGCTTTTAAAAGTTTCAAAAAATTTTACATACCTTTGAAAGTTTTAATTGCCCAGTTTGTCGCGTTTTTGGTAGCTTTTGAGTGTCTATTTTCTAACAAAAGGTTCAGCTCAGAGTTGGAAACAGCAGCGAACCTTCCTCCTCCGTAGTTGACCCGTTGTCTCTTATTGGCAGGCTCTGTTGTGGACATTGTGCATTTAGTAAATTGTATTTTTGTTATGAAATTTTCTATTCAGATTTTTATTCACAATGTTTGGGAACACGTACAGGCGATGCGGGAAAATCAGCAAACCAAAACAGTGCATTGTTCAGTTATAATGCACGACCATTAGCCAATCAAATTGCATGTTGTAGTCTCCTTATTTTATAAAGAATTTTAATGAGACAATCCAAATGACGTGATCTTCAAATTCAACCATTCAGATGCTCGATTAAGGGATTCAGTCATAGGATTCAAATATTCTATTTTAGGGCTCAAATACTCCATCTTAAGATTCTATTTTTCGTTCTTAACACTCAGTTATTCAATTTAAGAATTTAGAGACTCAAATTAAGACGTCCACAAGTAAATCTCAAAATTCAATGTGCTAGGATTTAATGTTTCAGATTCAATGAATGGACCTTTGAACTCAAGGGTACTACCTTTGGATTTAATTATTAAGTCTTACCATTTATTTTTTTTAGACTCAAGGCTTAACTCAATCTTTGGATTCAAAGACTTAATCATTACACCCAATGATTCAAATTTAGTATTCAGTGATTAATCACAGAATTCATAGATTCAGTCTTTTGTTTCGAAGATTTGCGTTTTGATTTTAATGATTAATATTTAGGATTTACCGATTCCGTCTCAGGATTCTAGTATTCACTTAAAATTAAATGATTAAATGATAAATGTTTTATCATTCGATTGTTTAGTTTTATTATTCGATTACTTAATCTTAGGTTTAAAAATTCAATCTTGGAAATTACCCTCTTGTGCCGAATGCTAATAAGATTCTCTTTTATCTAAATAATTATGAAAATAAAAAGCCTTTATTAATTGCTATATAAGTTCATTTAATTGAGCGTAAATAATATCCAGGTAACCAAGATAACGTGTTTGGATGTGCTGAATTATTTTAAATGTCCAATAGTTTAAATGTCACAATATGGTATGCTTCTGTGAGACAATGGTAATTTGTTCACTCGAACTTCCCAGTGAGATAGACACCTTGATAGCAAAATAATGCCCACCTAATGTTCTTGATGGAGATTTTGAGCTTCGATGAGAAGGACTAGGGAAGCCAAACTAATAAGAGGGTCGAGAAAGGGCCAGAGTACATGGAGGGCAAGATGTAGGAAGAAGATCAGGTTTGTGGCATAGAAAAAACAAGAAGATACCGCAGATATTAGATTTCGGGATCCTCTTGAGGTAAAAATGAAAGCTAAAAATGTGGTCCTCCATATAACCTATAAATTGATTAGGACTAAGAACAGCGGTTCGTAAATAGTCTGGGAGCTAGATCGGTCATTAGAAAATTCTTCAATGGTAATTATATCCGCTACCAAAGTGAAGTGTGCCTTCCTGTTCAGCAGTAGTTCATTCCCAGTAATATTCCATAACACCACAGAATAATACCAGAAGTCTCACTCAGTGTCGGTACTTTTGATGTACATGTCCTCGCGCATGTTGCCTCGCGCACACAGGATGTTGAACGGCCGCCATGTTCTTGGAGGGTATAACTGAGTCATTTTCAGAAGGAAACAATATGGAGTAGTTCAGTTTGAAAGGATCTGGCTAAATTTTGGACGTCGGATAGCGATTCTACCACGGAGGCCGGTTAAAGCGAAGGCAAACTGACTGTTTTTGTTAAAAAAGTTCCAAATACTATGCTAAAACTGATCAAAATTAGGCAGTTTAATAATCCTTGTCTCTCGGTGATTTACCACATTAATAGTCTAGTAATCGGAAATTTATTCAAATAATTTGAACTACATTTACACTACATTTTCACAATCACACTACAATTTCTATTGACTAGTACAGTTTTTAAAAGTTACCTAACAGCCGTTATTATATGTGTTAAATGTTTGACTTGAAATGATTAAAACTCGCTGAATGTGTGCATGAACTGCGTTACATTATTAGGATTTAAGAAATCTTTGAAGCTACAGTAAATCAGTTAAAGAACATCTACCTATAAAACTATTTATGCCTTTCAGTAAAGCTTGAATCATCTTTCAATATCTTAAAAGAGTTTCGGGAGAAGTAACCGACCCCAGTGAAGTTTGATAATGTACATATGGTACGTAGACTTTGGCTTACAGTTTCTACACACAATTTATGCATATGTATTTGTTTGTAATGCTTGGAAAGGCCTAAACTTTAATTATCGACAGCATACAGTGCACAATTTAAGTTAAATAATTTGGTTGAATGAGGTGAAAGTCTGCATGTGTAGTATGTAAATAACAAACTATAATGGCAGTTGTAATTTATATTTTTTTTCTAGCATAATAGGCGTGTTCATTAAAGTACCCATCCAAAATAGAATTGGGCACCAAGTGTAAACATTGCCTAAGATTGTCTATTTACCCATTCAGGAGCAAGGGTGCATCGGGGTTCATCACTTAGGTGAATACAATTGTTTGCTGTTAGCCAGAATAAAACAGTAAAGTGTGCCCTTGTCCCTCAATGGGTTAAACATGCTATGGTTGATTTCCATGTGCAGGTATGACCATGTAAGCATTGCCAGCAACTACTTTTGACATCTTACTCTATAACAATAAAATTGATTTTAAAAATGATGGCTTTCTGTCTTACAACTTACAGTACGAAAAATAAGAAATTAAAAAAAAAATAATAACAGGATTTGGTTTTTGGGAAGTGTACAACATTTTATTAAATTTACAATCTCTACCAGTAACGTCAAGGTATGTTTATTTAACAGTGGATGGCAATGATCCTTTAGAAATGTTGTTCATTATTAGAATTCAGAAAACGACTTATTCAGGTTTCCCAGTCTTCGCCATTGCATTATAAAACAATTTAAATTTTAGAAATAATTGATGTTATAAATATAACAACCATATAGCTCATAAAAAAATTATTTTTGTCTTTATAAAGTGTCCCTGAAAGGCACTTCCATGTTTTAAATGTTTCTTTCTACAGTTTGAATTCTCATCAGAAGGATATCCTCTGTGTGCTTGCATCGTACTGGGTTAATCTGAATGACCTTGTAGTTGAGATAGGAATGTAAATAAACTATAAGACACCAAAGAATAATCTGGCCAACACTACAATTCTCCAAATGAAATTCCAGCCTTTGCCTCCATATTGACTAGTACATTGTAAGTTTTAAACAGACACACTGAAACAGGACCTTCGCCATCTGTGACCATGTCACTATATAAAGGAAAAGTTATAAAAAACCAGTCCATAAAAAACTTCATATTCTGAATTTTCCTGGTATCAATATTAAACAGGGTTCGTACGGATGAAAGATCACAAAATTCCAGGAGTTATCCAGGGTAGCATAGCTACTTTTCCAGGGTCCAACTCCTAGTTTTCGTCTTTGGCAAAAAGAGCAAGAATGTAATCTTCCTTATGACAACAGTACATCATTATTTTGTTGGTTTCAATATAAGAATTAAGCAATAATAAACTCACGACTCGATTCAATTTGGATTTGACAGAAAAGCAAGGACAAAAGCAAACAAATCTATTTTGTGTATGAAAAAAGGAACTTTTGTGAATGTACGAATTGGCATGTCTGGATTATCCAGGTTCAAATTCTTTACAAAATTCCAGGAGGATTCCAGGAGAATTACAGGAGTACCCAGAAAACAGCTGTTTTTCCAGGAGTTTTCCGGGGCCCTGGAAAAAACCGTATTAAGGGCCGAGAGCGACTGAGGTGCCGGTGAACACAAGCTAAATTCTACTCGAAAAAATCGTTTATACATTACCAAACTTAAAAAAGTAATCGCTTACCTCCTCTTCAATAGATTCAGAAATGTAATGAAAATCGTCCTCCTACTTTTCCAAATACAGCAATTTTAGTGAGCAAACTTTGGTTTTCGCCATATTGTTTCTAGTTGAAATGCGCTGAGTATACCCTCCAAGAACATGGCGGATGCGGACATGCGCAGTTAAAAAAGTGTGACAAGTTTCCTGGCAAGTGGGACTTCTAGTATTATTCTGTGATAACACTTTTCATGTCTCTGTATTTTCACTTGAACTTTTTATATCAATAATCAAATTTTTAGAAATTCTTGTGAGATCATTCATGTCTTCGTCAAAAAAATTGTCGTCTACTTGTCGTGGATAAAAGTCCACGACCAGCCGACAGTTTAAAAAATAAAAGATTCAACAAATTCCGAAAAATAATGTCATCTTGTAAACTCAAGATTTGAGTTATATAAGTGACGAGACACAGAGTGAAATGGTGATATTTCGGTTTTATTTCATAATTATCATTAGACCAAGTGGCTATACATAAACATACCAAGGTCTTTATAAATTTACATAAACCGTGATGACATCATCGGTGAAGAAGAAGAACGCCTACCTGGCTATATTTACATGTCAAATGCTAATAGGTAATATCTAATTGTGATAGGTGGTGATAACATGATGTGACAGAGCAGTGTTAAGGATGAATAGGAAAGCTAAGTCAAGTCATGAAGTTAAGTCTGAAGAACAAGAAAGATTTGTGAGTCTATTGTATTGGTGAAAGAAGTTAGGAATAAATTGTGCGTGTTCACATTCTAGTAAGTGTTGGGCAAATGCACTGGTGGTGTGCTGAGTGGCATTGCTATGAAAGGCGTTTGTGAAGACAGCGATCAGTTTTACCTATGTAAGATTTGTTGCAGTCAGGACAAGTGATCTGATAAACAAGATTACTGAGGGTGAAATCAGGAATTTTATTTTTGTTGGAAATGAAATATGAGATTTTCTTAGTGTCGTAAATAGCGATGAATTTAACCGGAGAAGTAAGACACTCAGCACACCACCAGTGCATTTGCCCAACACTTACTAGAATGTGAACACTCACAATTCATTCCCAACTTCTGTCACCAATACAATAGACTCACTAATCTTTCTTGTTCTTCAGACTTAACTTCATGCATGAAAAATCTTATTTTTAATAATTAGAAAATTCTCTGTTCGAATAAGTCTAGCAACACCAACCAACTTTTAATTATAGAAGCACTGCACATTAAGTTTATTAAACCAGAACTTAACTCGGGTCTTAAGGCTAGCAAGGAGTTGTCTCTTTTTACCTAATATACTTCTATCAGCTTTCCTATTCATCCTTAACACTTCTCTGTCACATCATGTTATCACCACCTATCACAATTAGATATTACCTATTAGCATTTGACATGTAAATATAGCCAGGTAGGCGTTCTTCTTCACCGATGATGTCATCACGGTTCATGTAAATTTATAAAGACCTAGATACGTTTATGTATAGTCACTTGGTCTAAAGATGATTTTGTAATAAAATCGAAATATCACCATTTCACTCTGTGTCTCGTTACTTACATAACTCGAATCTTGAGTTTACAAAATGACATTATTTTTCGGAATATGTTTTATCTTTTACTTGTCGTGATTACTTTGGTGCATTTTGCAACATATGTGAATATTCTCTTACTCTTTAGCAGGAGTGCTTTATTGGGAGTTAAGACAAGGGTGGATAGCCAAATGTTTCAAACCAAATAAATCACGTACTGAGACTTTTTAGATGCCTTCTATAACACGAACCTCCAATAACGCTAATTCGCGAAGAAAGTTAAGAAATTTATGTGTTCTAAGACAAACAAGTTAGCTTCTTCTTCATATGCAAACTCACGAGTCTTTATCACATATAAAAACACGACATGGCTATCAGTTTCTTATGTATTTTCCTCATGAATTCTTATTATAAGATAACGTGTCCCGATTGCGCACTCTGATTGGATGAACATCCAAATACGGAAAATATTCCTCCGAAAGTGTACTGAAGTTTGTTTTGCAAGTTCAATCTTATTGTTTGATAAAAGAAAAACGTAATAGTTTTTTGAGCTGTTCCTAGGTGGTAATTTACCTTCGGAAAATTCTTTTATAGACGTCCCTTTAGCTCTTTCTAACGCACCCCAGGCTCTTGACAACTAAACGTGGTGCACCTGTTGGGAAAGCAGTTTATAGTCATTTTAAATTTTTATTACTTAAAATGTAGTTGAAAATTTAAGACCTTCTGAGCCTTGACAGCTGCAAAGTAATCATGAAACGGGAGACATCGAGACATTGATTTAAGTTCTGCAGCGATTGAGTTCTGCGGAATATTTTTGAATTTAAAAAAAGTCCCAAAAAGTCGAATTTCTGTTCCTGAAAAGGTCTCCCTTCAAAAGTTTACATCCGGTCCTAGCGCCCCAATGCCCCCTCCATCATGGTATGGCGCTGTGGTTTTTGTGTGTTTGAATACTATGATTCAAACAATTGATACCTTGCTTGACTTTCAAATAGCTTGAAAAATACACTTGTCTTTCCTCTTTGTCACCGCTTTGAAGTGGCTTTGACTTGGTCACCAGGGTTTGATCTGGTTAAGCCCAGCACTGATTGGTGGTCGATAATTTTTGGGAGAATTCCTTACTTCATCATTGTGTTTTTAACTTAACTGCTTTTCATCTTTGGTTGTTTTGTTAAAGAAACCCCAAATGGATTCCAGAGTTTGCATACTGTTATCCAAACACTTGGGATATTGTACAACTTTCGAAAAGCTAAAAACACTCTCTTAGTGGGTTTAGATTTTTTACACTTTTCTCAAGTCTCGAGACATCTCGCATATTTGGATCACAGTACCAAACATGGTAATCCATTAGACGTTTCTAAAATATGTCTTAGAAATATAAATACATAATCTTCAAAAGTATACACAACGTAAACAAATGTCAACTATAACTCTATTAATAGAATCAAACGTTTCGGACAACCAGCTCCTTAAGTTAAAGTTGAGTTTTAGCTGAATAAGAGGAAGATTCCTCGAAACATATTGTATTGATAATTATGTAGTTTAACACATATTGTATCCAACAATGCAAGGACAGTTGATATTATTTTATTTTTTCAAGAACTTATAAGGACAACGATTATCTTTCGAGAATTCCCATAAATTTTCTTGTTTGTATAACGAAACAAAAAGAAGTTAGATTCCGTGTCCTTGTATGAGATAGAAACATGATGCCATTTAAACCAGAAAATACAAGAAAAACAATTGGTTATGCCTTGTGTTTCCGCTAGGAATTATTCCGGTTAAAAAAACGTTGTTCATGTTCTTAACATGGCACCGAAATATTCAAGCATATGATATTGCTCAGCATTACTATTTAAAAAAAAAAGGCAGTGATATAGATTAATTGATTGTTGGGAATAAGCTAAGTTAGAAAAGGATGAAGGTTTTGTGACAGGATTATCTGAAGGAAACAGAAACGAAGTGCTGGTTTGGTTTAGCGACAAATAAAGTTTATTAATTTCACAAATGCGTCGAGAACGAATGCAACTAATGCGACTAATGCGACGAACAAAATTTGAACTTGACTAAATGTTGCAATAACGATTTAAATGTGTGGCTACTACTTTTTCTTATAGCTTGACTTTATACTACTCTACAAATTACGGGCTATAACCCATTAAAGGTAGGATGGGAAAAAATTATCGTGGACAATTTGCTTTAGGAAGAAATTATATTCATATGAAGGAATGAGAGGTTCTTGTTGGCAAAAGCAATACTAGCTTATATATCTTTCAATCGGCATAATTTATCAATCTCTGAAGATGTTGCGAGTGCCATGTTTCGATCGTTTGACCCATTAAATATTTTAAGGCTCAATTTTATTTATTCAATTGCATCCCTATTTTTATCCATTTTTGAACTTCGTTAAGAAAATAGTTAAGGGGTTAAAATTACGATGATTCTACTTCACGTGCCATGTTACTCTAATATTTATATTCAACTCTAATTGATCTCCCAAGAAAAGTTAGTCAGGGAAAGTCTAGAAAGTTATTTCTCCTGTGATTTTCTTTGTAACAGGCTCAGATTATTTTTATGGATAATTAAAGAAGACTAAAGATTTAAAACTATTAATGATATTGTAGACTACTTTCTCGAGGAAAAAAATTATACGTTATATTAACAAACATCTGTTTTCATGCTTTACTATCTCATCTTTTATTTCAAACACATTTCCTGTACTGAAAGAAATTATTTTCGTTTCATCTTAACCTTACAGCAAATTGATATTAGTAATTTGACCACTGATTATCATAGCCGTCCTCTCAATAATAGAAGAGCGAGACCTTTGAAGTTCCTCTTAGAAAGTAAAAGTGGATCAAAATGTGTACTTCACAAATGTCATTGATTTTGAATTCACTTATATGAGGTGTACTTAAACTCTCTTTAACAGAAGTGACAGATCTCTTACGCTTATCTTAGCAACTAGAAGCAGTTTAAAATTATTTCCTCCAACATAAAGAGACAAGCGTAATCATCACATGGATAGAACCAATTTTCCAAACATGGATTCAAGTAGGTAGACATAAATTGATTAAAACACTGAACACGATCAAAGAATAAAAGCACTCTTCAAAGTTTGACTTTAAATCTGACCCACTCTACGATTTTCCTTCATTGACAAGGATTAATTAATGAATTTTTTGCCTCAGTTTTAGGCTGTAAAATTAGAAGGATAGGTTGCTAATTGCCATAGTGCGAGTTCAACATTCAAGGTATTATTTGCAACATTACAAACTGAGCATTAATTTAGAAAGTAGGGGTTCGCATGAGCAACCTGTTAGCTGTTGTCAAGACAAGACAAGTGTCATATTCATACTTTAGAGTAAGAATAAGTAATTTTTATAAACATTTCTGAAAGTATATTTTGACGTAGACGTGCGTTTTCCAGAAAAAAGAGAGTTTGTAAAAAGTTCGGATTTGGAATTGCCTCATAAATGAAGTGAAGTCGAATGTGGACGATAAATCGATTATCTTTCATTGTGTGATTTATGAAAATACTCCGTGTTTTAAAACATTGAATAAGAAATTACTTGATATGACAAACAAAATAATCTTCCATCATTGAATGTTTGGATTTTTGTTCCAAGTACACATATGCACAAACCCATGTGCATTTACACAAATTAAAAAAATTCAGATTGTTTTTGATGTTTGGAAGGACTAAAAAACATGATAACATTGGAGGAAGACTGCATAAAATATGTAAGCAACTGCAATTCACTTTTTACATAATACAGTCTTTATGTCCTCATCATATGCTTAAAGTGCAGTTTAAACCATGCACGCCGGAAAGAGTCCCCGATTGAAATGCCTGTGACTTCTTCACTGTCCATTTCCTTTCCTTTTGCTAACGATGTATAGTATACGGCAGAAGTGTTTAGTACCACTTAATATACATATATTAATCTGTCTGTAAAACGTTGAATTCACATGTATATGACATATATTTGTTTGGCTCCACATTTCTCCATAATTCAAACTTATGCTTTTGTTTTAAATATTAAAATGCAATATCGTGTCCTGAAATATCATTAGGCTTGTTTCATATCAACTTCTTTGACCTTGCTTGCACATGTAATTAAGTATAAGGAGAAAAATACCCCAGGATAAAAAATGAAAGAAGAGTACTTGGGTAACTGGTGTGGCTTGTGTCTGTGCAAGTAAGTTCTCGCTTTTTACTTTTATTTAAACTTCCGGTAAGAGATGTTAATAAGCATGAACTGTATTTAACACGAGTGCTATAAGTAAGACTGGGAGTTAACACAGAATCATGCAACATGAAAAAATTCTTTTTTTAGGGCAAAGTCATCGTACTTTACAACAGGAAACAGAATATTAAATGATATTAGGTAAACGGATGTTCCTATATTGGCACAGAAGGTACAACAACACAATGAACGATTGTTATTAAAATGAGACCAAGGAAAACTTACACGACTTTCCTTCCTCTCGGACACTCTACTTCAACCTCGCGAAGAATAAAAAGGCAAAATTCGCTTCAACTAGACTGTGTAGTTGTCATATCCAGATGTAATTAACCTTTAATCCTTGCCAAAGTACTAAATTAATTATGTAGAAGTCATAATTCACAATCTAGTAACAAATCTTCGCATCAAAAGCAACTATAAAATTACGTCATATCATCTTAAAATGATAATGGTAACCTATGTTTGTCTTTATTGAAGAACGGTTTACCCAAACGTTCAAGCAATAAATCTCAAAAGCATTTTTAAAGCAAGATGACAGCCGTCATTTCAACTGGAGTAGAACAAATGCAAAGCTAACAAACATATTGAAAATGTTTAAGAAATAAAAGTATTGATAGATTTATTAATTTTTACGCTAACATGACGGAAATCAAAAAAAGAAAATTTTAATCATTACAAATTATTAAAGGAGTAAGTATCTGACCATGTTCATTGTTTTATATTTCATTTTCACCATCTGATGAAAAGAAATCTTTTGAAACTTTAGAGACTCCTGTTATTCGTTTCGGTGTTTGTTAATTGTATGGTTTTCCACGCCGCAATAGAATAATCTAGCTTTATGTTTTCCTTGACAAGCTACCAAAACCATTTTAATGTCTAACCTAACAAGTAAATCAATTGTTTGATGACAATAAAAAAGTGGAAAGCTAGACTAGTCTATAACTTCAACAATTACTAACCATCATTAATTGAATGAAAAGTGCTCGATGGGTTAAAAATAAATGAGGAATTTAAGATTAAATTTTGCACATAGTTATTTTTAAGATCCTTTCAATCCATGCATGCAAAAACAGCATTATATTGAATAATTTTGTAATATCTCCTGCTAGATTACGAATTGCTTGTTAAACCAACATTTAAGTTATTCCCATAAGTGCAGTACTCTCTTATTCTAGATATACATAGGGCATTAGGAAAAATTCGTTCCTTGGAAGTGCTAGTTTGCATCATCAAATATCATTGAATGAAAATATTAATTCATTTCAATGAGAACCATAGCAAAACATATCCCTGTTCAAAGTTCGAATTAAAATGTGCAGCAGAAGCACTATCTGAACGCCTTTGACAATTTTTGCTTTCATTGGTATTAGGTATTGAAGAGATAGCCATTAAATTTTAAGAAGTTAACTTTTGTAGAATCGGGAAAATGACCTTTGATTACAAATGACTCATAAATTTTAACTCAAATTTGACAGCAAATATTTCAAACCTTTTTTTTTATCATAAGAAAATCTTGAGACTGTAACTGCAGTAACTCTTAACTATTCCCTGG
This sequence comes from Heliopora coerulea, assembly GCA_030142905.1. Lineage (NCBI taxonomy): Eukaryota > Metazoa > Cnidaria > Anthozoa > Scleralcyonacea > Helioporidae > Heliopora > Heliopora coerulea. The sequence continues at coordinate 1,108,098 of JASJOG010000079.1, read as the reverse complement.
AAAAGGAACTAATAAATATTAACTTGGTCATTCTCGTCATCCAGGGTGCTTTGCAAGAAATATATTTTGTCTTTAACATCTTCATATCAAAGAATCCACATATTCTTGACTTTCAGTTGCAAGACACTGGGTTTATAGAATTTCGTCCAACATTAAGACGGCTATCAGTTGACCAACTTATAAAGGTAACTTATGTCCACATCATAGCTCAGGACAATGACATGATGTCCTAAACTGTCGTTTTCCCTCTGACAGTATTTTCCCATGCAGGGAAACATTTACAAGTTTTTATAAAATGATAACTTTAAAATAACTTTTAATTTTGTTATTTTCAACGTATTGTTTTGCATAGTCATAGAAAATCGAAATGCCTTAATTGCCTTTCTATAGCCGTTGTAATACATCGGAAAAATGTTGGCTTCGATGCAAAATTTTTATTTTATTATTACGGTTACATTTATATCCCTCAATGTGTTAAAAAATAATTTCCTTCCGTGAATTAGTGATGTGACATTAATTTAAGGCTATTTGCTCTGTAAAAGTTAAAAGCTCTAAACATTTTGATATATTAACAAAATTAATACTATGAATCCCTCTAGATTTTTTGCTATATCCCTTTGCATTGTTTGAGTTTCGAAAGAATCAAAGCTCCTGACTTAATGCGATGTTAAGCTAATGAATGTATATTCTCTTTAAGAAAATGGTTGTTCTTTTTGATCTCCGGTGACGGCAATAATTTCTTGGTAATTTATAACCATTACACTGTTACGTTTCAATTACCGATACTTCATTGACTTTACATTGCAACTCCAAACAACGTAGCAAAATTACTGAAATATTAGCTTTCCGTTGATTAAGATAAAACCAAGGCACGGATATAAAAAAAATTGGAATAGCCAGTGGCGACATAATCTTTTTAATGCGATCTATTCTTCAGACCATGAACTTTGAGCAATGCAGTCCCTGTACTTCTTCTTGCTTCTTGCAGCACTATTGGTGGCTACAAGCGCACTTCCAATCAATAATGAAGAAAAAGAAATAAGGTAAGCTATTTAACTGTTTCATTTTTATATAAGAGAGGGAAAAATCATATCTTCTAATTAATATATCCACTTTTCTTGTAATGCCAGATTTTGGCGCTCAAATTAAACTGGAAAATAATTGTCTTGCTGTGAAAATTCTTTCCTCGACTCCTAGCTTTGTTACATCCGAAAATTTTGTTAGCTTCTCGAAACATGCTTTTGCCAAATACTGAAACAACTTTCTTTGTTACTTGACAGAGACCTTGGTGCAAAAATGCCTAAATTGCTGGAAAAGAAAGCAAAAGGAAACTAATTGCGTCTTTGCCCTTGTGAACCTTTGCGTTATTAACCCTTTTCCGTGAGGACCCCTCCCCTTCGCGAGTAAAACCTTCTGGAGTCAGCCAGAGCAAAGTGATTGAAGACTGATCCTACCAGGAAGGAGTCAATGGAGCATGTAAGGAATCGTAAATGACACTATAAATGAGTAAAATATTTTTTCATTGCTTGTCTGCATATACCGTGCTTTTTACAGCACTTTCACTGTTAACAAGCAATCTTTCTGATAGCTTTCCTTGACTTCTAAATGTGATAGGAAGCATTAAAGTCTTTATGATACTCAAATCGTCTTATCAATTCATCGGTAAAAAAAGCTTTCGCAGTAATATTTTTTCTTTACTCTTAAAGTTAAACAAGTACTGTGTTTGACTTGCCTCGTCTAAAAGCTCTTGAAAAACCACTATTTTTTTGTACTAGGGGATTAAATACTCTTTTTTAGAAACCTATTGAATTAGAAAAAGTAAAATTCAGTCTTACAACAGAATTATGTGATTTCAATTCGAGGGAAACTTGACAGTTGTTAAATCATATTGACTTGAACAGAACTTTTACCAAAAAATGATTTTTGACACCCCGCTGTTCAGCATTGACCTGTCTCCCATTCTACCTTACGAGATATTAAAATCAGTTGACTACAATTACAATATTAGTGGACAAAACTTTCACAAAACAGAATGGTACTTTTAAAGCTGCATTTTCTCTTAAAACTCATGTCATACCTGGCCATCCGACTTTGTTTGCGCCTATTCTAAAATTAGAAAATTCACTGCCTATCAAAAACGTTTCTCACAGTGATGAAATTCAAGCTCATCCAACTCTTTATGGCAAACAGAATGCCTATGGAAGCACATACGGTCTATATAAACATGGCAAATACTATGGATATGGTTATGGATGTTGAAAAGGGTACGGTCGTTATGTTTACAAGGGATATAGTTATGGTTATGCCAAGAAATATCCATATGGAAAGGTTTATCCTAATTACAAGACATATTATTATGATAATTAAGGATTGGGAAATATGAGTATGGTAAGTTTACATAAGTTATCGGGGCTCTATTCTCGAGACCTTGTCATTGAAATGTTTTCCTGTGATCCCGGTTTTTGTAAATAAATATGCAATCATCATTACCGAATGCCTGCTGGAAGCAAGGACTGAGAACTATTCAAAGAACTAATTTTTCTGATTGGCGATTTTTACTTTTCTCTGAAGACAAAGGAATTATAGGAACAAGCTTGTTTTGGTTATTTAGTCACGAAGTTTAGTATGTATTTGTTTCCAAAAACTCACGTACGTGTCAAGAATGGTAATGAGCTGTCTTATATTTGAAGAGAACAAACAACCTTACATTTCTGAATATATAGGAGCCAAATGAACGTCATTAGACGCCGAGTCGTGAGCTCAGGTTATCCAGCTCCATAGAGAAGTTGAACTTGCTTAACGAACAAAGTGCTGTATTTTAAAGGATAAAAAATTTAATTTGTTGAAGCATTTTTCAAAATTGAAAAAAAATTTCAATAAAGTTCAATTTTGATTTGAATATAACTTCAATTTTGTGCATATTCCTCTCTTCAGTTACCAAAAACAAGACCAGGTCTAAGCTAGTAATCTATTGAGTCAGGGAATGTTCTTTCACATTGATACTCAGTAATGATCAATAAATTAATATATAGGAAGTTAGTTACCAAAAGAGCAGACATAATAAAAGCGTCATATTATTATTATTATTATTACTGAGGGAGAGGAGCAATACGCCACCAAAGTGACGCTGGGGTACAAATATACAAAACCCAATATGCCCATCATGACAACCAGTCTGATAAGGGTACACCAGACACATGCATCACAGCCAAATTTGCGTGATATGGTGTAACTAAAAGATATTATTATTATTATTATGCTTAAATCTGCTTATGCAGAATGTACATAGGAAGTACAGAGGGTCATTATCGTAGATGTATAGTTGTAGATGCAGGTCAGGTTTATTTGTATGTGCTGTTGGTATAGATTTTGATGTAGGTGTAAGGGTAGATAAAGGTAGGTTTCTGTGTAAGGGTAACTGTACGGCTAGAAGCATTTGCAGTTGTCGCACTTGCAACCTTCTGATCACCAGTGATCAAGACACTTTAATAAGTTATTGAGATTCGGATGGTGAGCTATGGTGCAGATTTGAGATATGTGCTGCATAAGCGGCAATCACGATGTGTCAATAATAATGTCGAATGTTGCAACGAATTGCATGTCAGAACTTGGTGGAATTACGAATGACATTTAGACGTTCGCCTACTCTTAGCGGGGAAAAATGACTTTAGGGCCCAAAGGAGAATTCTTTTTGTTTTTACTTTGTTTCACTTTTTGTTTTTGAATTTTAATTTTTCTTTATTGATTTCAGAAACAAAATGCAAGTGCAACATCGAACGATGTACGGAAATGGTGGACTTCTACCTTAAAAAATAGCTTATTTTCACGTTTATAGCTTCAGTTTAATAGAGATTAAAACTTTCATTGACATAACACAGTATCTCTCTCACTTTTCAATTTTTGTAGGCATCTTTCACTATTGTTGTTGCTTTTGTAGGCATCTTTCACTATTGTTGTTGCTTTTCTTTTTCGTTTTTGATAAAGTTAATTTCATCATTAATTCGACTTCAGTTCCTGCAAATAAGCCTAACCATTGACAATAATCATCCAGACAAGATAGGATAAGTTCTAAAAAAATTGAATAATCAGCATTAGAGGACTAGAAATACTTTCAGAAAAACAGCACTTTTGCTCTAATGATCATTAACGGTTAAACACTTTTGTGGTTTTAGGATTCTCCTTGATGAATAAAAGCCAGTTTACACGTGCTGTTTTGTGCCTCACGATGGTAAATTTTGTGATGACTTGAACTCACGAGACCTTCGAAGACGAACTGAGCAAATCACAAGCAGACATCTTGCTGCATGGACTGTCATAAATCTATTGCGTACACCAGGATCACAATTGCAAGGCAAAAAATTGCGCTTGCAAACGCGATTTAAAATCGTCTAGAGTTAGTTACAGTAAAATATTAAAGTACTTGTCATCAATCAAACTTTACTTTTCAAGACGTCCGGGATTTAGGGCACATAAGGGCATCCTCGAAGGAATCTGAAATTTTTCAAGTAAAATTTGGCACACTTATGCCATAATTAAGTCTTTTTCTGGTGCTGCAAACCTAAAGTTCTGTCATTTCTGAGACATTCAAGAACTTTACTTAGGGAATAAAGTTTATGGTTCAAAGTTCTGACTAAAGAAATTTAATTAACTCCGTCTAGAATTTGAGCCTTTCACCCCTGGAAAATATATTTTAGTTAGGAATATCAGCTTTCATGAGGTATGGTAAAGTTTGATCCATGCTTTATAGACTAGTGTTAATCAAAAACACAGGACTTTTAGCCAATAATTATTAATTATATTTTGGGAAGGTTTAAACACATTGATTTAGTATGCACCAAGAACAAACAGTTGATTTTTTTCTTATTTTTATAAAGATTATGCAAAAGTAAGAAATACTTTCTTGATCATACTAGGAATATTTCCGACTTGTCCCTTCCTAACCTTACTTAAATCTCAGACAGATCTCTACCTGGAGTATAAAAATTTTGACTCATGTGACCAGTGATTTCAGTAAAGAACGTTATTTCATAAAGGGACAAAAAATTTGTTAAAAATTACGTTGAAATGATAAATGTGACAAAATCTAGGACACTCTCGCTGCATCAAAATGAATAAATGAATAAATGAATAAATGAATGAATGAAAGAAAAACTTTATTCAAATGTCAGCATAGTTAGGTTATATTAACGATTACTAGGAAGCTATTTCAAATAACGATCGTTTAAAGTAGTACATTTTAATTTTACTTAAATTGCAAAAAGTCCTTAAAGTATGTTAACTTTTTTATTTACTCATAAAATTTTAATTTACTAAGCTGAGTACAGAATAAAATCTCTACAATTATTATCCCTAGCCAGTTTTCAAGATATTTATTTCTAACATTTTTCTTAAAAGACTGCAGACTGGGCTTTTCTTTATCTTCCAAAGTCAATTTCAACAATACCAATTGTCCGTACAAGGTATTCCCGTATTTTACAGTATTATATTTTAATATTGACATAATAGCGTTTTGCTGCTTACAGCCTTTATTGGTCAACTAAAGAGTTTAGTTCTGCGCTAAGGATTAAATTGTTCTTTACTTTGTAGTTGTCAAACTCATTAATAATTCATGGTGCTTTTTACACAATCAGGAAACTGTTTGTATTCTATGATGTACTTGGGGTTTGATAACCCGTCAAACACCAGTGAATAAGTGATCGTTTGGTACCATTACCCAGAGAGAGCAGTAGCTTGAAATCGAAGTACATGTGTTTTGATGTCAAAATGCGCGTACTTTTTGATATCAAAATAGTGGTTACTCTGGGTAATGTTATCAAATTTAGTTTTGAATTAATTGAATAAATTAGCTGTATACAATACCGTAGAAATACATAAATGTGAAATTGTGATGCATTATTTTACCACTCAACAAATCAAAAATTTTACAACTGATCGAACTAGCTCTACATATGACTATGTCCAGAATCTGGTTAATGACACTTTGACCCATCAACTTTCTTATACTTTGATCAGGACTGACAAAGTGAAGAAGTTTCCAAAGCCTGGTTCACACGAGCGACATTAGAATAGGAACAAGATTAATGCAAAAACAAAGTATGGTATCTCCTCTGGGACTTGCCAAGATAAAAGAACAAGAATTTTTCTTTGTTTCGTCTTTTGTTCGTCTCTTGGCTTATGCTTGGACTATGATCTTATGCTAATGATTACGACGATCCTTATGTCCCAAGCATGACTTCATTAATTTGTTTTGCCTTTCGTTTTGTTCCTTTACTTATGTTTATGCTCACGTGTGGACCAGGCTTAAATCCCGGTTCGCTCTTGCACAACAAGGGCAGATAATGTTTTAAGCCAATCAGAGCGTTTGTTTACGTCCGTGCGACAAGCCAATCAGGTTGCATTATTCACTTAATGGCTACCGAAAATCACTGGGATGTACATCCAAAGGAGGGCACGATTTAAAGCCTTACGTGCACGTAAATTTTCCATTTTTATGTTCCAAACCTGTATTTTCCAGTAGAATACTATTTTTTCGTGGAATTCCTCTGACGGATACGCGATTTATCCCCTATTACCCACGGAATCGACGTTCGAATTGCTGTAGTTGCAACTGAGACGATTTGACGATTGCCCACTTTATCCTGACATGAGTAATGCACAATACGTTATCCGTATCGCTAGGTTCTAGTTGAGGATTGAAGATAAGCTTTTATTTACTGTTTAATTTTTGAATGTGGCTGAATATTTAACGTTAGATTATTAATTATTAATAAAAAACGATATTTCGAAAGGCGGAATTAATCACGGGATGGCGAATGCTGAATATCAAGTATGAGTCATCTGGAGAGCTTGACAGATGTCGAAGCCAGAAGGCAGGTTTAGATTGATTGCGCTGGTAAACTTTGTCAATTGGCTTATGTAAAATGCAACATGTAAGTGACAAATATCAGATTTTACTGTTGTGGAGGATCAGCTCGATGCCAAACACTTATCCTCGAAACAAGGCGAAAAACTGCGGCTTCCGTTTGATCATCAGAGTTCTGATCCTTCATAAACTCCATGAACTGCAGATCTTCTTCATTTCCCCCCGAACCCTCCCCGTCATCACTCAGTTCTTCATCGCTCGAATCGTTTGTGTTGGAACACTTCAAGACGGCGTTATTTGCTTTCTTTCTAAGGACACCACTTTTGATGTTAGAGTGGGGTAACAAATTGGGCAAACGCTGATATCAGGGAGGTTGCACTCAACATGGAAAGAATGGCCACATCCACGGAAAATTCGCCACAATGGACTTACAAGGTTGCATTCGAGATTGTCGCATTTTCTTTTGAAATTGAAGGTATTGCTATTGAATGTTATTTTCTTTGAACGAAAGCAGATGTTATTTAAAATGTTAACCTAAACATTGTTTATTTTGTCTAATACTTATTTTTCTGGATTTGATGGTCTTTTCATTGATTTAAATTCAAGTGGCAGTACCCTATGTGTTACCACTGTTTCACCAAAGAGGTTTGGAAGTTCTCACCAAGTCAAGTTCTTTTGCTGCCTAGTAACTCTTGGTAGCATAACAGCCATTCCAGGATTTTTGTGAATCATCTCAAATTTTTGGGCAAGAAATTCATCAGCTTTGACTTTTAACTGATAGATTTTCTTTTGGCTGAAATTGAATTTTTTTGGTAGCACAAATATGGACTTAAACGAATGCAGTTCATGCTTACAGGCATCAAGCTCCTTTGCCTTCAGACTAATTTGTTCAGCTGTGTCAGTCTCTTTGGTTCTACCTCGCAATACTGAGTGAAAATTTTTAACTGGATATTCATCAAAGGCAATCAAACTATGAAGCACAGTTTGAAACATGGGATGACTAGTGTCTTGCCAATGCATAAAAGTGGAGAGTGCTACCAACAGGGCTTTGTCACAATGACGCCTGTTGAAGACTATGAAAAGAATCCAACAACAAAGCAAAGATTGGCAATAAAGATCATAATTATTGCTCTTAAAAACAATGAAGTAAATGTTTAAGACAACTGGGACATAGTTATCAAGAAGATTGAAGGGAGTAAGAAACTCAACATCTTTGTAATGGCAAAAAAACAGACAAAATGATTTCTCTTACAAGAGTCCATGCTCAATAAATAACTTCCAACAAAAACACACTCTCCAAGGTTTTGGTTTCTTTGCCAACTTTGCCATTTTACCAAAGAGGAAAGAATAAAGGTCAGCAAAAATTTCATGAAAATTCATCAGCACACATTGCCTTGAATTTAGAGAGATATGCAAAGGACCTATCAAAGGAGCTACATTCTTAACAACAGTTGGTAAAGAAGCTGAATTTGAATAAACCAACTGACGCATAAAGAATTTTGTTGGCCAGTCACCAACAATTGGTACAGCAAAATTATTCAGATAACCTTCTAAACCATTAGAAAGAACATGATGAAATGCAGTGAGGAGGTTTTCACAGGACGTACTGGGCAAATTAATACTATCAATCAGCTTGATGCTGTCCATACATCTCATCTTTTGGATCTCTGTTTGCTTGTAGTCATGGAGCAAAAACCTGTGTCTCTGAGCTTCAGGATCAAAGTATTTTGCTACCACCCAGTCAGGCGTATTCTCAGCATAACGTCTTGACAATATTTGCATATTTTCACCTAGACGTTTTAAATTATAATCATTGTAACTGGATGGTCAGGTAATAGGCTGTGTATTTCTTCCTTCGAAACAGCTTCAATATTTGGGAAGACTTTAACCAGCAGAGTGCACATGTGAACTGCCTTGGTTTGTGTCTTTGCCTCTTGACGGTGCTTTGTGTGTATATTGTGGCAGTCATCAATACATAACACAAGGAAATGTTTATTTTCCATCACAGTTTGAATGAAACTGATCACGTTAACTGAATGGGATGCTGCTGAAGATCTTGCTGCAGCTTTGACAGTGTGGGATTGTGCTGCAATTCCTAGATTTTTCAGGGATGACAGTCTTCTCTCAGTTATGCCAAACTGTTGTAATGTCCTGGATAAAGCTATTTGAAACCAGTTGGCGTTTTGTGAAAGTGAGTACATCATGATATAAATTATTACTATGGCTCTAATTTTAGTGAGGTGTTTCTTTCATTTGATATCTGATGGGGACACATGGCACCAAATATTGAGTATAGTTTTTCTACCCCAACTTCATTGCAGACCTTTTCAAAAGCATGTGGATCCATCAGTGGACTTTATAAACTCCTTGAATAATAGGACTTGACTTTATTTAATTCAGCTTTAAAATCACAGTACAGGGGTGCTTCGTGAACCAGGAGCTCATAGTAATCTTTTGAAACAAAAACACCTTCATTTGTTTGGCATTCCTTGTCCTCATAGTTTTTTACTTGACATATCATATACTCCTCAGAATCTTCTAACATTTTCTGGCTGGGTGAATTCAAGGTAACTGTTGACTCATTACTAACTTGACTGCTAGTTTGACCAACCACGTCTGGTTTATTGACATCTATTGAACTTATGATACTTGTGGTATTAGGATCATGGGAAACATCCTCTGAGCTATGCAGCAAAACTTCAAGCTAAATGAGAGGAAAGTTATCATGCTAGCCAATACAAATTTCAACAACTTACAGTGTAGCTCAAAGGATTGTCACCAGTTATCTGATTAGAAGCAGAGGGGTTACTGTCTAGAATTAATATGCTTTATATCTTACTTGCAAGTCAAATAAGATATAAATTCATATTTCTGTACCTTTTTTTTTTGCATTTTTTCATACCTGTTTCTCCACCTTGCATTTGATTGTTTCGCAGTTTGTTGGAAGATACTTTGTGAAAACTCGGTTTTTTAGCCATTGCTGAAGACAAGCTCTACAAACATTGTTTACACTTGGTGATTTTGCACCAAATTCCTGCCTCATGAGACTGCAAAATGCGTTAGCTATTTCTGATAAACCATGTGCTCTAAGGTTGACGTTTCGCTGATCATCTTGACCTTTTGACCAACCATCATGAAGTGGATTATTGCAGATTTTCTTATATTTAGGCATCTTTAACTCGAACAAAACGAATAGGTCAAACAAAGAACAAGAATACAATTAGTGATGTTATTTTTCCCGCCATTTGTAGCTGAAAATCAATGAGCTTGGCGAAAAACAATACTAGAGGCCAACCAAATTGTTCAAGATAACTCATAAAATATTGCTTTTTAAAGATTTACTTTGTAATAGTTTAATTTAACATAATCAACTTTCATAGGCTTCATTCTCTTCTATACTTCAAAGCAGAATGCGCGTCTGGTAAAGAAGATAGCTTTACAAGCTAGAGAATTGATTTGTCATGTTGTAAACAAATTGAAGAAGAAAATATATGGTTTTTGGTAAAATAATCAAGGTTTATTAGGTGCATATATGACACGAGATAAAAAAGTTCAAAGGTTGGTAACTGTCAGAAGTTTATTAACCCTAGTAATAGCGAGTAAACAATTAGCAAACGAAACATTTGGAAGGTTTCGGATGCCACGGCAATCTGACAACGAGGGCGATTGAAGGTTGACTGACTCTACGTGCCCTCTCAGTTGCGAGCATCACGTGTGCCGCAATTCGAACGCCGATTCCGTGGTAATAGGCGATAAATCGCGTATCCGTCAGAGGAATTCCAAGAAAAAATCGTATTCTACTGGAAAATACAGGTTTGGAACATAAAAATGGAAAATCTACGTGCACGTAAGGCTTTAAATCGTGCACTCCTTTAGATGCACATTCCAGTGATTTTCGGCAGCCATTAAGTGAATAATGGAACCTGATTGGCTTGTCGCATGGACGTAAACAAACGTCCTAATTGGCTTAAAACATTATCTGCCCTTGTTCTCTTGCACATAATGCTTGAGTAATCCCGAAAAGGTAAAATAAATTACAGTTGAGCCTCCCCCTTCCAAAATTCCCTCCTGGTCCCCTAGTTAATCAAAAGAGAACTTTCCCTAATCTGCATGACACGTTATATAAAATAATCAAAAAGGTAAAGATTTCTTGTTGAAACGCATTATAAATGCATAGACAAATACATTTGGTATGGTAAAGAGAGGACGGGAATGCCTGGTGATCATTTATATTCTCATTTCTATGGTGATATCTATACATACATACATACATACATACATACATACATACATACATACATACATATATATATATATATATATATATATTTACATATATAATCAATATAAACTTTATTGGAATAAAAATTTACTTTAGATGATTGGAGGTCTCCAATCGAGGATTAAAGTAATCTGAAGTGCTCTGAATGAAGATGAAGTTCAATGCACCTGAAGCAACAGGTAACTATTTTCCTTTTACGATCCAAAAAAGTAATCACTTCGGTTGAACTGATTATTACACTTAATTACACCTGGTTCCGTTATGTTCCATGCTGGGAAAGGGAGAGAAGTATGTCTATCTTAATTTCGCCAACAGCATAGACCGTTTTAAATTATTGCTAAATGAGAAATTTTTTAAGCCAACAAATTATATTGTCAGGAATTTAAGTATCAAACAACAAAAAAGGTTGAATTTACATGAGATGCATAAATAAATAATCACAGAATTACGTGTACGCAACAAACCCTTGCCCAATCTTCCAATACAGGGTGTATCAAAAATTTTTTACAAAGTATCAAAATTTCAGAAAATTTGATGAACATTAAGTCGGCCACGCAACTGCGTAAACTTGGACTTTTTTTCTGTTTAACTCGCAGCTCGCGTAACTTTTTTCATGCACGAATGATTTCATGCATGAGTGATTGCTCGGATGACTAAGCTAACAATAGTGTCCGCCGTTTCTTTCCACGCAAAGTCTTGGCCTCCTTCTCATGCTAAAAACGACACGACGAACCATTTGCCTGTTCTGTTTGAGATTATCCATCTCGTGTTGAATTCTCGCCTCAATCTCGTCCAGGTTTGCTGGTGGAGTGGCATAAACCTTACACTTTAGGTAACCCCAAAGGAAAAAATCCAATGGAGTCAAATCTGGAGATCTTGGTGGCCATTCTACGGGACGATTTAAAGCAATAACTCGGTTTCCAAACAATTGTTCCAAACGCTCAGAAACAATTCGTCTCCTGTGAGGTGGTGCTCCGTCTTGTATCCACTAAAGCCGCTGAAACCGGCCATTTTCGTTCTAAGCGAAACGGCGTATTTCCCTCAATTCAGGAACCACTTGCTCATTTATCATTTGCAGGTAGTCATCGCCGTCTATGTTCTGCCGAAAGAAGAAAGGACCAATGATAGTTCCACTGCCAATCAACCCAACCCATACAGTTACCTTTAGACGGTCATCATGTCGCTGATACTCAAAGTCTATTGGTTGTTGACCACGGGGACAGTACTCTCGGATGTTATGGGTGTTGACAGAGGCATTAAGGGCAAATCCTGCTTCGTCTCCAATAAGTACGTTTTCAAGAAATTGCGCTGGTCGGTTCAGAAGGCCCTGGCAAAGCCGTTCTCGCCATCGGTAATCACCTGCAAGCAATTGATGGTGCAGTATCATTTGGAATCGGTGAAATCGTAAGTCCAACCGTGTGATACGATTAAAGGTCGCAGATGATAAATCAAGACCATTCCGCCGAGCTCTTGTTATCTCCTCACCTGGCCGCTGATTTTCGATCTCATTTCGTACGACGTCGATGTTTTCTTGAGTCCTTGCTGTTCTCAGACGTCTGATCTTCCCCAGTTGAGGTTGGAACTTGTCCCATTGGCACTGTACTTAGCCACATTCTTGTAAACTGCGGTTCGAGATGGACAGCGCACATCAGGATACTGTTCTCGAAACCTTTCCAGCACTCTCGTCACGTTCCTGTTATTACAGTGGTATTCTGTCACCAAAAAAGCTCTCTGCTGTGGAGTGTACTGCGGCCTTACAATTTTTCAAATGTTTGATATGAAAAACAAGCTAGCAAAAGAATTTGATTCACAATTCCTAAACCAGACATCCCTATTGCATTCCCCCAGGCGTAATTAACATAGCTTTTTATTAAACAAAAGAATGAAAAAAGAGTATTCACTCTTAGCTTAGTCATCCGAGCAATCACTCATGCATGAAATCATTCGTGCATGAAAAAAGTTACGCGAGCTGCGAGTTAAACAGAAAAAAAGTCCAAGTTTACGCAGTTGCGTGGCCGACTTAATGTTCATCAAATTTTCTGAAATTTTGATACTTTGTGAAAAGTTACCCAAACTTGCAGCCCATTAATTCAAATTGGATTTTAAACCCCACATTCATGTTTGCACAAGCCATTCAAAATGAGGCTTCCACAAACCACTCTCCCTTTTTTCGAGGTTAAATTTTCTGTTTGTTTTTTGTGTTAGATTGACCTGAAGATGCTAAAGTACCTATACTAACACAAATCCATGAGATATTTTGATAAATTTATAGTTATCTAGACATTTCAAAATTGTCTACTTTTTTTTGATACACCCTGTATATCTCACGAGATTCGGAGTAAACCTGATAATTTTTCAAAATTGTCAGAGACAAATCGTCCTTACTTTCACTGGAAGAGTGAATGAAAATAAAAATACCCACACAAAACTTGGTCACAAATTAACAACAATCCAAACTGGAAATTATTTTATATGTAACTCTTTGGTGGCAGACCCTCATAAAAATGATCATATGTGACTTAAATATCTTTCATATTGACTTAAAAACCTTCCCCAAAAATGATTTGATACGACACCTTGAAAATAGCCTTTTTTCTTGCTGCCACCAAACAGTTAAACTGCTTATCGCCATATTTACGTTTAAAATTAAAATTCTGTTTTATTAAAACAAAACGTTCGGTGAGAATAACTTTAACGGCTTAACAAATGCAAAAAAGATCCATTCTCACAATTAGATTATTAAAAAATGGATGATAGTATGAAAATCTTGTATTAGTTGAAGGCTTATGGTATTTCATGTCGTTTTCGAATCAAACTTCCCAATCATTTTGCCTTAAAGAAAGATTTTTTTATTAGATGACCAGACTTTCCGTCTTAAAAGTTATGCATTCTCATACGTTATCAGTCAGATACCAGCATTACGGAGAGTTTATGATTGAATATTTTTTTGATATTATTTTTGAATTAAAAAATTGATAAATTCTACATTATCTCAAAGTTAGTTGCAAAATTCTAAGATGTGCTGTGATAACGATTTATGCTAAGTATTCATCTGGAGGTGTAAGACTTTGGTGACGAAGATAAGAACTGTGAAACCGATGATATAAACAAAAAAAACATGAATGAGTTCTGCATTTTTATTGCTGACCAAAAATCGGAAAATGTAAAACATACAACAAAGGACGACAAGCAAACCTTGTGCAAGATTTGTAGAAAAAGGAACGAAAAGAGGGAAGGAAATATTTTTTTCCAAGGCAAAACCTCTGTAAAAGACGAAAATGATATACAAACCTGCAACTCTTACATATTTTCAACTAAGCATTCAGCGGCACCTCAACACAAAGGGTTCAACGGTAAATTGACACAAAGAAAACAACTTTAAACTTTCTTGAGTGTTTTAAAGTCCTGTTGAAAGCGTTACTGGTCGAATACGTTAAAATTATCATCATTGACAAACCAACCGAGAAGTGAGAAAGACTGAAGTCAACAACTGTTTCGCCGAAGGATAGTTTGGTGACCAAAAACAAGTAGCCTTGCAGCGTGCTACCTGGTGGCTGTTTTCCTTGCATTTTTGTTTCGTGCCAGAAATATATCCCGAAGTCTTCAGTGGGGTATTATTTCAAACCCAAAACGATCCTGAATGAGGGAATGAAATCCTTGTGTGGAAAGCGCAGAGAGCATCCAAAGACCGTCACAGCCTGAACAAGTCTCAAACAATTGATCATTAACGCTATCCGGTTAAATACTACAAAATATTCAAAAGCAATGTCCTACAGAGATGAATGAACCAGAATCTTCATTCTATTTCACCATTAAATACCAGCAAAATCCAGGCGATAACATTTGATGCAAGAAGTCTTCCTGAATGAAGTCGGGACGCCACTTTTGACAGCTGTTCAAAACAATTTAGTTCGCCGAACTTGTATTTCAAAGCTACTCGATTCAGACGTACCTGTGATTGTGCATCTCAGGTAAGTGGTTACCAGAAGTCAAAAGTTCAAGATTTATACAAATCAGCATTTATTCAACTTCAGGGAAGAATGTCGTTTACACTTAGTCGCTTAGCAAATGTGCTGACAGAAAACTAGTACCCTGACGTCTTTTGTTCATATTCATCAGAAAGAACCAAGAGAAAGCGTCCCCTCAAAAGGCAAACAGTTGGCTAATGCATATTTCAAGAAGCTAACTTTTGGAACTGCTTTTTCATGTCATAAACTGTCCAGTTACTATGAGGCCATCAAAAACGAAACCAGCCGGAAACACTAAGAAAGCCATTTTGTTTGCCGGTCTTAAATCAGTTACTAGCTTCAGTGTTCAAATTGATGTAAACAACGTTTGAGAGATCCATATAAGGGAGAAAAAAACGAGACAAAATGGATTTGCTTCAATACGGACCTAAGTAACCTAAGTAAGGTTTGGCCAACAGGATACCTGTCCCCGAGCATGCACACGGTTTACTTGAGCGACTGGTATCCATGGATACATACCTATGTGTGTATATATATATATATATATATATATAACTTCAAATATCCAGCAAAACCAAGAACTTAAAACAATATAAATCATTAGTATAAGTTCAAACTTTATTTTACTATCAACGTTTCGGGGCCTGCCCCTTTATCAAGAATAACACGATAACAGATAAAACTAACTTATATACAAAAAGTTTTCTAATTAAAAATACAAAATGTAAATTAAAAGTCCCGAAGGTTTAATCCATATGGTAAAAATGTGTTTAATTTATACACCCAAAAGCTCTCTCTCTCTGTGGGATCCCTTGCATTCGTCCTATCAATAATTTTCACAACTAAATCACTTAAACCCTCATGCCCATCTCCAAAAAAATGTGAATACAAGTGCTCCCCCGGGATATTTCGTTTTCCTCTACCATATCTATTAAGGCTACTCTTGTGGTTATTAAAGCGTGTCCTAAATGTATTGATTGTGCTGCCAACATATTGTTTACCACACCTTTTACACATAATTAGATAAACAACTTCATTGGAATCACAATCAAATTCATAATTAATCACATATTTTCTTTTTCCCAAACTATCCGCAAAATTCTCCCCTTCTTCCACAAAATTACAAATTTGACATCTTCTCTTACTGCACTTAACCATACCCCTTTTATTAGATCGCCTATTTCCAACCTTCTTACTAACTCATCCTTTAAATTCTTTGGTCTTCGAAAACTTACCCGAGGTAGTTCAGTAAAGATTTGCTTCATGTCATCCGAAGCATGCAAAATATTAACAAATTCCCTCATTTTATACCCAATACGAGAGGACGCTGGATGAAAATCTATCGACGGCGTTCCTCTTTCTTCCGAATTACCACGCCCCGAATCCCGTACAAGTAAGCTACTTCTATCAACCTCCCACGCTCTTTGTAATTGATTATCAACCTCCCCAGATTTAAAACCTCTCTTAGTTAAGAAACTCTTAAGTTCGATAACCCTATTCTATCTAACCTATAAATGACACATCATCCAAAAATCTCCACCAGACCCATGGTTTATATATATATACAACTGTAATAAAGACCAAACTGTGACAAAGTGTGATAAACGATGAACGAAACTGTGATAACGACGAAAGTCGAAACGTCAACATGATGTAGTTTTTGATTAAATCACACATATATACAGGATGTCCCAAAAAAATGCATACACACTTTGAACGATTATAAATACAATGTTTATCAAGACATATCTAAGTTTTATAACCCAAGTTAAAGAAGACGAAAGTAGAATTTTTTGAGTTATCGCAGGTGTTCGAACTGATGACCGTTCTGGTCCAGGCACTGCTGATAACGCGGACAGATGGAATTGCAATTTGGGTGCATTCTCTTTCAATTGCTGCTCTCAACTCATTGATTGTTACAGGTTTTGTGCTACAAACCTTATCTTTGACGTATCTTTATAAGAAAAGTCCACCAGGCGTAAGGTCTGGTGAACGTGGGGGGATTCAATGCTATATCTTCACCCAATCCATCTGTTTGGCAGATTTTCGTAAGTTAGGCTTTCATATCACGATAGTAGTGGGAAGGTGCTCCATCTTGCCGGAAATAAAACTCCTCACCTCCAAATTGCCCACGAATGTGTGGCATTCGAAAGAAAGTTTGCTATAGTGAGTTATCATCATTCAAAGTGTGTGTACATTTTTTTGGGACACCCTGTATATATATATATATATACATATATATGTAGATACAAAATCCGAAAATTTTCTGAATAGTCACTACGCGTGCAAATGGACTCTTCACAAGTCGAGATTAGTACCCTCACACCGTGATTTGCTCGATGGGCAAGGAGATCAAAATGAGGTTACTATGAAAGAGCGTGAATGGGAGCAGTCATTTTTATTAAATGAATTTTACATTTATTTGGGGACAGTGTCTTTTATTTGCAGAGGTATCAAGTCCGGTTGTAACAATTTAGTGGAAAGAACATATTCATATTGAATCTTTCAAAAGAAAAAAAAAAGGGAGTAGTAAGAAAGAACCAATGAAACCCATCAAATAATACAAAATATATTGCTATGTTACAAGCAAAAGCTGACATGTAAATGCGACCAACCTGGCCAAAATGTACTGTGCTAGACTTCAAAATGAACACACATTCGTCTGGTCCCTTTCCCCTTCAATGTTGTAAGTTTTTGGTCAAGTTTCCGCTTTGCGTATGGCACAGCCAGCATCAACTTACCTTAAGGAATGAAGCAACAAGTTGCGAGTTTTTGGTCATTTTTTCGCTTTACGTGTGACACAGCCAGCATTATCTTGCACGGTGGAGTGAAGCAACAATGTTGGAAGATTTTGGTCAATTTTTCGGTTTGCATATTACACAGCCAGCACCATCTTACATGGTGGACTGAAGCAGCATTGACGAAAGGAGGAGAGGGGGAGGAGCAAGTTATATTCCCTCTTTAGTCTTTTATTCGGTTAGTAGGGAGTCATTCGCAATGCCGTCCAAGTCATTACAGACCAGGATTGTAGAAACGGTATCAATGGGAACGTGAATGTCCGTTCTTTGCAAAATTTTAGTGTCTCCATTAGACACTTAACTAACTTATTCAGTGAACTTTAGGACATCTAAGTCAATAAAATAATTCTCCTTATTACTAACCGGATATTGGATATTTGCATTAATTTTATTCTATGCTTGTATGATGTCAAGATTTTACCTGTATTACATACTATGCAACGTACATAAACACTTTCTTAGTATTAGAACGTATAATATTTATTTAAATGCAATTCCATGAATAAGGTCATTAGAAACCTCAACTTAGATTCACTCACAACGAGGGAAATTGTTTGATTGGAACTGATGGTGCACAATAACTTGATTCCGTTTCCCTTTGTTTGGCAATCATAATCAGGGTCACCGAAAGTCAAGATGGGCTCAGTGAAAGTTAGGGCGCGGTGAGCCTAGATTTTTCTGACGTCAGAGGTGGCCAAGTGGTATTTGTTGACTTTTCTGAAGTATTTGAATATGTATACGGTAAAATAAATTTTTCCTGTATCATTAAATAAAATTTGATGGATTATCGTGGTACGGCTGGTAGTGGGACCCTTGCGTGGCGCGTGTCCCAGGTCATTTTCCCAGGCTACTCCCCACATCAGCGCTCCTGATCATAATTCTCTATTTTAACAATTCCAAATGTGATATGAATCTAGAATATAACTCCAAATTCAATATCAAATCCTTCCTCCTTCCCAAATTGTACATTATCTTCTGAAATATTATGCCATTCAAGAACAAGTACGAAAGCCCTCGATATTGAACAAGTATCTTCACAATATGTGCAGTTCACAGCTCATTTTATCCAGAACATATAAGGACGAAATAAACTTTTTCATCTGCATTTCCTAAGTCTTTTAGGCAATTATTTTATTGTGCTACGCTATTTCTGTAGCTATCTAGTTTTAATCTTGACGCTTCATTTAATCTGACCAAACAATGATGTCATTAAAATGTATTATTCCTTGGTACAATCTCAACATACGACAGTATATCTTGAATGGCCACATAATATTAAATTTAAATTTTTAAGATACTCTGATTTGACTTAGCACTTCAGTATATTACATTTCATAATTGCAATTAAGGTTCATATCATTTTACTGGCCTTTGTAAAAATCGAAGACAACTTGGCGACATCGCTTTCATTTCCTTGTGCATAAAGTTTATTTCTTCTAAGCTTGTTTCCATCAGAGGTGAATATTTAAAAAATTGCAAGATGATTTCTTACAAGGCCATATCTCAATATTCGTCATTTTTAATTTCAAGTTACGTGTATCAGCTTTACTTGAACTTTTCATTGCTGCCTTCAGCTGGCTCAAGGATATCCCTCATGAGAAAATTAAAATTGAATATGCCAATAATCGCTAGAAAACAACTGGTAACATTTTATTTTGGGTGTAGTGACCACTTACATGATGTTGCCACTAGCATTTGGAAGATATTTTTAGACTTATTCCATGGGAAAAAAAGACTGAACCCTTTAATGGACGTGGTGGATGGGTGGGATGAAGGGAGAAATTTTTAGTATTTCCCCATTTTTTGATCCATACCAAAATTCGTTTCAATATTCAATCAATAATTGTGAAACGGCATTGTTAAGGCATCAACATGTGCCTATTTCGTCTCAATTAACTTACATGACTTAGTCTTGTTTGTTCCGACCAGAAAAAAACTAGAAGCATTTTATACCTATCATGCATTGGAAGTTCAAGACACTATATCCTGGCTGTTTTTGGTACATGAAATTTGTTTTTTAGCATTTCTCTTCTGTTAAAGAAATATTTAAGCATCTCAAAAAAATTTACGGAAAATCATCGAACAAATAATAAGGATTCCACCAAAAACTTTTATACTCCAGAACGTTGGGTACCCAAAATTGGATAGGTGAATGGTGCATTATTTGATTTCCTAAATTGTTTCATTTGAAAATGATACAACAAAAATTCCTGAAGTTTATAAATGTCATTAAAAGTTTCCGTATCTTCTGTTTTAATGTTGGTGATAAGATATAAATTATTGCTTAAAATGGTACATTATTAGAAGCACTTATGTTGACCAATATTGTAGTTAATAAAATTTTACAAAAATCAGATGTCCATTAAGTTATCAGCTAACACATATCAAGTTTTCAAGCTAAAATTTGTAAATCCTTACAATCACGCGCTTATCAATGACTACCAGTCACTCTTAGCCGAGTATTTGAACCGAGATTTTTCTGTCATTTAGAACAGAAGAGCGCGAGTAATAGACGAAATGCCAGCTTATAACAAGGAAAAAGTTTTTCCATAGAGTCCATTGTAAGTATCCCCTGCGAAAGCGTAATACTGTTTAAATTTCCCTTAAGTTCTGTAGAAAACGGCTAAAACAGGATGACATCTTGCCCATTGACATGAGAAAGTGTAGCTTATAAAGTATACAAATAAGGGAATTTATAAGTAAGTTTGTAGGTGTGCATAGTGAAATAAAAATAAGAACATAACCAGTACATAAATGTAACTTTCGCTCACCATCTGCGTCTTTGTAGCTCAATGGTTAGAGCATCTCACCAGCGATCCGAAGGTTGCGGGTTCGATTCCCGTCAGGGACTCAGAAACGTTTTTCTGAGAGAATAGCTTGAGAGCAGGAGTATTAAGAGCAAAATAATTTCTTATCAAAATTGGACTACCTATCATCAGCAGAGTCTTTCGACTCCCATTTCTGAATGAGATACGTTGGAGTGTACATTTTTTGGTAAATGAGCAAAAACATAATTATAACCCTCAGCTGAATATTGCTTAGTAACCGTTTTCGAAAACATGTCAAATGTATTTAATAGAAATTTTTGATGATAATCCAGCACTGCCGAAGTGAACTGAAAAATGTTGGCTCGAGTGGGATTTGAACTCGTACCTTCGGGATACCGGTGTGATATTTTGCCAACATGTTTTTTGATAATAAGACAGAAAATGACAACGATCAATGAGAACCTACTTAAGTAAGCACAAGAAACATGAAACGCAATGTTCAAAATATTTAATTCTCAATTATTGAGTAACATCAATGTTTGTTTAACATAATTCGACAAAGTCTTGTCCAGTCTATAGCCATAAATAATTCAGCCGTCCATTTATCTGCATATCCTTCCTGAAAATAAAAACAGAAGTTCAAAATAAATATATTATGTTGAATAAGAAACATACTTTAATAAATAACATCTTGTAAAAGTTCAATATTTAAAAAATACTTGAAAATGACTTTGAGATAAAGTCCAATGTTATTGTTACCAGTTTAGTTGCATCTATAACGCAAATATTGAGCTTTTGCAAGATGTTATTCATTGGGAAGCTATTGCAAAAATATGATGCCTAAACTTACTTCTGTAGTTGCACGTAAAACTACTGTAGAGCTGCAGCATGCAATAACTAAAATTACTATTTTCAATTTCAGAAAACATGCACCCTTAGTTTTAAGTTTACGTTATTAACCGACACCTGCCCCTGAAACTAATCCAATGCCTACGCACACCATTTTGCTTTCATTTTGATACAGGAGTTTGTGTACATTTTACTAAAACTTTTCTTTTTCAAGACCTTGTTATTAAATTATAATTGGCATGATAAGTCAAATATACCATGACTATCAAGGTTGACGATGAAGAAAGAAAGGCATTTAGGTTATATAAAACTTTGATGTTGACAGTTACGACGTGTAAAGAAATGATAATGATAGCAATCATAAAAATGAAGGCAGCCTAGGCAACAAATTGACACTTGCTAAATGCGTAAGTTAGTATAATGTTGTTTCGTAAGCCAGGCAAAAAATCTGGACAAAGATAATAAGTAACCTCAAGATAACCATGAACATATATTTTAGCTCTGGAAATTTAATTGTGGCTGAACTACTTCATAACTAGATCCAAGCAAAAACAAATGTCATTGAAACCCGATCAGTGTTTAAAAAAGTGAAAGAAATTACTTCAAAAGGAATTTTGTCAGATGTTACAAGCCTTCCTTATACAACGGACATGCATTGTTTACAATTGGCTTTTCACACATAGTGATATCACGATTAAATGACATTTTTATCATGACGTGCAACTTTGAGTAAAAAAAAGATAATAAACGTAAAAACTTATTTACGATGGATTATACTTTCTGCTTTAAGTTTTCCGCTGACTTGAAACAATGACTTGATGACTCAAACTGGCTTATAGAGAGGTTTAACTAATAGAGTGCGTGCATGCAACCAAAGATGTGCTCTTGAACTTTAGCAAGCTCCTTGGAGATATATCCTACAGTTCAAACCATTCTTACCATTCTCAGTCATTTTGCCATTTAATAATAGGGATAGAATTTGCCAAAGCCATACAATCCAAAGCCGCCTTTCCTTCCATAACCTCCGTAGCCATAACCAAAGCCCTTGCCAAATCCGTAGCCACCATATCCTTTGCCAAAGCCCAAATAGCTTGGATCGGCTTGGATTTCGTCACTATAAAAAACATTATGCAATATTTAAAATTATAATAAAACAACTTATGAAGATAAATTGATATTATCATGCAGTTAGAGGCATTTACAGACGTTATGATTTCCTTTATTTTTTCCTTTGTGTTGATCTCAGCGTTTTTAAGGCCTAACTGTAATATAACTTTTAGTTGAATACATATGTTAAGTTATATATCATGAAAATTTGTGGAATAATTTAAGAAAAAAAGTTGTTTATCCCGTTTTTCAAAACATCGGTTTCACGTGGAAATCATGGCTTCCATTTTGAGAAAAAATTGCTTTCCTTCGTTAGCAAGGTATATGTTTACTATAATTTAACCCACATAACAAGGAAAAAGGTCTTTAAATTAAGTTTTGCCGTTTCAAGTTTAGATGGAATAGCAGACTGTCCCTCAGATAAGAAGTTAGTGTAAACGAAATCATGATAGAATAGCGTGTCTTTTGGTAATAATTGCAATCAACTCTGGAAATACCCTATGCTCTACGCAGTTAGATGATAAACATAAATTTGCTATCAATTATATGGTTCAATTTATTTTCTGAAATTTTGTGTATATCCACTTTATTGTGTAATCCGTTGTATTTTTCGAAATTGGCGCCCATGATAATTACAGGCATCGTCTCTGTACAAATTTAGGCCAAAAGTATTTCATATGAAATAACTGTTCCTTATGTAGACCTCTTAAAGTGTTCCAGTCAAATTATTAGGAATATGGAAAGTGTTCCTGCGCATATTTGCTTTCTTTTCTGCCCGCGTTAAGTACATTCCGACGTATAGACAGAACAAATTCACATTAACGGCAAGGTTCGTACACCTATTTCATTGAGTTAAGTGCTGATTAACTCTTTGGTATCGGGAAATTCCCATTTTTCCGGTTAAGATAAACTAGCATTCTGTAGACTTAGATCCTACACGTTAAGCTTCGTCACTCATGATTTGAATACATCTGAAACCCAGTTAATAATTTTTTCTGAAAATGTTGTGAGATTTATGATACTAGAAGACAGTATAGCTTGAAATTTGCATGAATATTCGATCACGTAAAAAGGCTAAAGCGAGGTCAGATGCGTTTTAAAAAAATAATCACAGAACTCTTAAAAAGAAATGGGACTGGAATAACAGTAAAATTTTAATTGAATAATGAGATGTTTAATCACCTTGCTTGCTCTTCATCATATTCAATTGGTATCGCACATGCGACTGCCAGAAGTACTGCAACAACAGCGAAGGTATACGTGGACTTCATTTCTGATGTGTATTTATCTCAGTTAAACGAGCAGCTGAAAATGCGATAACTGTGACGGTTTTTGTCGTCTTTTATAGACGTTGCATAGTCTAATTTAATCAATGGAGAGCCAACATTTCGAGATCTTCAATTGAAGTATTCTAATTTAAGAGATTTAAATATTAGTTAAGATGGTTATGCAGATTATACTAAATAAGAGGCTTGCTAAAGAACGTTCTTCAGATTCTTAATCACCATTTTCTTACATAAAACATGGCTTGATTGAATGAAATTTTAATGTATTATTATAGCCTTTATTTCTATTTATCTATTGCTCTTATAACCTTACGTTGCAGGAAATGGTGGTGCCCAACTCCACTAGAAGGAAAAAGACTACAAAACGCTTCTAAAAAGAAATTATAGCATTTTATAATAACGCAACTTTGATGCATGAATGCTAGAAACGGTAACTAAGGTAATAAGAATGTTCGTTTATTGCAAAATTTCATGCTTCCCCTAAAAAACACTAAGACATTCTGGGCTACTTAATGAATGAAAGAATTCCCTATTGTTACAAGTTAGATATTGCATCTTTTTACTTCAATTATATTGATTATGTAATCAGTCAAAAATAGCTGTTGTAAGAAAAAATAAAGAATTAATTGGCAAAACCAATACTGCAATTGTGAGTTGGTTAATGCACACCACCCAATTAAGGACAGTGGAAGGGGTCTCAGCCTGCTACGGGAGCCCAGCATTCAGTCAGGTAAGGCCACAACAGACATTGGGCATTTCAGGAAATCGTGGGATAAGAAAACTTTTCCGTTAAAATAGATTTTAAATAACACCTACATGGACAGCATTACTAGCCTAATTTACTCGTATCCAATCAGGAAGGAATTATGGACGTTCAGCCATGTAAAGTCCCTAAAATTACTCCCAAATTCGTATATCCTGTTTAACCTTAACAATACTCTGTTGCAATTCCAACCAGATGGGGTCAGTTTAGATGTGCCACTGCAAGGGTTTAGACTGAACATTGTTTTATTTTTACCCTAGTGCTTATCTATTTCAGCATTCAAGGCTTGTTAATCCTTAACCAACTAATTTCAGGGCAATTAGCTTGCTGTACAGATTGTCTTCTAGTCCTTGGGCTAACAGGGTAGGTTTGCCAACTTCCGAAGGTAGTGTACTTGGAGCTGCCAGCCAATTAAGGCAAGCTAAGGCTTTCGGTTACATGTCTACACAGCTGGCAAGGCAGGAGCGCCAGTCCCTAAGTCTTCTCATCAAAGACTGCTTGTTGTATACAAGTAACTGGCTCCGAGTCAATCTGACTTTTTTCTCAGAGTTTTCTTCTTCTATATAAGTTGCCATCCAAGGCTAAAGAATCTTATCTTCCCTTGGCTTAAGGGTTACTGACACTTGCCAAAGGTGCTACCCCGGACTCTGGTCGGCGGGAACGTTCACATTCCCGTAGAAGGCTGAAACAGAGCTTGTCCTACTCCAGTGCCCAGTTTTATTATTACTATTTTTATTACTACTTTTATTGTTATTACTATTATTATTACTAATACCAGAATTCACACACCATCAAACCAAGGCCAGTGGAAGAGGTCTCAGCCTTTTGCTATTACTATTATTATCGTTATTATTATTATTTTTATTGTTATTTTGTTTATTTAGCTTTCAAATATGCTATCGAATAGATTAGTTTAACTGGTTAGAAGCACTAGTACTGGGATTGTAATTCCTGCAAAAAGGATGAATGAAGTGTGACAAATACCGCAGTAAATATTCTGGAAATGGTTATCCAGGTTATTAAGTCTCGTTCAGTATTATTCATCGTACATTTGTCGAAAACACTCAAAATAAATATCGGCATAAAAAGTAAAAAAAGATTGTAAAGTCAAACTATTTGTTATAGAGCAGGAATAATCAAATTCTACGGTGAACAACCTTCATTTAAATTAAATGATTTCTGTTCAGATGGATCTTATTTGTTTATACTGGCTAACTTTGGAAGAGTTTCCTCGCAAATGGGAGATTTCTTTACTAAAAAAATTAAACAGCAAGTGATGAGTTACAAGAGAACAACACCAGTGCTGTTTGCATTTCCGCCAGAAATTTGGCTTTCTTCATTCAAATTTCATATTCTACTAATATATTTATGTTGTTTGATATTAACGAATAGTATAACCAACAGGCTCCGTGGTGGAATGACAAAGGAATTTCTTTCAAAGTAACTAAGCAAGAAACTATGCTACCAGCGATTGCTGCTTTTATTATTAGAACGCAAATTACTTATTTTAAATACAATACCATGCAGAGGTAATGTATTTTGAATTCTTAATTTCAAGTGTAGCGTGTTGTGAGAAGTTTAACGCAAAACACAATTATCCGAAATAAAGCGTCACGTAAATATCTAAGATTCAGATTAAAAACAAGATGACAGCGTTATATCGTGAAATTTCTTCTTTATTTTAGAACATAGAAAGACCAATTAAATTTACTTTGATAGGATGAAACCGGAAACGATGAAGTCGGCGTAATTTTTTTTTTCATCAGAGGCGAAAAAGGTTATTTGAAATTACTGAGACCTCTATTGCATGGAACACAATTAAGGCAGGAGGTAGCAATTTAAAGATTTGTTTAGTGTTGTAAATTAGGAAGCGCAACACGTTTGCGAAGAGCCAGTCGTTCACGAAATGCCCGGAATCGTTCGATAACACCTATCACCAATAAGCTAAGCCAAATAATCCCGTTCACCAACCAAAGAGGCCAAATTTCCCCTGCCAACAAGCAACTCCGTACTAATGGTGGAAATTAATTGTATTTCTCAGTATCAATAATTCCTAGTAATAAAGATTATTGCCCAGCAAATAATTTTCAGGAAGCCCATATCGCAAATATACACATCAGGATACTTTGGAAAATACTTTAATAAGGAACTAACGTTTTGTCACTTTATAAGCAGCATCATCAAGGTGTCTGTTTACATGAAATCGATAATTCCTCCTTTATCGATTGAAATTTACATGGTTTGCTAATGAGTGGTTTTATTACTTTAGCTGTTAGAAAGGCATTTGTTGGTATGTTGTAATCCTTGCCTCAACATCCCAAAGTTGTCGCACTTTAGACAAAAAAGTTCACTTAAGGAGCATGTTTTTGGGTCATCATTAATCATTTTGTCATTCTTAGATAAGAGTCAGTTGCTTCTAATCATCACATGAGGATCAGAAATTTAGTTTTTCCGAATTATCTCACGTATTTGTATGTTTGGCGGAAGACCTGGCAGATGAGTGGCCAGTAATAAATGCTTATCTTGAAAAAAGGTCGTGTAGCTTGAAATTGTTTTAAAAAAGGACGCACGAAGCCTAAACTATTTAAGTTGAACTAGCTCAGATAGCGGTTCACATAGCGTTCATTACCCTATTACATTCTTTTTTTGAAATACAGTTGTTGCATAAGAAACTAGAAAGTGAATACCAAAAGCTTCCGGCAAAGCGTTTCTTTGTTTTCCAGGTGTTTGCTAAACTAAACAACATATTCTCATGCAACCAAATTTTCTTAGCATCATGCACTGTTTTGTCAAGAAGACATACGTTTCTTATTTATGCAAATTCGTGTAAAAACACGAAAGGTCAAAGATCTTTGAAGCCTTGAAGCCGATATAATCATACCATTTGATCCTGACAACGACTCTTCGTCAAAGTTATACATGTTTTCTCAAGATTACCTCGCTCTTAAAATGTTAGGATTTCCTCAACTCATCAACACTGAGGTTTTACTCGTCATGCAACCCTCTTCTGTAGCTATTACTTCTTATTTTGGCGTTTCATTTTGTCTGATTTAATTAACAGTATCATTAAGATGATATTACTTCTAAACACAATCAGTCAACGCGACAGTTTAACTTGAATGGGAGATATATTAATTTATTAAGTACTCTTAATTAATTCAGTTTTGGTTAATATTCCGGCAATGCAGTTATCTTTCTTAACGTTTTACTTGGCTTTTTAAAACAATTCAATCGAAGTTGACTTGACGATATCACTTTCATTTTCTAAGGCGTGAGCTTTCTTTTTTGTAACGTCCTAACTTCCTGAATTAGTCAGCATTTAAGCCATTCTACGATTTCTTACGTGACTATTTCTATTTTCTATCAATCTTATATTGATCACACGTAATTACAAGCTTCATCGCTCGTTCTTCTTTCAAACTTACTTTTCTGGCCTTCTATTCAATCAAGAAGAGCTTTCACAAGATATTTTAACTTTAAGATATAAAAAATCACAAGGAAGTAAATGGCGATATTGGATTTTAGGTCTGGAATTGGGTACTTAAGAAGTGTCATTGCAATAAACATGAGCCAAGTTGTCCGGGAGAGTTATAGCTGAGAGTTATAAAATCTGAAAGATGTACCTGACAAAGTACATGATTTAATTTAGGATATTTGGTTTCTAAGTCGAATTATTTTATTATCATCTCAGCATGTTTTTGATGCGTTCGACCATTATATTCGTTTTAGAAGACAACAGGTAATCGTGAAACAACATTTACGTTTGATTAAACTTGAACGGATCATGCATTAAAATAATAATTATTAGAGCTAAAGCCAGTGTCGACTGATTTTACCAGATTGTTACAGGTAAAATCAGTGGACGCAGGCTTTAGTTAAAGTTACATCAGAACTTAAAACCGCCACGATCCAAGCTGCTGCTTAGTTCATAACTTCTATGCACCCTCCCGAGCTGTGGCTAGAATTCCATGACTTGGACTGAATTTCATGGAAAATTCTTACTGTCTACATAGCACAGTTATGCTTATACACTTTACAATCCAGAGTAACCAAAATTTGAAATTTTACTGTTGAATTTTTGAAACGTTCTACATCTATGAATTAGTAAGCGAATATTTAAACATAAAAGAAGTTTGCTCAAGTTCCAACATGTATCAAGGTCCCCTGCTTTAAAATTGGTGATATGGTATCAATTATTTCAACTAAAAACTGAAGCGGTTTGTTTGTAGTTAGAAATAATTGTTATCATTTAACTCGGTCAAGACAGGAGCTCTCTCCTTGACGAGTGAAATCGTCTGGCATTGGCCAGACAAAAATGATGAAAGTCCTACGGCACAGGGAAAGAGTTAAAGAAGTGCATAATAGAAAAACTGACATAATTTTGAGTCTTAATTTCCAGGCTTTTTTAAATTATTGTAGTCCATATTTGTCGATTAATTGTGGTTGTTTTAAGTAATTGATAATTGATTTAAGTTAAAATTAATTAATTTAGCTGATTACGTAAGCTTAAGTTAGCTTTTTCAGTGGCAGATTGTAAATATTGATGAAAGAAGAACCGACTACCCAATTGCAATACGTTAAGGCGTGATTTTGTTTTTGTATGTATTCACATAATTATGAAGGCCTTTGAGTTGAATGCAAAGAAAACAAATTTAATACTGAGCATAAACATTATGTATCATGTCATTGTTGATTATAATAATAGGTTTATGTAAACTCACAGAAGTATAGAAGTGAATAAAGAGATCTTTGAAAGGTTTTTAACCTTAAGAAAAATAAAATAAGCCTTCGTTAACTTAAAGAAGGTCTTATTTCTTACAGTGTTGCCACAGTAACAATGAATTGTATTGTGAATACTTGGTTACTCTATTTCTCTTACATATATTGATCGCCAAAACTTGCCACTGACTATGGAGGAGTAGTAGGTTTTATTAGTAATATCTCACATGTTTTGTACAGAGGACAGTGATGGCTCAGAATCACTTTAAGTATTAACAAAGCAAATGAAAATTACTTATCAAATTTAAACCTTTAATCTGAAAGTTCTACAATCTCTCCTTTTTAAAACTCATACGATAGATATGAAGCAATACTATAAAGTAATGAAATAAATCTATGATCACAATTTGCATACATCTACAGGTTTATTATATTACTGGGGTTAATCTATATAATGCAATTTATATCAAGACATTTTATTTGTATTACATCTTAATTAAAACATGTTTTATTGTAATTTGCGTCAGTAAATATTCAAAGAAGATGATTGTTTGTGTAAAGATCGTCCCATCGCATTAAATTTTTCCGATATTTTTAAATGTAGTTCGGGAGCTTTACTGTGCGAGGTGAGTTTGAAAACACTGGAAGTCAAAGAAATATATCATCTAAGTAAGCCGTAAATTACAACAGGTTACAAAGCATAAATACGCCAAGAAAATTTTGATGATTTCACTCTAGATATTTATTTCCATGCAAGATGCACATTCAAACATAAATATTTCGAAGTTCTTTATCTGTGTTATATTTGCCATTCCCTGAGTCCGATAGTTTTTTGGCAGACGGCGACCTTCATTTCCGGTAATATACTAACATTTTTTGTCAAAATCATTTCCCTTCGATCCACTGGATTGCCCACTACCAATGCAAAACAAGGGACACAGACAACCTACACAGTTTATTATGAGTATAGGTGCTTTGCTTACCCTCGTATGGTATGAGTTGTATCATGCTTGCCAAGAAAAATACTTCTTAATACAGGAAGTGGGCAAGAAAACTTATTCGGCTCCCTCTTTCAAGGTTCTTTTACATTCCTTTACCCGAGAAGTGAGTTAAACGAACTGTTTTACTTTCTAACTTTACAGTGCTTTTGCTATTGCGTTGAACATAATTGTACGAATGAAGTTGTGGCTTTTTTGCTTCATTGGAAACAAACGTCGTCAGAATGCTGTTGGAATCCCTGAGTATTTTCAGCGAAATTTCTTCCAATTTCCTCATCATTACCTTAAAGACTGTGACAATTGCGCACGAAGTCAACTTAGAATCATTTTTTCAATAAGCCACAGCACTATTTGTATTTTGTTCAAGTCACCTTAGTTATTTTTAAATAAATTAATATCTTTCTTAAATTAGAATGATTACCAGCAGGAGTATTTAATATTAATTTAACTCCATAATATTATCCTGTAAGAAATATTCTGATACAACTCTATTTCATGAGGAAAGATTAGTTGTTTATTAAACACAATTATTGAGTATATTTCTGCTGCTTCGAAACGATTAAAGGTGAAGTAGCTGGAACAGTAAATAGTGGATTTTATCGTCAAAAAGCAGGAACAGAATCATACTTTGTAATGACTTGTACATTAAAGCAAAAAGTAGATAAAAAGGTTCAGAAAACTAGCTGTAACTTTCAAAAAACGAAAGATTCCTCAACAGAAATCTCAGATTAAGTATTCATGAATCTCTCCAATGAGAGCAAACATTTATGTCAAGTATACCAGGCAGACATACTTGGCAAAGCTCTAAAGCATAATTACTTTAGTTTTTTAAAACATAAAGAAAATAACAATGTAATAAATCTTTGGCGAATAAAAATGAGAGTCATTCATGGGCTATATTGGCCTCCAAAACGCATATAATGAATTGAAGAGCAATTGATCGGACTTTTAATCATAAAAATAGGTTTTGAAATATTGAAGATATTCTTGAAAAGAGTCTTACCTAATCAACATAAAGAAATTTTTATATAAAGAGGTAGTCGAATATTTCAATATAATGAAAAAGTAAGATTAATAATAGCGTGTTGAAAAAGATATGGCAAGTTCAATGGAATTATATAACCTTTTAAAAATGTTATTTTCAAACGAAGAGCATTTACCAATTTGTATGAGTGAGTATACAAGGCAGGCTAAGTTCTCAAAATCATAACAATCACTCTGGGATGGTATTTAGTGAACAATAAATAAGTTATTATCATTTTCTGATCTGTGTGAAAAGAATCGAAGTAAATGGATTTTGACAAAATACTAACGATCCATACTATCCATCAATGTTAATAGTTGAGAACACTCTACTTTCAGACGCAATTTTCGGAACTTTGTTGAACAAAGGCGAATTAATATCTCCTATAAGTACCCTCAAGAAAATGGTAGGAAGGAGTCAATATAGCCTTTTTAGTTTGCTAAAGTACAATGATATGTACTTGGCACTTTCTATCACCTTCAAAATATGGTGCTGTAAGAAAAAAGTAGAAGATTTTGATTAAAGATACCCTCTTTACTTCTTTTTTAAATTATTTAGATGGAACTTTCCGAACGTACATATGGCGTTAAAAATGCCCACGAGGAAAATGATACAAAACGTTTCCGGAATTTTGAGTTTGTTGTTTCGGTAGATGCTTTCATTGAGCTCACTGGCAAGTATTTTAGCTACGAAAATTCTACCAACTATATTGATAAGGTCAAGTGCAGTTAGAATGGCGAAACGTTTTGTAACTTTCGACGGTCCATTTCTGTGGAGTGGCTGTCGTCATGTTAGTATATGCTTCCTGGGAACTTTTTTTAACAGCAATCTTGATTTAAGTCACCTTAAAATCATAGGAAGCATTGCCACTGTAGTTCATACTCCATGTCAAGCCTGAAGTACCAAACAATATCTACTTAAACATAAAATAAGTATCTAAAAATATTTTGATTAAAAGAGGTGTGAAAAATCAATATAAAGAAGAAAAAATTTGCTTTCTATTGTAAAAATTCCATTCGACATGAATACAAGTTTAAGAAGAAAGGAATGCACTAGCAGTCTGTTGAGGTTGGTGCATGTAGAAACCAGTCAAACATATACAACTACGCATTGTTTTATGCACGTGCAAAATGTTTAATTTGGTAAAATGACAAAGCTTTAAAAGGTCAGTAACACGAGATAGGAGTCAGAAGCATCCAAGGTGGGCTGCAGGTATATGAAGAGGCGTTATGGTATATCAGCAACACGTCTTTAAGTAAGAGAATTAACTGATAACGATTCAGTCTACACATTTGTATCTTGGTCTTTGATTTTTCTATAATGCTTGAAGGTGACTGAGCATGTACGAATTGTCTTTTTTGCTCAAGAATTTAGGCTTGAGTGTCCTAACGTTTGTATATTATCTAGGGATGGAGGCGATATGGCAAAGCATGGAAAACCTAAAATTAAACAGATGGTTTTGGCTGAAATTCCCCAAATCAACCGAGAAACGCACTCCGTAGAACCCCATTTCCGACGCTAATGAAAGAATTCAGTAAAATAATCATTCTAATTAGCTACTTCATCATTGCCAAGTAAGAAATACAACCTATTTTTTCACATTTTACAATGATATCTTGATATCTTATTGGTACAAAACGTTCAGCAACTTCGTAAATCAGTTTGGTTAATACACAACTTTGACCATTTAATGAAGAGCGAATTCTGTCGAAATGCGAAAGATTTAATTCCATCAAAAGAATCGCTGGTATAGTTCTTGTTGCGGAGTAGTAGTCGGAAACTGCTAAATTATTAATACCAATAAATTTCCGAAAAGTATTTGGTCGGGTGTAGACTATCTTTAGTTAGTTTTTTTCCCTATTTTTTCGTTCATTTTGCAGAGTTGTGCATGATACATTAAGATGAACGTTCCAACACAAGCAAAGGATATTCGATAGGGAATTGGGGTTTCTCAGTTATGTGGTCATATCGTATATAAATATCTGTGCATTGACTAAACGTGAGCATGGGTGTAACTATACAGCTGAGCTATAGCTTTATGTTTGTTCATCAACCAGCTGTGTGTTATAGCTTAAGGGAATGTAAAAAAAACTAAAACGTTACTGCAGTTTAACGCTAAAATGCCATCATCTGACCTAAGCTAATATCATAAATGTTAACTATTTATAAGAGTTTGTCCTCGAAAGGTGAATTGTTATTGGCCGAGTACCATTTGCTTTCATACTGGTACTTCGTAAGTAGTTCTAACCGTATATTGCGTAGAATAGATTTATCGGCATTAAATATGCACAGTTTTGCTGTGAGACTTAAATTACCGCAGGATGGGCCTGCATTTTATAAGATTGCTTTTCTTGATCATAGATAACTTAATTGAGAATTATGGGCTATAGGCCATTATATACTATCAGCACTTTGAGAGAAGTGTTTCTTGTAAATGTTTGCGATATTTAAAGGAAAGTTAATGGTTGTTAAATCGTGTCTTGAATCGATACTTTATCATCCCCATGTAAATCTTAGTTTCTATGATTGTTGTGAACGTCACTTATTGCACAACAGCATTTTTAGCATTTATTTAAACAAGATTAAAAATTCAGCAAAGCTGATGTGGTCGTATACATAACAATAGAATTAAACTTCCTAACTAATCACAATAAAGCTAATATAAGAATTCTACATATTTACAACAATAAGAAATTCTACACAATATATCACTATAATATATGTGGCTTAAAAATACACTTGAGTGACTTTTTAAAAGTGTCAATATTATGAATTGATCTCATTTGGTTTTCTAGGGCATTCCACCGAATAATTGACTTGTATGAGCATGATTTCCTAACCATATCAGTGTTAGACCTGGGTAACTTAAAGGTCATTTTCCTCCTGAGATCATAGCTAGTTACATACGTTTCAAAAAGACAATTCATAGGACATGGTAAAAGATGATAATAAGCCTGATACGCTAAAATTAATAATCGTTTCTCATACATAATCTCTAAGGTATTCCATTTTGCTGTGGCAAGAACGTCCTTGCCTGGCGTCCACCAATCCAATTTAAATATTATTTTTGCCGCTCTGACATGTATAGATTCCAGGTTAGAAAAAAGTACTTGACCACAAGAGCCCCAAACTAACATACCATACGTAACAGAGGGCAAAATAATCCCAAAATAGAAATCAGTTCTCGCCTGTCTAGGCAGGAAGTACAATGATTTAAGTAAGTTCAACTTCTGCGTAAACAACTTCGCTAGTTCCGGAACATGATGATCCCATTTAAGAGCATTGTCTATCTGGACACCTAAACATCTTGTAGAAACAACCTCCTCGATAACTTCCTCTCTTAATCGCTTGTTTTGGCCAAATCAATTGCCTTCGTCCACTGAGCAGCATATACTCCGTCTTGGTAGGATGGGGATTGAGACAATTCTCACAACACCATGTATATAACCTCGCTAGGACTTCATTTAACTTGGAAGCCACCAGATCATAAGTCGGAGCCGACAAATAAACGATGGTATCGTCTGCATACATGTGAAGCTGTGGGTCGCCATCTATTCCCTCAGTGATATTGGAAGGTCATTGCAAAAGAGGGAAAACAGGGTGGGGCCAAGCACAGACCCCTGTGGCACACCAAAAGTGACTGGCATAGCTTGAGATTGACGCCTGTTAATCGTTGTCATATGCGTTCTTCCAGAGAGATAATCCCTTATCCAACACCATAAGTCCCCAGCTACACCAAGACTCTGAAGTTTTCGGAGTGGAACGGAGTGGGGAATCACATCAAACGCCTTTCGAAAGTCTACGAAAACCACACCTACAACATATTTCTTGTCAAGCGCTCGTCTCCAGTCCTCCGTTATCTTCACTAGCAACAGTTCAGTGGAATGACCTTTTTTATACGCCCACTGGTGAGAATTCTCAAGTCCCTGTCCAGTGACATGCGTGGTAATAGTTGACGCCACCATAGACTCCATCAATTTTCCTGGCACACTTAGAAGCGAAATAGGCCTATAATTATGCTTATCAGTTTCATCGTCACTTTTATAGAGTGCTGAAATGTTTGCAGCCTTCCATGTAGCCAGTACAGTGTTGCAGGTGGCGCTTATATCAAACACAGACAACAAGGATGGAATAATCGAATCACCAGCGAACTTTAAAAGTTTTGGGGCAATACTGTCGGGTCCAGAGGCTTTGTCGGCTTTCAACTTAGCCATCGAACTAACAATACCCTCATACGATAAATTTATGCTCATAATACAAGGCGCGACGATAGAAACATGAACGTTACTTTGAGTCAAATCGGTATTCGGCAGTTCGTTTGCCAGTTTTTCGCCAATAGTTGAAAAATGCTCATTAAGTATGTTTGCCTTGTCCAGGTCGGATGTAACAACTTTTCCGTCCGCATTTCTGATCCCTAATATTGGGGCAATTGATTTGCCGTTTTTCGCATTTTTTACCAGTCTCCAGTAGGATTTACAATCTTTCACTTCATTGAACAGTTCCAAATAGTGCTTGCTCTTAGAGAGCCTCACTTCCTTGGTCACTCTATTCCGCAATTCCCGATACTCAACCCACAGATTCGGATCACCCAAACGTCGTGCCTTTTTAAGTGTTTTAAAGCGTTTATTCATCAAATGCCGTATTTGCGGTGTTATCCAAGGTACCGAGACACTCCTAATTTTAACTTACCTGTAAGGCGCGTGCACCTGACAGATATCATTGAATATGTGTGACCACACCCAATAGCAGTCGTCCGGGTCATTTAACACGGAACAGACTGACCAAGGTGCATTCTCGACATCCTTCACAAAAGCTGCCCGGTCAAATCTCTTGAAGGTGCGGGCTCTGACTATTTTTGGAGGCGGCCTTTTTATTTTGGACCATATTCTAGCAAGAACCAGCTTATGATCTGAGATTCCCAACTCAGTTGTTTTAATAACTCCCTTGATAATCTCCGGCCTACTTGTAATAACCAAGTCGATCAGGGTTTGTGTGTCACTTGTAACCCTTGTTGGCTGGTTCCTATCGTTCATCACACAATAGTTAAATTGCTGCAATATGTCTTGTAATTTCCTGCCGGCATATGATTTAACATCCTCGTAGCTACGAAAATAGTCCGAATTGAAATCGCCGACGAGCAACACATTCCTATGCTTAAGCCACACTTTCTCCAGACAATCATAAAATCGGTTGTAGAACTGGAAGTCAGAAGGAGGTCGATAACAATTTCCTAAAATCAACGCAGACGAATTTTGCATAATTTTAATCCAAATCAATTCAATATCAGGAGGCTCCAGGGATTTAAGTCTTGAATAACAAATATGGCTCGCAATGTAAATCAAACAGCCACCTCCGTCCTGACCCGTATTTCTATCCCTTCTAACAATCTTGTAATTATCCACATGTAATTGCTTGTCCGATATACTCTCGTCCAAGAAGGTTTCAGTTATTGCTAGAATGTCGAAGCGACTCACTTTAAGTAATAGTCTGATTTCATCCATCTTATTCCTCAAGCTTCGAACATTCAATTGTGCTATACTTAAATTATTCGAGCCACAGTTGACCCCACTCGCAAAGTTCAATAAATAATCTTCACCTTCCGCAAATATGCCTTGCCATCCAGGGTTTAGCTCAATATTACCAGAGAGCAAAAGTATCCGTCTAGTAGCCACCGAGTTTGCATAGTACGAAGCTCTGCTTGAACTCCAGGAACCCTTGAGTCTACAAAAACTGCCAGAAGCCGCCGACTTGAAATTGAAGTCGCCGCCAAAAGTACGGAGACAAATATCGCCCTCAGTTGCAGTATTTAGTGTTTCTGGTACAAACAAAGCAATGTACCGATGAAGAGGATACTTAACTGCATTATGGATGATATTTAGGTGCATTAAAGCTAAGCCAAAAAGCAGAAAACTTCTTAAAACCTTGGAGCTACGGCAAAGCGTGACCGCCATATTGTCCCCCAATAGCTTAATTGGGGGACAATTACAGTACAGTCCTGTACAGTACAATACTCAGCTAATTCTTTATACGCATGCTCTCAAGCTATTCTCTCAGAAAAACTTTCTGACTCCCTGACGGGAATCGAATCGAATATGAACCAGTACATAGATGTAAACTTCGCTCACCATCTGGGTCTGTGTAACTCAATGGTTAGAACATCTCAACGGCGATCAAAAGGTTACGGGTTTGATTCCCGTCAGGGACTCAGAACGTTTTTCTGAGAGAATAGCTTGAGAGCATGCGTATAAAGAACATAACTATCAAGCTACCACTATTACATCATTGATTAGCTAATTTCTTGTAATTACTGACCCGCATCGAAACCTATTGTTTTCTCTCGCCATTAAATATGCGAACGCACGGAGCAAAATTATGCAAGTAGCGTTTGTCAAATTTTGCTAGTTTCATTCTCTGATATAATGCAGTGAAAGCATAATGATTTACAATGAAGGTCAGTAATTAGTAAAAGATAACAACTTCGGCTCACAGCATTATTGGATATGATACAGGCTGCTACGGCCTGCGGCTACAGCTACCTGCATTATATCCAATAATGCTGCGTGCCTTATTGATTATATATCAATTAATATCGCAACTATTTGCACGACTCAGTGCTTCCAAAGTACATATAGGAGGTAAAGGACAATACCACTAAATTCTGAATTAAATAGTTGGTCATAAACAACCCAAGCCTATACAAAAAAGGTCCATCCACTTGTAATTTATGTCTCATGGTAAACTCTGCACACTTAATGCTGATAAATCCATGCTCCACAATAAACAGTCAGAACCATTTGCGAAATGCCGGCATAAAAACAAATAATAAGCAGCCAATCACGAGTTAACTTCTCTTGACCGACTCTTGTAAATAATTAACATTTTATAAATAATTAACAATTAGGGACTGCCTTGTGGGGCGCACGTTTCCTTTGTTCTGCAGATGCATATTCCGTTTTTTTGGGCGAAAACCGAAATCGGATATGAAACTGCAGAACAAAGGAGAAGTGTTTCCTACAAGCAGAATGCCTCATCGTAAACCTGATATGTAGAGCCCAAGTTTAGAATGAAAAGAACAACAAAAACACGACTTACGTTGGATTGACTTTCAAAGACTGATTGTACAAGCACGGCAACTCTTTATGCTATCGCACCTAAGCAAACACATAAGAACTTTCAAAATATTATAGAGCGTTTTGTCTTCCTTACTTTGGCTGCAGAATGGTGTGCGGTGAAATCTTCGCTTACGAGGTTGACAACAGTGAGACTATTCTGTCATAGCCATAGCTAATTTTACGCAGAAAGTTCGGATTAATCATAGCTGCTGAACTAGTTAATACAAGCACAAGTAAATAAGAATCGCGAAATTATGAAGTCTCTCATCAAGACATTAATTCTGTGTGGAGGATATCAGTTTCTTTCAAGACTCAGAGGTCGGAGTGACCACGAGGTGAATGATCCAAACTCACTGAACCTTCAAGGCAGCTTTAAATGCCTTGTTAGCATTTAGAATTCATAGTGGTGACCAAGCTCTAAAAGTACATCTTAAAAATGCGTCACGAAATGCATTGTACATCTCTAAGATAATCAGAAAAACAGAAATGATTGCCACTGTGGAAATAAATATTATGTCAAATATTTTGGCCAAAATTAAAGCCAACAAGTATTTGGCATTAATACCAGACGGAGCTGTCAATATTCTGCACAAAGAAAATTTGCATTTGGTTATTAGATTTGTTGATATGGCAAAAACAACTGTGAAGGATTTGTAGGTTACCACCTTTGTGAAGAAGGGACAACTACAGAAGCAATCAATCAGATAATCATTAATACTTTATCAGAGCTTAGATTGTCCATGAGTTACTGCTGCAGTCGTTTGTGATGTTACTGGTAACATAGTGGGATGGTATGTCGGTGTTTCAAACCCTTGTTCAGCTAGAATTTAGTAAAGGTGTCTATGGTCACAGTATGAATCATCGAATGAACCTGTGTGTTACTAATACAGTACTTGTTCATTGCAACTTGTGCTGAATATGATGGGACCTGTTTGAAAACGTTCTGACTTTTTTTCAATTTCCTCAAATGTCATGGTCCCTTGGTCAATAAAATTAAAGCATAGTTGCCCAAGTTTGAAGTTTGTTGCACAAGATGGACTGCTCGTATTGATTGTTTGGCAAAAATTGTCAAGCTTTTGACGCCATTTGTTTCCTTGGTCCATTGTATGTACAATATCGTGTATTGATTATAGTCCAGAATATCCGGTTTCAGTTGCAGCTTTGCTGACATAATATCTTAGTGGCAATGGTCCGATAATCATTTTATTATTTGGTGCACCAGATAGAATGCACCTTATCTGCTTGCGTTACTCAAAAGTTTATCTATCCAGCAATATTTTTTTTCCAAAAATTGTCCTCCCAAAATGTAGGGAAACATGTTCCTGGGCTTCTCAAAATCAAAAATTTTCTGGGGGGCATGCCCCAGGATCCCTTAGACATATACGCCTTTGGCACTTAGAACCTGGTCAAAGAAAATCCTTTATCCGCTCCTGTCAATTACAATAACCTATCGTTTTACATATGAGGGATGTAACTCCGGTTATATTGGAGAAACGCACCGACATCTCCAAATAAGAATCCGCAACATGATAAAATTTCAAGATCTACAAACATATTCACAGCTCTCCCAAATTTCTAACATCGTCAAAAACAGCTTACGTCCAAATACCAGATACCAATACTTCAGAATTCCAACTGAGGTTCAAAGGTTTCTTCATTCAAACTGGAAAACCGGAAATCAACAAGCAGAAAGACCATGTAATAATGACTTTGAAGTTATGACTACCAATATGATCCCATTTACCCTTAGCGTACATTCGTTTAATTTGTCTTTATTTTATATCTTTGAGTAGTTTGTAAAAATTGTGTACATGCGTATACAATTGAAGATGACTAAAGCCTAGTCGAAACGTAGAATAAATTAAATATGCTATCGATTTTTGGAGTTACCGTTGTTGTGTATTTTATCGAAATACTCAGTGGTTTCCGCAATTTCGTACGTACATACTACATGCTGATATGAAAATTGAATGATATCAACACACCATCAACCGTAAAAATACATTAACGTGATGAAGAAGGCAGAGCAGAAATGTCTACATGTGAAATACTTACCCGTGATCACATGTGTAATTTTCACATGTGACTAGAACTACACAAAGAATAAAACATGAAGCAAACATAGTTCAATTAATTTTATTAATGTACAAAATGCTAAAAATAAAATAACGCTGGTAATTTTCTTATTAGCAAACAATATCATTATTATTACAATATTGTCATCAATATTAGTACGGTTTAAATGCCAAACATTCTTTCCAATATATTAAAACATTTAAGGGAGTACAAATGGAGGTTACTTAAAATATTTGGCATTTACACTCAATTAATGGGATGACACACACACACAAACATACACACACGAACATATACATACATATATATATATATATATATATATATATATATATATATATATATATATATATTTATATTTAAACATGCAAATTACTGCCAGTCATTGGCTTAATTTAATGCTTGGTCCATCCAAATGTCTTTATGACTAGCCATTTGACCGGTCAATTCTCCCTTGGCTTGACATCTTTCTTTCTAAGTAAAAATAAAATTATTTGCACTCTTGTTTATTAAAGTTATAGAGATGGAAAATTATATTTGATAAAAACGCGACTGAGACCAGTTGCAAAAATGCAACTTCAAGGCCTCCCGGCTAAAAATAACACTTTCAGTCCTGAGAATGCAAACCCACACTTTGTTTCGACCAATGAAAGCCTTGAAGTGCATTTAGGCCATGCATGTCGGGTTTTAGCAGATAAATTTATTACTCACATGATTTACTTGTAAATAACTTCCGTATGCATGCATGTCAAAATATGTAGACGTAAAACTAGAAATACATGTACGAAACAAACCCTCTCGAGAATCCGAGTAAGATTAATAATTTTTCAAAATTGTCAAAGGAAGAAATCGTCCTTACTATAATTGGAAGAATGAATGCAATGAAAAGCACCACACACCTTTTCGCCATAACAACAATCCAAACGGAAATTATTTTATATTTAAATTTTTTTTGTCGTGATATCTAGGTTTAAAATTTCAATTCTGTTTTATTAAAACAAAGCGTTCGGTGAGAATAACCTTTAACGGCTTAACAAATGCTAAGAGATCCATCCTCACAATCAAATTATTAAAAAATGAATGATGTTGTCAAGACCTTCTATTAGCTGTGGGCTTATGATATGTCGTGTTGCTTTCCAATCAAATTTCTCATTCATTTTGCTTTAAAGAAAGATTTTTTATTAGATGACCAGACTTTCTGTCTTAAAAGTGGAGCATTCTCATAGGTTATCACCTAGGATTCCAGCATTAGGGACAGCTCAAAAAAACAAAACAATAACAGTCGTTTTACGACCGCTTTTCCCCCGCTTACGCAGGAGTTGGCCGGCGACTCTACACTGCAGTCTCCTCCACCTCTCCCTATTATTCGCATCGTCCCTTTTCAATCCTCACTCTCTTATGTCCCTTTCCACCACTTGGCTTCATGTCATCTTTGGCCTTCCCCGTCCTCTTTTACCTTGCACATCAAATGGCATAATCTTTTTCACCCAATCATCATCACCCTTCCGCAGCACATGTCCCAACCATCCTAACCTATTCCGTTTCACAGCGTCAGACACTGACTCAATCCCCATTCTTTCCCTCAGTTCTGCACTCGGCACTCTATCCCTCAGCGATACACCACACATCCATCTCACCATCCACGTCTCCGTACGTTCCAATCTCCAACTCTGCTCCGCCGTCATAGCCCACGTTTCACTTCCATATACCCATAGCACTCCTCACACATGTCACATACAGCTTCCCCTTCAGTTTAAATGATACTTTCTTCCTTCTCAAGTTCCCTAATAACTCCTTAAACTTTCTCAACGCACAACTCACACTTGCCACAGATGCAGAATTAGCTCCTCCACCCCCATTCAGAATATCACCCAGGTAACAAAACTTTCCAACATTCTCTAAGTGAACCCAATTTCCCAGATCCAAGCTCTCCTCCACATTCCTATCCTCTTCATCACTTGCTCTTTCACATGTCTTGCACGGAAACGTTTCCTCGTCTGTATCCACAGAGCCCTTCACATCTTAGTATCGCTTGTGTACCCATCCACTGCATCCTGTCCATCTAATAGAATTGCTCCCAACACCCTTTCCACATACAGTACATGACCACTTCCCCAGTCTTTCAACATCACCACAATTCTTCCCTGACACCATTACCTCTGTTTTACCAATGTTCATCTTCAACCCTTTCGCCTCCATGCACTCTTTCCACTGCAGCACTTTCCCCTTAAGTTCCTCAATGCTCGCAGCCATCAGAACTAAGTCGTCAGCATATAACAGCTCCCATGGCAGGCCCTCTCTAACGTCTAGCATCAACACCTCCATCACAACCACAAACAGTAATGGACTCAGAACCTATCCCTCATGTGCCTCAACCTTCACCTCATACCCCTCAATGTTTCCATGTTTCGTTTTCAGCATTGTTCTCACTTTCTTATACATTATCGTCACTGCTTCCACCAGCCATTCTCAACCTCCAGCTTCCTTAATGCCCTCTTAACCACTTCTCTTGGTATCCTATCAAATGCCTTCTTTCGATCCACCAATGTATAACACAATAGTCTCTTTTTTGCCAGAAACGTCTCCTGCATCTGTCATACCACAAAGATCCCGTCTGTCGTCCCCTTCCTTGTCATAAATTCAAACTGGATGCCATTAATATTTACTTTCTTTCTCAAACTTTTCTCCAGAACCCTCTCAAATACCTTCACCCTTGTTCTAACAGCTTTATTGCTCTATGTGCCCCACACTCTAATGGGTCACCTTTCATCTGTAAATGGGCAAAAGGGCACTCAGCTCCCAGTCTCTCGGTATCTTTTCCTCGTTCACTACCATATTGCAGATCTTCTTCATCTTCTTCATCCCTGCCTGACCAGCTGCACGGATAATCTCAACCACCAATTCCGTCGGACCACCTGCCTTCCTACTTTTCATCTGCCCTATTGCCTTCTCTACTTCCATCTCTGTGATAAGCTCTCATGGTCCTTCAACTATCCCTCATTCTACAATTCCATCCCAATCATTCTCTACATTCAATAGTTGCTCCATATACTCCCTCCATCTCTTCTTTATCATCTCCGGTTTCACAACTATATTTCCACTCTCATCCTTCAGACGGTTCACTCCAACCATATCCTGTCTTTCCTTCGCCATCTGCTTTGCTATCTTGCACACAGATTTCTGCTCTTCTTCTGTGTTGAGCTTTTTTCCTAATCTCTTTCTCTCCCACTGCTGGGCCACTGCTTTCTTTGCCATCTTCTTTGCTGATACATACTCCTTCAGCACTGCCTTTTCTGCAGCAGTACCATTTGCCCGACACCACGCCTTGAACTTTGACTTCTCGTTCACCTTCTTCTCAACCTCTTCATTCCACCACCATGTTTGCACATGCCTTGGTGGTCCTTTTGTCCATCCACATGCCTCACTTGCCGCATTCAACAAACGATCTCTTACCTTGTCCCATACCACATTTACATCACTCTCCTCTGCCTCCCCCCAGAACCAGTTTATCCTGGAATTGCCTTCGCACATTTTCATCATTCAGCCTCCACACCTTTCTCCTCGGTTGGAATTTCTTCCTTTGGGCTTTCACAGCACCCCATACCTTCATATCGGCCAGTGTCAGATGGTGTTGTAATACTGCTTCTTCACCAGGAATTGCTTTCGCATCCCAGAGACATTTCCTATCCTGTTTACGTATCATCAGGTAGTCAACCGCGATATTCGATCCACCCGACGAATACCTCACTATCTTGTTGTCATCCTTCTTAAATTGCGTTCCACA
The DNA here is from genome assembly GCA_030142905.1 of Heliopora coerulea. Classification (NCBI taxonomy): domain Eukaryota; kingdom Metazoa; phylum Cnidaria; class Anthozoa; order Scleralcyonacea; family Helioporidae; genus Heliopora; species Heliopora coerulea. The sequence continues at coordinate 1,063,702 of JASJOG010000079.1, read as the reverse complement.
CGCAATCATATCCATTGCATCTCCAAACTCCAAGATTGTTTCACCCTCCATATTTCTAATACCACAGCCAAACCCTCCATGTACTCCTTCATACCCATCACTTTCTCTACCAACATGCCCATTCAAATCTCCACCGAGAACCACCATCTCTTCCTTCTTCAGCCTTTCTACTAAGTCATACACAGCATTCCAGAACATGTCCTTCTCAACCTGACTTCGTCCAACCTGTGGCGCATAAACTGATATCACATTCATCAGACATTTCCCAATCACCAGCTTAACCATCATCAAAAGTTGACTGTTACATTTCACTTCAACTACCTTATCCACAAACTCCTTTGACACTAACAGTCCAACACCATGAATCTCTTCAGCACATCCTTGCCACAGAAACTTGTACCGTGCACTCTTTCCTCTCACCACCTTTGTGCTTCCACCCTCCCACCGTGTCTCCGGCACACAGCATACATCAACTCTCCGCCTTCCCAACACCTCCACCACTTCACTTGATTGTCCTGCCATGCTCCCTACATTCCACGAGCCAAACCCTATGAGCCGAGGTCCACGTAGTACAACAGGCGTGTTGCCTTCATCCATAGGGTTTCCCCCACGCATGCTTCTCGCGGGTTCCCCATCTCGAGTTTTAACGAGGGAGATGGAGACCCCCACGTGATACTTCGAGCTGTACCATGCCCATGTTTCTTGACTGCCATGTTGAGTACTTTTGAGGCTTGAGATTTTATGGCCGGATGCCTTTCCTGGCGCCAACCTTTTCTTTCAGAAGAGGACCCTTAGCCTTTGCCTAAAAAGGCATTATCTACAAGGCAGCAGGCAACTCTTCACCCTGAGTAGGGACCCATACCGAGTGCTATCAAGCAGAGCCGGTTGAACTCGGGTCTCGCGTAGGCAGGGTCGACAATTGCAAGTAGTAAACTTGCAATTACTACCCGCTACCTTAATTAGGGACAGTTCATGATTGAATATTATTTTTATATATATATTTTTTTTACTTAAAAAATTGATAAATTCTACATTATTCCAAAGTTGGTTACAAATGTCTAACATGTGCTTTGATAAAAATTTATGCTAAGTATTCATCCCGGGGTACAAGGCTTCGGTGACGAAGATGAAAAGAACTGCGAAACCGACGATATAAACAAAAAAACATGAACGAATTCTGCATTTTTATTGCTGACCAAAAATCGGAAAATACAAAACATACAACAAAATATGACAAGCAAACCTTGCGCAAGTTCTGTTGAAAGACGATTGAGAAGAGGGAAGTAAAATGCGTACTTTTTCTACGGTAAAACCTCTGTGAAAAAGAAAAATGGCGTACAAATCTGTAACTCTAACGTATTTTCAACTTAAGCATTTATCGGCACGTCAACACAAAGGGTTCAACGGTAAATTTACACAAAGAAGACGGCTTTAAACTTTCCTGAGAGATTTTAAAATCCTGATGGAAGCATTGCTGGTTGAATACGTTAAAAGTCATCATCCGCAAGCCACCCGCGTAGTGAGAAAGACTGAAGCGGACAAATGTTTCGCCAAAAGGTAGTTTGATGACCAAAAACAAGTAGCTTTGCAGCGAGATACCTTGTGGCTGTTTGCCTTGCGTATTTGTTTCGAGCCAGAGATACATCCCAACGTCTTCAGTAGGGCGACATTTCATAATGAAAACGATTCTGATTAAGGCAATGAAATCCTTGTGTGGAAAGCGAAGAGTGCATCCAAAGAGTTTTACGGCTTGGACAAGTCTTCTGGACGATGAGTGTTTTATTTCACTTCTCAAGCAATTAACCATGAACTCTGTCCGGTTAAATATTACACTAGAAATACGTGCATGTAACAACCACTCGCCCACCCTTCCATTGCGTCCCTTGAGAATTCGATTGAGATTGGTAATTTTTCCAAAATTTACAAACCGTGGTTATTATAATTAGGAAAGTGAATGCAATCAGCAACAGTTCTTGTTAACGGGAACTGTAAACAAAACGGGAGAAAGAGGCTTTGTCATTGGACTAAAAAAATAAAAAAAAACAAAAAAAAAAACAAAACCCAAAAAACCCCTCTTAAATTTAAATAGCTTGGCCATTAATCAACAGAAACTCCATCTGGAAAAATTCATATTCAAATCGCTGATCATTTGGTGAGAATAATCTTTAACAGTTTCACAAATGTTAAAAGACCCATTCTCTCAATTTCGACAATGAATGCTCGGATCAAGACCCTGTATCAGTTGCAGACTTTGCATCTTGTGATTGTCTTCTTCACTTGTCACTTAGTTCTCCTTAATGTAAGATTTTTTATTCGGGAGATTTTCATCTGCAATTTTACCTCAGAAGTCCTTGATTCAGGATCACTTTCATTAGGACGATATCAGACGATATCAGACGTTTTAGAGTATGAATCACCGTAAATCATTTGTCCGATGATTTTCTCGAAAGCTTTATTTTCAACCATTTTTTTCAAGATTGGCTACTTTTTCCTTCAAATGGAAAAAATGAATCAATTAAAAAAGGCATACTCTACATGATAATAATCTTACCATACTTTTTATTTTATTATTTATGATTAAAATTGCTCACTAAAATAGAAATGTTTCCAACCAACAAACTTAGATAATAGTAATTACACACTAAATTTATTAAGGTCCCACTTAGCTAATCTCTCAGGTAGAGTTTCAACCTTGAGGGGTCTCTGAATCAAAGTTTATTTTAATTTGATTATAACTAAACACAGAACACACCTCAATAAGGGAATATGAAAAGATCTATAAACAATCTTGGTATACTGATCTCCAAAAGGAAAGGTGCTGACAATGGTATTTCTGGTACCTAACATGAAACGTCTTTTCTTTTTCTAATCAAAACGTGCGTATGAATGACCAATTACTGTATTGCTGTACAGACTGCTTAAATATTGCATTATAGGACAAAAAATAATCCTAAAATAAATAAAATTGTTGACTGACAATGTATTGCAGTATAGACTACTTCAATTACAGCAAACGAATCCTCCTTTCCCTATGGACATCCCGAGGAGATTTATTACTTCCCTTTCAAATGGCAAAGTCTAATTGTACCCCTCATCTTTTAGCCCTTGTGGAGAGCTAAAGGAAATATGTTATTTACTTTGGAGTCAGATAAACATACACTGCTTCCATACTCACTTAAGTTTTAAGACATGGAAATTTTTCTCTTTCTATGTCTTCTGGTAGATGTTAAGTGCGTTTATTTATACTGGATAACCTTATCAGCTACATGAGCTGTTCTTCGAAAAGGTCCAGTAAGGGCCACACCTCATGGGCCTAGTGTTACTACCTGAGGAAACCGGAATACCCGGAGAAAATCTGCAATGCTTGGTAGAGTCAAACTGGACAACACTCTTCTCACATGTGACCAAGGTAATTTTAATTAGATAACTGCATGGAGCCAGAATTGAACCCTAGTTACAGTGGTGAGACACGTGGTCTACCACTGTGCCACCAGCCCCCCTGAAGGTTCACAAATGACGTCACTAAGAAATTCTATTTCTTTATTTTCGACAGCATGTCTTTTTTCTTACATTTAAAAAAAAATTGAATGATTAAAGACATTAATCACCAAGGTGCGGTTGTCCATTGTAGATAGCTTCGATAAAACAGCGGCGTTCTTGAGGTTATACACTATCTAAAAGATAGAAAAAAAGCTTCTCGACGTTTTGAGCGAAGGCCCTTCGTCAGGAGATTAGTAGCATGGAATACAAAAACACGTGGGCTTTTATAGTAAAACTAAAAAAGCGTGTCATGTGACAAAAATGAACCAATAGAATAATAATGTGGGATAGCATTTCATCATCTCACCTTCCTTTGCTCTTGCACATTATTATTTTCTATCCACGCGGTATTTTTCGCCTTTTTTGCTCTCCAGTTTCACATATAATTTGTCATGTGTTTTTCCCTTTCATTGTTTTGTGTTTGTTTTGACCACATTCATTCTATTGGTTCATTTTTGTCACGTGACACACTTTTTTAGTGTTACTATAAAAGCCCACGTGTTTTTGTATTCCATGCTACTAATCTCCTGACGATGGCCCTTAGCTCGAAACGTCGAGAAGCTTTTTTTCTATCTTTTAGATAGTGTATAACCTCAAGACCGCCGCCATTAATCACCAACTTCAATAAATCCAGAACGAAATAGTCATTTGAATTTTTTCGTTTCAATTGAGAAACAACACATAAAATTAAGTTGCCAAAGACCAAGTTGTATAAGCATAATAAGTTTCGTATTTCTGAATTTTTAATGACCGAGGGAATTAAATATGAATAGTTAAATTTGTTATCTTCCACAACCTTTCATAAAACTTCTTCCTATGCTCAACGTTTCCAAATACTCTTACGTAAAAAGCCAAGGTCAACGTGAAACTAATTCAGGTTTTTCACCTTTAACGTGCCTCTAAACTATCTGAATTAGCTCATTGAAGGTCACCTGAAAGTCTCTCCTATTGCATTTGAAACAATATTTAGATGACTTATCGCCAGAAAATATAAAGTAATAAAAATTACATTTTGGCTATAAAACCACGTTCGGACGTTTTCCACCGCACTCCACCTCCGGATAGAAGGTCATCTGTGTCTCTCGCACTCTGTGGTGGTTACTATAACCATTGAGAGTATATTAAAATGTACGAGAAAAATACTTATATATCAGATCCAACTTGGATTACTTTTTGGCTCAGTGAGGTCTTGTCTATGTCTAAAATTAATAATCAACCGACAGCGTGATATCAGAGAAGCCAAGCCACAGCTCCACCACTAAATTTCACAACCACATATGAAGCTCACGTGTTTTATGTATACAAATTATGATTAAGGTTCATAAAAGGCTTTTTTCTCTTTTATGAATAGTTAGTAAAAGTTGACTAATTAACTGTATACTGGAAGCTTGATTAAAAAATAAATAAATAAATAAATAAAAGCATGTTTCGAAAGCAGTTCTTGTGAGACGTAAAAAGTCATTTCACAAACTACAAAAGCAAAATACAATACTATGAATTGAGAAATTCAAGACATGTTAATTATTATTAAAATTATAGCTAATATTTTAAAGTTTTATTAAGTTACATATGTTACGCTCTTGAACAATCTGTTAATTAATTACAATAACTAGGTTAAGTTCGTTTACATTATTTCAGCAGATCTTGTATGCATCATTACAAGTTCAAGAGCAAAGGCCCACACCGTTTTTTGATAGGTAGTCACGTGGTATTCTATATCTAAAATTTCATCAGTAAGCCATGACTTGTACTTACATTTTTTCTTTTTAGGTCTAATGGGAGCATGGAAATTTGCGATTGCCAATAATAAAGTTATCCAGATCTCCCATACCACATTTGGATTGTAGGTTGTTGTCGTCTGCTCTTCACATTTTTTCGTTTAACACGAAATTTTTATTACTTATTCCAAAAACTTTCATCGTAGTATCTATGATTACAAATCTTCTACTTTGGTAAGAATACGATCAATTAAATCTGTGATTTGGGAATTGCTGAAATCGTAGTTTGTTATATTCCCTTTTTTATTCTTTATTCCTTAATTTTTTGTCGTTTTCGGTTGAGATCTCAATTCATGGTAAAGGATTTATTTTTGCTATCAGCTAATTTTAAGAAGTTTTTGAGTCAAACGATAATGAATTTGAGTCAGGAGATCAATTCTACATTAAAATGAGGTATAGTTTACTTTTAAGTTTTGTAGTATTAAATCAGATTGTTTCCAGGACAAAGTACTTCATTACCTTTCTATTTCTCGTATATATTTTCCCCTTTAGCATAACTAGGACATTTATAGTGGAGGGGGAAGGGACTGATGGGGATTTATTAAAATTTCGGAGGACACCATCTAGCACTGATTTTAGGAAGTGTCACTCAAACCTTTAATTATGATACCTTCTACACCTGTAATTGTGGAAGTGTCCAGCTTTATAAAGCTTGATTATTACTTTACTCTAATCATTTGGGGTAACTCCTGGAAGTCACCCAGTGATTTTTATCAGGAGTCGGAGACCCTCAGGCCACCCTTGTAGTTACATAACTGGTTCTTCCAAATATAAATGATAATCCCTCTTCCGCGCCTATCCCTTTCAAAGCAAAGGACATGATAGATCTTATTCAAAAATCACACAAATTGGATATTCTTTCATGAACATTTAAATTGGACTTTCCAGTCTCGTACTTGTGTTAAAATTCTTTTGAATCAAATCACAAAGCGAGGTGCAAAATATTAATTTAAATGCCCATCAAAGAACGTTAATATGGTTTTCTTTATAAATAAAATCTTTAACCACTAATGTCTTCTTCATGATCCTTAAGATGTTCGTCGAATATTGCCTCATTAACTGTAGGCACATTAACGAAAATCATGCTGGTGATTTAATAAATGTTTGCACCCTGGAAGACAGCTGGTTTCTTTGAATGTCTTATATTGTATATATATATATATATATATATATATATATATATATATATATATGTAGTATAAAGTTAAAGACTATAACATGCAGATAAAAACTTGATAAAACATAAACCTATTTACAATGAATGTAACTCGAATTTCACGTTCAAAGGCGATCATCAGATCTATAGTACACACACACACACACACACACGCACACACACACACACACACACACACACACATATATATATATATATATATATATATATATGCAGTGTAAAGTTAAAGACTATAACATGCAGATAAAAACTTGATAAAACATAAACCTGTTTACAATAAATGTAACTTGAATTTCACGTTCAAAGGCGATCATCAGATCTATTGTATACACACACACACACACATACACAGATATATATATATATATATATATATATATATATACATATGGGTGACCGATGTTAAAATCTTTTAACTAGGGTACGATTAATCTTAGTACAAATATTAATGCCCAACAAAAAACACAAAAAAGAGCCATTGAATACCGTAAAGGATTTATTAAACTAACTAACGTTTCGTCGAATCTCGCAACATTATCAGAGTATGAAATATTATTAGAAATATATATATGAAGAAAGAGGGGCCTCGGAGGCTTGGCGAGGGGGGAACTGGGGATTTTAGGCCCCACTTTTTTGGAAAGAAATTAAATATTTTAGTATCGCTTCGAAAAACGTCTTAACCATGGTGAATGGTTATACAAGACAGCTCTGAAAAGAACTAGAAGAACAAACACACAGAGAGAAAGTAAAAGCTAAGAAGAAGTACTATGCATTTCGGCAAACCACTCTTCAGGTGCGAACGTCTGCTAACTATTGAGAAATGAGTTATCAGCTTATATTTACATCTGATGTAAAGGCAATGATGTCATCACACGTAGGAGGGATTAAACATCAAATCAACGCCAATATACAAAGATTGCATAATCTTTAGGAAGAATGTTGAGCGGCACTTTGCCAGGATGCTAAATTTGGAGTCTGAATACTTATTCGCAAATCTGTTTGACAAAAAGTGTTGACCGATTGCCGAGTCACAATTAATCGTTTAAGCAGAGGTACATTGCCTTTTCGTTTGATTTCTTAACGGTATGGTATTGTTTGGTATAACACTTGGCACATGTTAATTGATCCTTTCACTTAACCGTTGAGTTGTTCTACCTACGTAGGGAGAACTACACTCGCATTTAATTTATGATTTTAAATATCCGATAAACATATCCGATATTTGAGTGACCAGCTGATAGTATTTGAGTTGTTCCTGTTAATATAACCAGTGTTTTGTGAGTAATCAGTAAAATAAGAAGTGTTCACGACCATCTCAGAAATATTGAATTTAATTTTTTCAGGGGGTCATGCTATTGCCCCCTGTCAGCCCTCCCACTCAAAATATCATTCAACGGTCCCTGAGAAATAAAGGTATCGAATTACAAGCTATGTAGTAGCAGAAATAAGGAAGACAAAATTCAGAACAAAGAGAAAGGAATGTAGCTGAAATTGCCATTCATAACGGGTTTAACTTTGGAGATTAAAAGGCTTCCTCTTACGAGAAATTCAGAAGAAATGGATCTAAGATCTAAGTTAAACCCTTCTTGATTGAATGTCTATCTTATCTCCATTTCTTTGGCTTTGTTCTGAACTTTCTCTTCCTGTTTCCGTAGTCACATTGCTTGTAATTTGATGCCTTTAATTATTTACATATATTCACTGTTTTGTAATAATATTTCACACTAATGATGTTGATAGAAGCGACGAAACGTTAGTTAGTTTAACAAATCTTTTACCTTATCCAGTGGCTTTGTTAGATGTTTTATGCTGGGCATTAATGTATGTCCTAAAATTAAGATTCCTGGCTGGTTCCTCACTTGCGATTATTTTAAATCTTAAGTTCACTTACTTTAAATTTCAGCTGATCCTGGGCTATTTGCAGAGTTATCGACGCTATCACAACCTTAAGTTAATCAATTTATTACTGACGTAATGAGAGCTAATCGAATGGTACCTTGGTCATTAAGTTGACCTTGCGGTTTTATAAATGATTCTCAGTTATACTTCCACGCTTGATGAAAAACCAATTTATTTTTCGACAAATGTTAGGTTATACAGGTTTTCTCTTCACTAATCATGGAAGCGACTTATGCTTAATATGACTTTGTTGTAGTTTCCTACAGGACCACTTTCATGGTTGAAAGTCGTTTAGTTACATGTTCTGCAAGTTCAGTGACGCTTTCCCAAATTGAATTAGATGATCCTTATATTAATATTACCAGTATGTAATATTAAGTGGTAAGATTTAGCTTTAACATTAGGTTTGGACATAAAAATTTATCAATGATGTGTTTGTGGTAGCTTGGTGACTATGTTCTGAATATGCACGCTGTCAAGTTGTTCTCTCAGAAAAACTTTCTGAGTCCCTGACGGGAATCGAACCCGTAACCTTCCGATCGCCGGTGAGATCGGAAGGTTACGGGTTCGATTCCCGTCAGAGAGTCGGAAAGTTTTATTGCGAGAACAGCTTGACAGCGTGCATATGAAGAATAAAAATTTATGTAATTTGTTAGTTCGTTTTGAAATGCTCTCACTATTGTTCCTGTCTTGAGACCACAACAGACCATGACAGGATGGAGGTACTTTGGAATGGAATCACCCAATATTGCTTTAGAAGCTTTGTGGGCATTTCAATCAAAGAGTTTGGTTCCGAATTTTGAGCATTTCTTATATTTTGTTAGGTATTTCCATCAATAAATTTCGTCCCAGATTGCGACCTCTTTCAAAAAGGCTTGCCTTTTTTGTTGCTTTTTTAATATTATTTACCATTTGTTGATTTTTATGGTTACTCCTTCGTCGCTTCAGTCATGTTAAAATATGAAGATCATAAAACTAGTTTACCTCTTCATTATGATCAATGGTTTAAATGGAAATCTGTTTGAACAGGAAACAGGATCTCTTTTATATCACTTACGTAGTCATTATTTGCAAGATCGTCCTTAGAAGAGTTACACTCGACATCATAATGTAATAGACGAATGGTTGATATAATTCTAGGCTAGAATCAGTCTATGGACTTACTGGTCCGCAATATTTTAGTTTATCTTTATTTTTTATAGCTTAAGCCAAATTGAAAACTTATAGTCACTGCCATATATCATTATCGCCTACAGTTTTGATTATTTTTTTTTTTCAGATGATTCAGGAATACTTATCGATCTTAAATCCAATAATAAGCTGTTCGATTACTTTATTCCTGCGTTATTAATGTGCACAGACATTTTACCATCTTACGATGCATGGAAATGAAGAACTATTGCATATCAGATCCTGTCTTAAGAACATGAAATGTATACCTTTATCTGGAGCACAGATCCTCACCAGATTACGAATTTTGTACTAAACAATTTAATTGAATAAGTTTAAGAAAGCTTGAGGGTTTAGTAGTGTCAGGTCAGTTCCAGGTAAGGGTCACTGTGTATGGCCATTGATTATCTCTTCTTTGAAGGAGTCGTTTTGGCAACTTCACTGCATCAGCCCCGTCCACCTTCTATTGGCTCTTGCAGGCTGTTTATTTGCCCTTCCTCTGCCAAACTTGGCACATGAAGAGGTCAAGCGGAAGTTTATCAGTTAGTGGTGCTTAAGGAACTGCTAGTTAGTTGAGTACAATTTGCAAAGCCTTTCGTCAACAAGGAAGTTACTCCTCTGAAGCTGTCCCTACACGCAGTTATGTGTACCTGTTCGTTTATTTCGAGCCCAACGATTTTCTTTAGAAGAAAACTTTTTCGATCGTTTCTGCAGATATTCATTCCATCTTAAAAGATTACATCATAATATTCATATAATTGTATAAGAATATACTATAATGAGATGCATAAAAAGTGACAGGATGTTACAAACCAGTGATATAAGTCATTCTGTCAAAAAAGAACTTCTTTCAAAGATCAAAGGTTCAAAAAATCTTGGCGACGAAATTGTACTGTAAAATATTCCCAAAAAATTCCATTATCCTCTGAAGCTGTCCCTACGCGCAGTTATGTGTACCTGTTCGTTTATTTCGAGCCCAACGATTTTCTTTAGAAGAAAACTTTTTCGATCGTTTCTGCAGATATTCATTCCATCTTAAAAGATTACATCATAATATTCATATAATTGTATAAGAATATACTATAATGAGATGCATAAAAAGTGACAGGATGTTACAAACCAGTGATATAAGTCATTCTGTCAAAAAAGAACTTCTTTCAAAGATCAAAGGTTCAAAAAATCTTGGCGACGAAATTGTACTGTAAAATATTCCCAAAAAATTCCATTATAAGTTTCATTATTTAAGCCTAAGAGAACACGCCTGAGTAGAACTACAGCAGCCTAAGACCATAAAGTAGTAACATGAATTAATGTCTTCAAAATTATCGAAACTATTTTCAGGAAAACATCAAGCAGGCACAGTATAAGTTCGGTACCTTTTTGACAGAAAATCATGTCGTTCAGTAATCTTCATTAATAAAGAAAAATGCAACCAAGTCAAAGTACGTAGGCCAAGCTATTTATAAGCCAATAATAAAGAATTGTCTTAAAACTAACCCCTTTTACCACTGAAGACATAGTACGAAGAAACGGCATCTCAATCGGGCGAACTCAGCCCTTCAAAGAAGCAATTGAGTATTAGTCTTTAACGCATGATATCTCTTTCATAAATCCTCCATATCCAAATCCACATATTATCATTTATAACCTCAGAAATATTGAATTTTCCATATCGGGATTGACATAATCTTTACAGCAAATAATTGAAGTCAAAAGTGCGTTCTCTTGGTAATTGTATAATTAACAGTCATAAATTTCAGGCGATTCGAACTTTCAAGTTTATTGTTGTCAATTGTGAAAAACAAATATCAAAAGGGGAACAAGAAACTACGTCATCATCGCTGTGTTCTAAAACAACGTATTAAGAACGGTCTAAGAGGTAGCTAATTTCAAGAAAGTTATCATTCTAACTTTCCTTAGAGCTATTTCAAAATTGTGGCAATATATATATATATGTATATATATAACAGTCGAGAAACGTAATTTGAAGGGGAATATTTGTGCCCAGCAAATGACTTTAAGGCATGCCTTGCCGACTGATCAAAGGTATAAAAAATCTATTGCTATCGTTTTGTTGCTTTGCAGCGCAACATCATCAGAGCGGTATAAAGCGGTATCTGATTACAAACGGTCAGAGATTTAAAATTTATTCTATCTTTGACCGTTTGTAATCAGATACTTTAACCATGAATAGTATATACATATTTATACATATATCCTGTAATAATCTTATACCGCTCTGATGATATTTCACTGTAAAGCAACGAAACGTCAGCAATAAATTTTTTATACCTCTGACCAGTCTTCATGTCATGACTTAAAATTATTTGCTGGACACCAATATTCACCATTAAATTCCTTAGAGTTAATTCAATATTCATTCCCAGCATATTAATTTTTTTCTTTTAAAAAAGCATTTAAATCAGATCGATACAATCTAGATTGTTTACCGTAATTATAATTACTTCTCGACATGGGTATGGCATAATGGTAATTGCTCAAAAGGTTTCTTGGCTTTGCTCGAAACTGTGTCTAAATTAGAAGGAGAGTCAACAGAAAGGAAATTACGAGTTTCTTCTATGACGATGTATATCTACAACAACTCTTGATATAAAATATAGAGGATCTATAAAGATTAGCAAAGGTAAATTCTTTGATCAATGCAATAAAGATCCTCAGATACTGGATTATTATACATTACGATAGTACAGGGCATACAACTTTCCAAATTTTACTTTTAAACCTTCCTTATTTTAGCTAAAAATTATGGACTCCCTAACTTTTCAATTTACTTTTAAGAATTATCAATTATTTTGCTCTGTTATATTCTACACTCGTGGTATTCTACCGTCTATGCGTGTGTATCGTAAAATACATATGTGATGCAATAAAAGCGCCTAGACATATTGAGATTATAATTATTTTTAGAACAATGTATCAGTCATGATTACGGAAACAAAATGAAAACGAGATTTTAATTAAGATATCACGACTTTTCCCATTCACTAAAAAGGATATCTTTACCTCGCACATGATGGTCACAGGGATATAAAAATTTTAACTTCTCTTATTTATCATATCACTAAGTTTTTCGCTTCGACTACTCGTGAGAGATATTGACAACGATCGGAAATATGATTTGTATTTGCGTAATATTCTCTCTGTATCATGTAATATTCTTGCTTTATTAAACAAAGCTTTGTATTTCCGTAACACCCTCTTTATATAATATAATATCCTCTATGTATTAACAAAGAAAGCACAGGTCTGAGAATACTCAAACCCTCACGAAAAGGAATATCTAGAATGATGTTAGATGTTTCCTCGATTGCGATATTTATCTGCAAGTTTGTTATCGTCTCCCACGCTAAGTGTCGTAAATGTGACCGAAAATATGGACAATTCCAACCTCTTTGATGCCTAAATTTATATTTGACGCTTAAATCCAGTCTCCATTTATGATGAAAAATCTGAAACACGTGATGAAAACAAAAAACATTGAAATAAAATCAGTATACCTCAATCAAAAAAAGAGATCGAAGGTCTCCGCTGTCATGCCATTTTACTTATGTACTGTAAGCACAGTTCATAAGTAAAGTTTTCGTTAACATTTTGTTGTAGCATTTAGCTTTCACGTTACAACCCTGCTGAGAGTAAAGCACAAATATAATTGGTCAGACTCCATATTTCTTCCAAATTTAAATTATGAAATAGTTTCTTTCAGATAAGATAGCGGGAACCACGAAAACTGTAAAATGATGTCATTCATAAAGCTGCTATTAGATATATTTCTCAAGTTATAATTAGCTAAAAATAACTCAAGACTCAAGATTAAGGTTTAGGTTTTGCTCTAATTCGCAGCGAAAATAGTCACAGAGCCGAACATTCTTCCCCAAATTTTCTTTCTCTTGTGTAACACTGACAGCGTTCCACAGCCAAAGTTTGAACACTTGTAGAGACCATTAAGAGACCAATATTTTGGCAAGCCCCTCCAATTTTATCAATGTTAGTTTCAGAATCGTAAACTCCTTACCAAGAATTCCGATGCTACAGTACATCCCTAAAATTCTTCGGGATTATTAAGTTAGCCTAAAGTCATTTCTAACACTTTATAGAAGGTGTTGAACATATATATATATATATATATATACATATATATGTTCAACATTTATGGGGAAAATGAAAAGACCTAAATCTTTACATTTTTAAGTAAAAATTTGCTCATGTAGGCAAATTGTGGGTAGCACAACTAAAGATTCCACATAGCTCTTACTAATATAGACAAAGATTGACTGAACAACTCATTATAGTTATGATCAAGTGCAAACCTTACAAAACGTAATGATAACGTGAGTGTATTACGAATTAAACAATGATCGATTCGTCAAATTTTGTCACATGAAAGGTTACTATATTCGTTTATCAGTCGAACAGCATTGAAATTGTAAAAAAGATCACCTAATTTATATTTCAAAATTTTTTTTGGCAAGTTCTGTTGCAGCACTGCCAATGCTTTTCCAAAGTACTATTTTAATATTGATAACTTAGAATAACATATTGACAGACTGATCAGAACTTAAGAGTTATGGAATGCAGTAAACTATAAACTATGATGCATTTGTAGGTACTTATATATACATATTCTATAAACCTTACATTATTTACCATACATTCAAGTGAAACAATGTTATTATCAAGGAATTAAAGAAACCAGAAGAAATACAACAACGATTTTAGCGGAATAAATTAGCCTGTTGAATTATAATTTCCAAATATATATTGATATTCTTTTAGACAGTTCTCAATCTTCAGACACCCAGTAGGAAAACAAATGATTATAAAGACACTCGTGTAAACTTATTTTCTGTATTGCTCAGAACGGAAATAAAGTAATGATTACATAATCATGTAGTTATTCTTTGACTGCTTTCAGTTACACAACAATATGGATTTCTAATATTAAAAGCTTCGTTTTTAACACCCGTTATCTTTAATTCATGTTAGGTTTTGCCAGTCTCATTGACAATCACTCCTAATGTTTGATATCTGTTTACTTCTGTCATTAGGTTATTTCTTTTTTGTTTGCGTGGATTACGCACTATTATTTATGGTCAAATATATCACCTTAGTTAAGACTTAGAGTGCTACTAACACCAAAATATCATTATGGTTTTCCTGTTCCTGCTTCCCTTTGACAATCTCACTTCAATATTTTTACGATATAGGAATATTGAAATTAGGAAAATAAGATTTTGCTGACCATTTCAAGATTTCCAAGTACTTCAAGTACTTCACTCGAGAGATGTTTTCATGCTGGCGAAAAAATTTTAATGCTTAAAGCTTATTTATTCCCATAGTTACCACTTTCACTGTTTATTATGCCATAAAAATACCATAACTTCATTTAATTAGGGAAATGGAAGTGTTATCCCTGTTTAGCTATGTCACATCTTTTAGTCAACCTTACTCATAAAATAACAAATTTCTATGGGTCTTGGAACTGTTTCAAAGAAACCTTATCCTTATAAGCTTAGACGTTTTAGTAACGCACTCTGTTATCTAAATAGTAACCTGTTACACATTCAGAGATTAAATATAATGTTCATTTAATGAAACCAAGATTTGTTCATGAAAATAATCATCTTTACTGAACGCTTCTGTATTTCAATTGCTGACAAACATTGGCCTTTTCAGGCGCGCATATATCTAATTGATATTGTCTGTCAGCACTAAGCACTTGAAATATTGGCTTTCCATCAAAACGGAACAAGAGGCAACGTACGTATAAAGGTCGGGAAGATCTCGGACAGAAAGCATCTTCACAGGTAGTCGTGTGACTGAGGAAAACAACTTCAAACCATGAAAACTACGTATTTCTATATTGCTCTTGCAGTACTTCTGGTGGTTGCATGTGCACTGCCTTTTGAAGATGACGAAGACGAAATAAGGTAGGGAACTCAAAAGTTTAATTGAATCAGTAGACTAAGCCAGTGGCTAATCTCCTTTTCTTCGTAGTTCTATATAATTTCATGTTGTGTGATTTTGTTTGACATATTAATTAGCCATTGTAGGATCAGATTTTTAAATACGGTTTAAAAGAGTCAAATTTTTCTCCGAACTAACAGCTGAAAGCGTATCCAAAGCTGAGTATTCTCAAGGGCGGATGCATTTTATCAAGAAATGACCAAACTTAGAAACAAGTTGAGCAAAAGAATTGTTGAAATTCAAATCTTTAACAAATCAAAATCAATTCTGTGTTATCATGTAAGATTAAACTGAATATTTTAACATTTTCAGATTTCTCTGAAACGGCTTTCTTATAATGTTATGTTTTATTTTGTTCTTAGCTTTATGTTTGTTAAAATTTTCATTGTAAGTTTTATAAAGTAAAGAAAAGGCTTAATACTATGTTTACAATTTTTTGCCCTTGACATGCTTTGCAAAGGGGAAATTTGCCATAGATGAGACAAATACTATACCAGCTAGTTCTGCATTCGTTAATTGCATTGAATAATATTTACAATGTGAAAATAATGAAAACTAATCAGACACATTAAAGAAATATTGGGATATTTACTCTATAAATTCACCAATTTAGTAAAATTGTTTTAAGAAGAAAATCAATTTAATCTCTGTCAACTCGTTATGAAGGAACCACCATTTATAAAACTTAGTAATCATTGATTTGTTCAAAAGATGTTGTCTCATTTTGAATGATACGCAATAACAGTTTGACACAATACATTGTGAGCTTGTTTTCTACTTTGAATTACTTGGTACTGTTTTATCTCGTTACCAGATTGTTCTTGACATCTTCGATTTTTTTAATATATTATTTTTCCTGTACACGTCTTTTACCACGAAATATTTGAAGAATCGGATTTTTTTCATCAAACTTGATTTAAAATTCAAAATTGCGATGATAGTGAAATGGTATTTTCCCAGGACGCCAATCCCTACCTTAGAAACAAGTAAACTGTCAACAGTTTTTATACTAGACTTCTGGAAAGCCTAAATATGCACAGGAATGACAACCACAAAGCATTTCTGTAAAGATCTTCACCACAAAAAAAATAAAACGCACTTAAATTGTCGGATTATCTCTCTTGATTTTCTCTCTATTTTATAACTGGTGGCTTGACTGAGATAAAAACCCTCGAGCACAGGCAATATTCTTTCATGGATTCTAAAATTTAAATAATTCTTTTTTGCTCTAAACAATATTATGTGGCAAACCTTAAGATGTTTAGTGGCTTAAAATTTTTCTTAAAAATGTCCATACTTTGTCTAAATGAGAATAAAATTTGAAGACATTGCGAATAAATTAAATTCTCAAGGAAACGGTGGGTACGTTTGCTTTTTTTAATGGTTTACAACGTCAACGTATTGAATGACTTTCCAAAAACTTGTTTTGTCTTTAAATATTTTTGCGACAGTCTTTAATTGTTTCATTCGTGGGTCTTCTTTTTGTAATCATGGCCACTGCTTACCATAATGAACGTCACCGACAGATATGATTTTGGATTGTCTTTTAAATATAGTTCAATAAAACTAAGACTAAAAATTTAGTTTGTTTTAAGATTACCTCACTCGTTCGTAGCATCGCCTAAAGTTTGAAAATTCTTTAATAATTCTTCTTAAATAAAAATAAATCTGCATTATTTTGATGATTTGTAAAGTCAGTTATTAGAAGAATTATTTAATAAACACGTTTTCACTTAGTAAAAATGAGCATGGATACTTTGCACAATTCAAAAGTGGGACACGTATCGAAAGACTGTTATCATTCTTGTATTATTGCAGGCAGAAAATATTAGAATGTTTAAATGAGGCTCATTATAACGATTTATAATTACTTCTAACAGAGACGAAATCGAGGCTGATCCTGGCTACTACGGCAAGCACTACCGCGGTTATGGATATCGCAAATTCTATCGATATGGAAAGCGCTATGGCTATGGACGCAAATATGGCCGCTATGGCTATCGTTATAAATCGCCTTACGGCTACAGGAAAAAATATGGATATTATTAAGGGACGTCTTACGATTTTTAAAGGACACGCTTAATGGCGATGGTAAGAATAATATAATTACGTTTTGATCCTTCTTAGAATGTTCAAAATAAGTAAAATTCTTGGAAATATTACGAACAGGCTTATTTCAAGGCAAGAGCACGTTTCTTTCTTGAAAACGTGCTTTAAATTAAGAAGGTTATTGACAATGAAGGGGAAGGTATTCTCGAATTATCTTTTAGCTTACCTCTTCGAATAAAAAGTTTCTTTGCTATTACGGTCGATTAAGCGCCAAGAATATCATTTTAATACACCACTCAAAATTCAGAACTTTTTAAACGTTTCAAGTAGGACATGTGGATTGAGATTGGTAGCAACTATCAATAAGATGCATGTACAATATACTGTATACATATTGAGAAATTTTACTACAGAGAATTCAATTAAATATGTACGCCTCAAATGATATTTAAAACTTGTTTCGTCATTACTTACATTATTTTATTCACGCACTTACATATTGGAGAAGAAGGAGATGTAGATGTAGGTTTAAGTGGTTGCTTAGGTTTTGTTAATGATTCCAGGATAGGTTAAGGTCGAGCGAAAACAAAGGTTTCAACTCATGGTTAGTGAACATAAAAGAGGGTTGTGACGTATTTTATTGGGGCACGGATATTTTAATTGACCCTCTGGAGAAGGTAAATTTGTTTCAATGTGATTTTTATTATCCACATTTAGAGTTAAATATATACCTGGACACAATAGATGTTTGAAGTAAAAATTAATTCAAATGATCAACAATTGCGTAATAATCGTCATCAGAATAGCATTTGCTTCGATAGATTCAAAACACTTCCATGATTATTCTGAGAAACAAGTTAAAATGTTACATCCTCCAGCTCGCACTGTAATATTCCGTATTTCTAGTCCTGACACTTGATCATTACGTCAAGGAATCTTGGTTCTCTAAGTTAGTATAAATTACAAAATAAAAATATAGGTAGCTAAAGAGTTTAGTTGAGCATTCAAGGAGCTCACCCACATGATGGTCTATGTTGTGTGATTCGGTCTGGTTATAGGTTGATATTAGGGCTTAAGTGCTGGAGTAGGTGTAATTAAAGATTTATGAATATATTATGTTGACGCTATATACATTTTATTCTTTTTTTCATTTTCAGAAACAAAATGGAAAAATATTAGATGACATAACGATGTAACATCATGGAGAAACCTCTCTTGTAGATATAGTCACAATCAATGCCTGTAGATTAAAGAAAATAAACTTTAAAGTTTTTCTGAGCAAAACTGTCGTAATCTTTGATTTTAATATCGCCTTGTTTTATGTTGTTTTTTTACTACATAAACTTAGTGAAATCATTATTTGACTAGCTTCGGGAAAATGAGGCAAGTATACCAGTAAAATTTGGAGAACGTTAACAAGATTATTTATTTTAGAAAAGCGTGAAATGTTGACGATGCTACGTTCAGGAAACTGTTCATTAGCGATGGGATTTCGTACGGTTTTATGGTGTTCCAAAAATTCGTAAAAAAGGAATTCCATTCCGACCTTTCGTGCCATTCATTAGTTCCCTGATTTATGGTATATCTTGCTATTTTCCTCAGATCTTGTCTGCAGTCGTTAAGAAATCGGAATACAAGTTATGAATTTCATAAGATTGTTGCGCTTAATACTTAGAGAAATGAAGACATTCGACTTCGTTTCCGTCTTCACTTACATAACTGTCCATTTTGTTATCAAAGATGCCGAAAAGAGACTTGGACAGCACGATACCCTACATCAAAGAACCTGTTTAACTGTTGAGGATATGATATAACCGTCGGCCTTTTCTCTTATCGCAAATAATTGTTTTATTTGATGGCATCTATTATCAACACGTCTTTTAGCACAGTCATGGGATACCTAGTCTCTGCCATCATTTCCAATCTAGTAATCTTACATAATAAATAGAGTGCATTGACAACCTCACGTGTGAGACCATATCGTGCAAAAAACATGGTCATGATGTCATTGGTGCAATACGTTCAAAAGTTTAAATACAAAATTCTTTTGTACCATATAAATTCTATCGAGTCCTCTACTTAATTGATGGTAGACCATGAAATAAGTCGCTGAATGCTTATTTGGTAGACCAAGGAAAATTGACGACCGCGGTATACACAGTAAATCAACTCACACTGAAAAGTATCTGCCAATGATTAGTTTCATCCTATCAGCAATGTGACTTCCCTCTGGATTTCTTTGCTTTTGACAGCTCAAAGCATATTATCTAGCTAAATCAAATGAAATTACGAATTTCATGTTATAAAACCGAAAAACTATTCCATCCAACAACTTCCAGAAAAGCTTTTGAAACCAGATACAGCAACTACGAATACATACTGAGAGTGAAAATTCGATGCTGGGCTTTCCGAATTGTCTCGTATATTCAACAAATTTTGAATCGTGTTCAGTTTTGCTGGAACGCGCGTGCTAAAGGAACCAGATTACTTCTTTGAAAAATTCTGATTATCACTATCAATCCACTCTATGATCATGGACGCTTTTAAGTTTTTGGAGGCGTATCATATCAATAACGTCCATGACGTATTGACTCACAATTGTGGTAGTCTGTTACTGGAAGCCTGTTGGCATCTCATCAGCAGATTACGCAGGGGAAGCGTACGAGGGCACAAGGGGTGTAAGGGTGCTAGGAGGGGCTTTTAAGCACTAATAATAATTTTGCAAAATTTGGTAAAGTTTTTCGGGTGTAAGTCATATTTATAGGTAGTGCTACTCTGGTTTGGTGGCCAGCAAAAGGTAAATACAAGTTGCTAGAAGACATTTCTTAATTGAAGATTAAACTAGAGTCACCAGGTATTTCCCCTAGATTTAGGGGTCACCGGATATCTCCCTGATAAATAAAAATTAAAACTAGTTTCATGGGGTATCTCCCTTGAAATAAGGATCACCAGATATCTCTCCAAGATTACTGCTAGAACACGGTAATGACCGAGATAAGATTATAAACTAAGATTATGAGACTAAAACAGGGTCACCGGATATCTCCCCAAGAAAGATATGGGGTCACCGGGTATCTCCAAGAGAATTAATGCTAAACTGCGATTTACTCCATTCCCGACAAGGAATGGAGTAAATCGCACCTTCGGGATTGCAAATTCCTTGTCGGGATTGCAAACAAGTCTACATCGGACAAACGAA
Organism: Heliopora coerulea; assembly: GCA_030142905.1. Lineage (NCBI taxonomy): Eukaryota > Metazoa > Cnidaria > Anthozoa > Scleralcyonacea > Helioporidae > Heliopora > Heliopora coerulea. The sequence goes on along the minus strand of JASJOG010000079.1, from coordinate 1,042,905 downwards.
GCGGCAATTCAGAACCCGCTTGAAAGAACACAAAGCGCATTGTCGTCAAAACGGATAACCAATTCAGCTCTAGCGGGCCATAGCTTCAAAACATCCCACGAAATTGAATGGAACAATGCTTCCATTATCTCATGTAATCCTCACTATCATCAAAGGATTTGCTTGAAAGTGTGGCATATTAATAGCACGGATTAGGCCATAAATAGAGATGATGGGAATCTATTTCCAGAAGCCTACAAACATCTCATTAAAAAACATGAAAACGCTAGCGGTACTATAAATACGGGTACGACTTCCGACGATTCTAACCCCTGATGAAGACACTGTAACGCGAGTGTCGAAACGTTGGATAAAACAGAGTATTGACTAATTTCATAGTCAATACTTCCAGACAAAAAGATTCTTCTAGCTTGGCTATTGATTTCCTGGGCGGAAAGCGTAATCGTAACAAAAAGATCAGAGCCCAGCTCAGAATTCTTAGGTGTATTGCCATAGTGAAATAGGCAAATCAAAAAAGTTTTAAAACATATTTACTGACGTTTCGTTGCCTCGTGCAACATCTTCAGAGTGTAGGTTTACAGAGACAGTAAAAAACTATATATATGAATCTATAATTACATATTGGAATAATTATTTCAATATGTAATGGGAATGTATCGTAAAATGTATTCGGTTGTTTGGCCAATTTAGATCAGGTGGGATTAAAAGCTGTTGGAATTTTAAACGACTGCAGCCATGTAACCAGGCAAGTTTCCTAATTATTATCCTCAACCTCCCTTCCCCACACCCTTATGCTGATTTGCTTCCGCCGTGCCTGTAATGATATCAGTGGCTCCGTAATCCTGAGTTGAAACGCCGGATGATAGACAATATCAATGTATAAAAGCTACGTTCAAAACTTTTCAAATCATGTCTGATCCTACATTTAGTACGATATTTATTTATGTGTAAGGACTGAACGCTAACATTCTATAGACATTTGTGATGACCGGTATTGGGTGACGTACTCCAGAGGGTTGTGCTTGTTGTGTTATGGCTCTTTGCCCAAAATGTCAATAACGTATCAACGCAATGAAGATACTTATTCATCTCAATTTCGCTGAGTTTACACTTGTGGCAGTATGAGTCAAACAAGACGGTTTTTCCGAGCGGAAGTTCTCTTAAGAAGGTGTTCGTGAGTTCCTTCGTGAATTTGAAATTTTCGGCGCTGTGAACGAGTGGTGAGAAGAAAAAACTGGTTAGTATCTTGCTGTATTCCTGAAACAGGATGCGAAGGCTTTTTACCACCAACAGTAAGAAATTGTAAGAAAAAACTATAAAGAACTTTCCAAGGCATTGAAAGAGAGGTATGAAGGTGGTCTTGCACTATTGAAGTATAAGAAAGTTTTTAATGTTAGATGTAGAAAAGATGGAGGGGTACTGCACATTTATTTGTCGACCTGAGATTATCGTATGAGAAAGCCTATAGTCCACCCAAGGTTAACCCACTGCCTGAAGAAGCTAGTGACGCGAAGAAACAGAAAGAGTCAGACAGGAAAGAGCGCCAGCTTTCTACCATACAAGAAAGAATGAGAATATATTGTGCCAATTTGTTAATGGGCTTGAGAATGACCTGTGAGAGGTACTGATTCGTCAGGATGACTTGCTACAAAAAACAGTGGAGAATGATCTCAAATGAATATCAACGCAGCAAGAAGAATGAAGAGTCACCTAAAAGGTTGCAGCTGCAAAAGAAATAGAAAAACCAGAGGTGTTACAAGCCATTAAACCTGATAGCCATATGGAGGATATAGTACACCAACAGGTTCAGCAGAAATTGGAGAACATGCTCAAGTTTCTAAACGCATTGAAACCAGGAGAAATAAGAAGGGGACGTAAGAGAGCGGGGAGGGGGGGAAAAGAGGCTTAGTCCAAAACCTACTGATATTTGCCGGGCATGTAATGGCCAAGGGCACTGGGCACGAATCTGTCCATCTTTAAACGAAAAAAAGGTTGATCTTGGACCCCGACACCAGCTTTGAACAGAGGTGGAGGGATCAACTATCCATACAGAAGTCAAGTCGAGAACACAACTATTAATATAGTAAGGAAAAGTCAGACATAACAGGAACTAAGATATCACGTAGAAGGAACCATAAATGTTGCTAAAATCAAATTCCTAATAGACACAGGAGCAGAAGTAGTCACAAATATCCCCGGTATCAATAATCCCCTAGCCCCATTGTAATACTGGGAGAAGCTGAAGTGAAGCTAAGCTGAGGTACACCAAACACTAACTGGAAGTTCTTGGTAGTTAAAAATCTGTAGGGATCAGTCTTGGGAGCTGATTTTATTGAAAATCACCACAGCAGCTGTTGGGGCATCACGGAATAAAATAGGAATACCTTTTACTGGTGTTTAGAAAGTCCGTACTGTCCAAGAAGGAACTCACACTCCGGTAATAACCAGATACACGATAGAGTTACCAGCGAAACACCAAGTTCTAATTCCAATGTGTACTAAAGATAAGGACCCAAAAGATGACTTATTTGAATCAACCAAGACACCAGGAGGAGTACTAAGGACAAAAACAGCCGTAAAGGGAAGCAAGGATATCAGTTTCTGGGTAAAGGCTGTAAATGTAACGTTTGATACCGTGACAATATTTAAGAACCAAAGAACATGTGTTCTGTCAGATATTGAAGATATTTCAAAACCAATGAATGCCACCATAAAGAAACAAATACCTTCAGTGTCCAGTAATAAAACTGAGAACAACATAGAAACCCTAAAGGAACTTGAAATAGACCTGAGCAAGAACCAGTTAAGTTCAAATCTTGAAAAGCAACTAGAAAACCTTATTCTGTCCTATTCGGATATGTTCTTCAGAAACAAACGAGATCTAAGGCCGGATGCTATCCAGGTAGAGGAACCGCCTCGTCGAATTCCGTTCGCACACCAAGAAGGAGTAAAGATGGATCGGAAGTCGATGCTTGGTGAAGGTGTCATAGAGAAGCCTTCATCAGAATGGGCGAACCCATTAGTGTTAGTTCGAAAACTTTCAGGAGGCCTAAGAATATGTGTTGATTATAGAAAATTAAATGAGTTAACATCGGTCACTAATTATCCTTTGCCTCACATTACCTAAACACTCGACCGCTTGGCTGAAGCATCATATTTCACATCTGTCGCTATGGTCTGAGGATATCATCAAATAGAAATAGCAGAAGAGGACAAAAACAAGGTAGCGTTCATCTCACCTTGTGGGCTTTACCAATACTGCAGCATGCGTTACCGGCTTTCAGGTGCTCCAGGAACTTTCCAGTTGCTTACAGAAATTATGGTACAACGGGCTCGTATCTGAGGTGGGGCAGTTGGACCATTGTTCCCCCATAAACTTGTTAAGAAATATAAGAAATAGTACGATAAAAGATGGGGAAAAAACACGTTTTCCTCCGTTTAACGCTTATTCGAAGAGAAGCAATAAAATAAAGTTTCTACGTCTAAACTCAGCATCCCAGTGGGCCAAATACTAACGCCAACCCTGACCCTAACCCTCGAATCTCGAATTGCCATAAAATAAAATACATTGGCGGGGTCAAGTTAAGTGGTAACTACTGGTTGTAATGATTGCAGGCCCAATTAAGCTTTCAATGTTGTGAAGCGAGATTTTTGCCGAGGTTTTTCCTGACTGATTGAGAAATGATCACGGATCATTAGAATAGTACATGTTTCAAGGCCCAGATGTCAAAGAAACAAGACAAACAAGTTACAAAAGAAAGAAACTGAAAAAGGCAGATGAGTAATACTACAAATTACTTCAAAATTCTCAAAAATTTCACGTCGACAATGCTGGAAATAGCATTTCGGAGCATGCCCCGGACTCCCCTAAAGGTTTTTCGCACCTCAGGCGCTCGCTTTCCTCACCCCAAGCTTTGCTCCCCCATGTAGTTGACTCCTCGCTACGGGCCTGTACAAATACTAGATAGAGATGATATAATAAGATATTTAGGTGACGTTATTTGTTTTCATGCCATTTTTAAAGAACACCTGGAAAGAGTCAAAAGATTATTCCAGATGGTCAGAAGATCAGGATTGAAATTGTCGGACAAGAAGTACCAATTCGTGGGTTACATTTTAGATCAGTCAGGTGTTAGACAGGTGCCTGACTAGCTTGAGAACTTAGAGATCATTCGAAATTGGAAGATTCCGGTGAATAAAGAAGAATTATGCCAGTTCCTCGATGTTTGTAACTTTCGGGGGGAGATTTGTGAAAGATTTCGCCAAAGTTGCTGTTCCTCTTCATAATTTCTTAAACAAAACAGATTTTTTTGTGGATATCTGAATGTACTTAAGAATTTGAGGCGTTAAAAAAAATGCTGTGCACATCCGTGACATTAGAACTACCAAAACACCTTGGTCGTTTCTCAGTCACTTGCGATGCGTCTGACTATGCTGTTGGTTACTATCTCGAACAGACAGACAAATTAGGACGAACAAGACCTGTTCCCTTCGGATGAAGAAGGCTACACAAAGCCAAAGTAAACTATTCGACGGCAGAGAATGAATTCTTGGCGATTGTCGAGGCACACAAAGCTTACCGTCTATACTTATTAGCAAATGAGTTTGATTTGTACACCGATCATCAGTCGCTGAAATGGTTCCTGACTCGAACTAAGGAACACAGTTGAAGGTTGTGGCGATGGGTTGATAAAATTCGAGAGTTCCACTATAAGGTAAAGCACATCGCAGGGAGTAAGAACGTAGTAGCTGACGCGTTGAGCAGGATTCGAAATGTGGAGAGAGAAAATCCAGACGAATGGCCCTTTGAATACATTCGCCAACAACAAGGAAAATGTTCAAAGCTATGCCAAATGAAATCCTGGTTACAATCACGAATATCAACCATAACGACAAAGAACAGGGAGTTGAAAGCCCTCAGTAACGAATTGCCTCACTGTTTTGTGGGAAACGATGGGATACTCCGCAGTAGGAACAGTAACTGTAAGATAATCATTCAGTCAACAGGAACGCTCAGATAATCATTCCCCGAAACCTGATCCCTAGAGTCCTGAGAATGACGCATAACGAACAGGGGCATTTTGGTTACGTCAAAACGTTACAGAGGACAAAGGAACAATACTTTTGGTCCCAAACGGCATCCCAAACCGAAGATTTGTGTTTGAAATATTAAACCAGCCAACGAAGAAGAAATGCTATTCCAAACAATAGAACTCCACAACAAAGAATTGTTACAAGTCACCCCGGAGAATTGGTTATTACGGACGTTGTAGAATACCCACAAAGCTCACGGGGCTGCCGGTATTGCCTGGTAATAATTGATCACTATACTAAATGGTTAGAACTATTCCCTATAAGGGACCAAAAAACGGAAAAAGATGGAAAGAAAGTGTTCGACGGATGGATTTCAAGACACGGTGCACCCGAGCAACTTTACCAAAAAATTTGTCTGCCAAAATGATCCAAGAGATTTGTAACTTCCCAGAAATAAGGAATTCACGCACAATGCCATTCCACTCGCAGTCAGATGGTGCCTCTGAACGACGTATCCGTACAGTAAATAACATGCAGGCGCAAGCAGTAGCAGATGACTAAAGAAACTGGGACTTATACATACCTTCTTCCTGTTTTACCTAGAATACAGCAGTTCATAGCAGTACCGAGTTCACACCAAGTTACTTGGAGTTTGGAAGAAAGCTTCGGTTACCAAACGATCTCGTTGAGCTGAAACGAGTGAAGGAAGAAGCAGCTACCTACACCGAACATTCTACGGGGTTAAAGAGCAGATTGACCAAAGCGTTCGAGACAGCAAAAGGGGTGCTGGGAAACTCTCACTAAACACAGAAGAATTTTTACGACCTATGAGCAAGAGCTAACGCGTACAAGAAAGGAGATCTAGTGTTATGGTTCGACTACAAAACGAAAAAAGGCAGATGTAAGAACTTAAATCTACCCTGGACAGGACCTTGGCAAGTTATGAAGAAACTGGGAGACGTCGTGTATCGAATAAAATATGTTGGAAACGAAAAATTGAGTGTCAAGCTTAGAGTTGTCCATCACAACCAACTGAAACGGTTTTACGAGATTCGAGATCAAGAGATGGTAAACCACAAGTTTGGAACAGTGTTTAACAAACCTCGTTCAGAGAGCAATGAGCACGAAGCTGACAATGATCCCATTGTTGTAACTGACAATATAGAAGAACAACCTTACCTGTAAGACAGCGAAAGAAAATCACAACAAGATTGTCGACCTCCGGATTGGATTGAGACACAGTTTTCATTAATGGGGGAGCAGTGTAACGACTAGACGCCAACATTATATAGACTTGCGCTGACCACTATTGGGTGACGTTCTCCGAACGTCGTGTTCGTTGTGTTAGGGTTCTTCGCCTGTAATGTAAATAACGTATCATCTCAATAAAGATACTTATTAATCTCAACTTTGCTGATTTTTCATATGAGGTTTTCTGAACACAGATGTTTCACAATGTATTTTATATAATTGGAAATAAGATAAATTGCAATCAAGGCTCTGTTGGCTTATTTACCTTGTCTCGAAGGTAATCAAAAAGCAAACATAAAACATTCAATATTTACATCGATGTAGGCATAGCTGTCATGGTAGAATAATGATTGGATAAGATTACTGCCAATTCTTGCGTGTTGGGCTTTATTAAATTTTTTTCCTATTCAAAACTACCCCAGGGAATCACTTTAAGGTGGTAGTCTACTAGCTCAAAAGAGCAATCCTTTTGCTTTTCTTTGGAATGGCTTAAATTTTATTCAATTCTGTAACCCTTTCTGAAACATGTTGTTTGGGATGATTTAGTTACCACGTCGTTGGTATGGCACCGGATCACTCCCTTTTCAGCTCACGCAGGAACAGCTCTAGTACTCTACTGAGAAAAGGCATTCTTCTGAAACTTCTTGAGGGTGTTATACATATATAGATCGCTCCATTGAACCTATAACCTAAACAGTTAGGCAAGTATGGCATTGTTATTTTCACACCAAACATGCATGCATATAGCCAGATTAAAATAACAGACAATTTTAAAAATGTAATCTTTCATGATGATTGAACAGAGGTACTGTTGATTAGTAGCCATTCAAAAATTATTAAGTTGTGTCAAAAAGTTTTCCATGGTTAAGTGTTGTGGAAAACCATGCTGTATTTCTGAGAAAAAATGCTTTGAAGTTCAATCATATTAAATAAGAGGAAGAGAGAGATAAATCAAAACAAGGCAAAGGGGACACCGTGGGTAGTTTCGTCGAAGTCGGGCTTAAATTTAGAAATAGGAAAACTTTCCCTAATTAACAATTCCAAAGCGCAATAGCAATAGGACATCTTAGAAAAAACGCCAGACAAAATAGTGTGGCAAGTTCTCCTAGTGTGTACTCTGACGGCAGAAAGAGAAGAGCTGGCCAGTTTCTTTCCTCTCAAAGGCAAAGTCTTGCCTCGGTCAGATGATATTCATGAAGTCTATATTTAATGGAATATAAATAAAAGGTTCCACCAAATGGAGTCATAAGTGTCAAACGAGAAAATATATTTTCACTTAATATCAATTCCATTTCATTCGCTCGAGTGCAAACACTTAATATTTCATGAATAAACGACAACAACAACAAAAAATCGTTTTGGGCCCTTAGCCTCGTGTTAGATATATGGTATATCAGACAAGAAGGCTTCCTGGCGGCGTGGTCAAGGAACAGCCGACAAACTGACTGTACAGTCAAACCTGTATTAAGCGGCCCTGCATTAAGCGGACACCCTGTATTAAGCGGACACTTTGTAAAGTCCCGAATTGAATGTCATATAATTCCTATTAATGAAACCTCTATCAAGCGGACACCTCTATTAAGCGGACGCTGACACATAAATTAGCAAATAAAGACACAAAAAACCTGTGTTAAACGGACAAAATTTTCCTAACTTTTCATAATCTTTACAGACATAACGTTAGTCACTATGTTAATGACGATATTTGTCAATCGGTTCAAAGTCTATTTGTTAATTCGACTACATATTATTACACGTGCGTTAAGATAAGATTTTTACATCAAACAAAATTTTCTTCAGTTTACTTCTCAATGTCAAAGTTTTCTTTGGACAGTTTATTGGTCAACCATTCGCATGAAAACCAATCACCTCGGAACTCGTATAAACAAGGAATTTCCAAGCCTTATCCAGCACCTCTATTTATCCGTTTCCCTTTGATTATAACTTTGCAGTATTCGTTTGTCGTTTGAGAAACTTTGTGACCCACACTGCCATTAGTTTTGGAATGTGCCCAACAACCTCCATGTTAGCTGACACATTGTTAGGATGAGCACATCCAGTTTTCATCTCACAAGACACAACTGTTGTTTTAACAACTGCAACTGCATTTTCATCAGCTGTATTCCTAGGTTCACGTTTCAATTAATATTCCTCGTCGATTTTCGGATTCCAGATTTCCATGTATACATGATACCCTCGTACGAACGATTTTACGACCACAATTTCAGAAGACATTATCTCGTTTGTAACATTCAGTGTTATTCGGCTAGTTATGGCGGCTGTCATTGCCTATAAGGCTCGTGTATCGTATTACACATCTTGCGTCTTATTCCAACACCTTCATAAAACCTGTAGTCAACTTGATGCTCAAGTAATGACCTGACTTGCCCTGACTACGGTGTATGGCTGGTGCAACTGCTTTTGAATCTGCTGGCGCGTGCTGGAATTGCAAACAAGAGACAAAGTATAGATGTCTGACGTGTGATGTTTCGACTTGCAATAAATCAGACAATTGTTCTGTCTACGCATCATAAGAGACACCTGGATGGAAAGCAGGCGTTTCTGTGGCTTATTGTATCACTTGCTATAAAAAGGAAAAACATTCCTGTGATACTCTTAGAAAAGAATCCATTGTTGATCGTACTGCTGCTGGTGGTAAGACCCAGCCCGTACCACAGGGGGAGGGGCCTGGTGACGAGAACCTCTGTTAAGCGGATACGTCTATTAAGCGGAAACTAGCCTGTTCCCCGAGGGTGTCCGCTTAATACAGGTTTGACTGTAATTATTGTAATTCTATCTAGTATTGTGGTCGGCTGTCTTGAAAATAGACTTGAGTTCTGTTCTTCCAACAGTTACGACAGTTTCCATAGATGGAATCATGCAAAAATTTGACGTAAGTGGAAATTATGTTTTACATGCAAAATAGCCATCAGTCTGTTGACGTTTCTCCAGTTCAATTCTCCTTTTACCAAGCACTCCTAGGCTTCTGACAAACACGCCTAAAGCCAAGGCATAAATAATTTAAAAGCGGTTTTCTAGAATTTCGCTTCTACTGCTATGAATTTAACAAAACAGGATTTACAGAAAAGAAGTTTTTGCAATTTTTAACTTTGGAGTACTTCCCAACGAATCACGTGGACACGAGTGAATGACGTCTACATATTACTTTGCTTGTAACATGACCTCAATCACTCAGCAAATCCATTTGCGAAGTCATCTCCGAATAGGTAATGAGATTCAAGGTATGTTCATCTTGGTGTTGCCGATCTGGCTCAAACTTCTTGGTCTGACCGAAAGTGAGCAAATGAATCTGGAAAGGAGAAAGGTAAGGCTCTACACTTGAGAGTTGTGAAGACAATTATGTGGACTAGTTCATGACATGCCCCGGCGCTTTTAGTGTACAGGAACTTCGGTAAACATGATAGAATGCGAGCCAGTCACAAACAATAACTACCAGTTCGCTGCAGTATACCGTTTAGTGACTGCCATGTTGTCCACTTTCTTATAAGCACGAAGTTTATATGTCATGGTCTCTAAAGCTCTAGGCTTACGGACTTGTGTGATATGAAGTAGGTGAAACGCTGACCGTTTCAGTACGAATATAGTCATACAGACTAACTTGTATTTGTTCCTAAATAAAACTATGCCTAGCAAAGTACTTTGATATTTCATTATTTATAGCCAGGCTCCTTCTCTGCTGCATTTTGCATCAAAGCCATCACTATTTCTTTTCAGCTCCTATATAAGTTAAATTATAAGAACAGCAATTGTTCGTGACAGGAAGTAAATAGTTTAACGTCTGCTATGACGAGCCTATTGTAATTATTTACTCGAGGTTCCATGTTGAGACAAATCTTCTCAAATGAAATTCTACTTGAGATCACAAAGCAACCCCGAACATGCTATACGAGTAATTCGTTTCTGTAATGGTTCATATTTCCCAAGTATCCATCTCCCGAGTGAAGCATAATGTTGACATTGTCGTTCGTATTGTTGTGATCGTAGTAAACTGTTTAGTACGACCGCGGTGAAAGGGGAGACCATATGGACACAAGGCTGCTACCACTGTGATGAAGCGAGGCCACGTTTTCCTGCGTTTATCAAATCAGCTTCATCGAGGAAAATGGAAACAGTAGTTGTCAGCTTTGCTGAATGCTATAGGAGAATAGCGCATAGCTGTTGGAGTTACCGTAAAATTAAAATGATTTTAAACCAATTACTTTGGAGCCGTTCTTTAATAAAGGGCATTTAAACAAATATTTATGATTTTCATTTTAACCTCTATGAGGATCTACCTTCGTCGCCAAACAGCAGATGTCGAATGCATTAGCTGCCGGAGTCAAACGCATTGATAATGAGGCGCGAAATGGTACTTATCCATCGATTGCTAAACTCTTTTTGTAAAATTTGTTGGGTATGGCCGACGGAAAAATTATGACGGCTATAATTTTCCATTCCGTCTCGCAAAAACGGATTTTCAGTGATTTCAAATACCTATATGCTCAAATATGTGTATTGAGAAAAGTTCCCGGTTTGCTTCATCAAAATATATCGCATGAGCTCTCCTGCTGTGTGATGAACTTCAACTGCAGTGCATCAATTCGATTAATTTGGCTTGACTTCCTTCTAATCGACAGGCCTTGACAGGACTACCATAAAATATATCAGTCCTTCATTATATACCTCCTCTGACCACTACAAAACAAAATTATTTAAGTGTTCATTTTATTGTATTGTTTATAAATGTTGGACGTGGAATGAACGGAATTAATAAAGATCGTCAGAACTCTTTCCGTTCCGAGATGTCTGCTCTTGGTGAGTAAAATTGTTTAGTGGTTGTTGGAATGAAATGGTGAAAGTTTTATTCGAATGGATACGTCTTATGAATTACTTGTGAACTCATGTCTTTCGTTAGTTATTTTTATTCCCGCTTGCTAGTTCGAGAACGAGTGTAATAACCCCGATAGAGTGCTCGACAGGTGACAATATCTCCAAGCTCTCATATCTGCAACAAATATATTTATTATATGGACAACCATCATATATGAGTTACGTGTAATTTGCTTTGTTCTGCTACTAGCAAACTATCAGCTCATATATCACTAGTAAAAAAAAAAAAAAAATTATGGCAGGAAGTTATGCTCCAGTAAATGATGAAGAAGTCAAAAAGTTAGTTAAAAAAAAAGTAGTTTCGATCAGAAAGAATAATACATTATAAGATAAAAATATTTAATAGAAACACTCAAAGAATTCAGTATGTCAATAAAAATTAATCAAAAATGGCAGACCTATTCAGAATACGTAACCAAGGAGCGAAAATTTCTTTTGAGAAAAGAAAATCAAAACAAATATTAAAATAATTTTGTATTTTAGACTGGTTTACTTCTTCAAACATGAATGGAGGTCTAAACATAACCGATATGCCAAAAACTGAACTGAATTCACCGCTAGATAAACAGACGGTTCTTACTATAAACAGACCACAATGAAAACAATTCATGCGGCCATAGACATTTTCCTACGATGTTCATCTAATACCTTCGGTTTTTCAATTATTTGTGAACCCGCCTTACGTTAAAGACCTCAGGAAGACAGGCAAGATTTGCAGGGTTGGTTCACAAAAAATCAATTACAAGAAATGAATATAGTTGCTTTTTCGTGGTGGCGAATTAGGCCAAGCCGACTGTGAGGACCCATCACTACTCCTTCTCACATTGTGGTTTTACTCTTAATTTTAACTTGGGCAGGGGTGGAAGAGAAAATCAGAGGCAGCCGAAACCAACAAGGCTTTCTTTGATATTTACGGCAAAAGGAAAGTTGTTTTACGTGCTCAACAGGGAAGCCTGCTGGTTCAATTCCTTCAACTCAGTGCCATCGAGGCGGACTCAATGGTATTGAAGATGAATCAGTATGACAACAGCCTTTCACGTTCCATGAAGAACTAGTACAGTGTAAATCGATCTTTGTTCGTTGTCACACACTTTCACTTGTACCTGCTGTAATTTTTGCCTCAATGAATCGAGTTAAAATTTCCAAGAGATGTTTGCATTTGCTCATGGGTGAAGCACTTTCGCTGCCCATGGCGGAAGCGCGTTAATTAGTTAAGGGAAGTTTAGCATTGTATTGTTTTGTTATGAATGAAATTGATTAAATTTTGGCACATATATGGTAGTTGGTTATAGAATAAAACAATTATACCACTCATACTTGTTCATTTATGGATCACAGCCCATATATGACTGGAGCTTATAGTATCATTGTTAAATGTATTGACTTAATATAATTGTTTACACGTCGTGGCTGCTCCTTAGGCAGCACATCTATCGAACTTGCACCTGAGCTTCGATTGCTCAAAAGTTACAGTGTCTCACCGGGTCATCAGAAGGTTGCCGGTTCGATCTCCGGTCTTGGGCTCAAAAATCGATTTTTTGAGACTGGGGCTTGACAAGCGTCCATCGATAGTCTTAGATATCTACAGGCTCTCATATCTACAATGTAATCATAAAACATCAAATGTTCAAAAAGTGTTGACTATTAAAAACTTTAAAAAAGACAGAATATTTCAGGGCACACCCCTGCTTCAGATATCAGTGATCTGAAAAAGGGGTTGTGCCCTGAAATATATATATATTAATACTGAATCATATCTTTATAACATTGACCCTTTCCTCCCGGAAAATGTTTAGGTTAATAGAGTATGTTTTAATGCTTTCCCGTTTGGCTTGTCCCCTTAACGAGTAAAATCATCGGCCGTAAGCCGGGGTAAAATAATTCCCTACTAAATGTATCAGGAAAGTGTGAAACTGTTGTTTCCACTTAAAGTTTCATAATAACCTCGCGAAGCACTTATCACTGTTTTGTCTTTTATGCAGATAGATCACATTGAAATATTTCATAAACGCCGATTTCAAAGAAGTGCAGGTAAGGTTTATTAAAAAGTGGTTGCTTATATTATCGACGACGTTTTCCTAACACATACTAATAATCTTGAATAATACAACGGAACGTGCTATCCCCTCGCCCACTGCGCGAAGTGCTGTGCGAGGGGTGAAGGCCCGAACGGGCGGGGGTACTAATCTCAATGTGCACGGACTCCTTTTACACGCGTGATGACTAGGGAGGAAAATTTTTGCAGTGTCCATGTTTGTATGTTCATATATATATATATATATATATATATATATGTGTGTGTGTGTGTGTGTGTGTGTGTGTGTGTGTGTGTGTGTAAGTAAATTTCATCTTACTAAGTTTAGATGTTTGTAAGCTTAGATGTTTGCAAATTTAGATGTTTGTAAGACCCTATAGTGTAGTGGTAAAACAACCGTACCGGCAATCGGGAGACACGAGTTCGATTCCCGTTGAGGAGCTCAGAAGTTTTCTGAGATAAAAGCTTGAGAACAAACTTTTCATCATACATATATATATACATATATATATATACATATATATATACATATATATATACATATATATATATATATATATATATATCCAGAAGACCACAAATACGTTTCGACAATAAGTCCTGTTCACAATAAAATTTCTAGCTAAGACACCTTCCTTATGTAACAACTAAAACATAATTTACATAAATTTCAAATTCTAATCAACTATAATATAAAAATAATTGAAATTATCATTAAAACAACGCCATAACAAGTCCCTTGGGAGCCGTAGTTCCTAATGAATGGATCCAGAAATCTTCGCGTTTCGTAGGATCAGATGGGTCAGTCTTATCTATTAACATAATTTCAACGTCTTTTTCTAAACCCTGATAGTTTTCTCCCATAAAGTGCTCATACAAATGCTTTTGTGGCACTTCTGCTCCCCTACAAGCTCAACGGTAACAAGCTTTATAATTGTTCCACCGATAACGGAACTTGCCAGTGGTCTGACCCACATATTGTATACCACACGCTCGACAGGTCAAAAGATAAATAACACATTTATCATCACAATTCAATTGATGATTTATTTTCAAAACCTTGCCATCCACCGATCGTATAAAAGAGTCGGTTAGGCTAATATTCAAGCATGTGGCACATCTTTTCTTACCATGTTTTCATGAACCTTTTCCTCTCTCCATGGGATAAACCTTAGCTCTGACCAAAAAATTAGCAAGGTTTCTGGCCGTTCTAAACGCCACAAAAGGCACCGAAGTAAAACATTTTTTAACTTCATCATTAGCATAAAGCAAATGAAGTTTCTGGTGTAAAACCGCTCCAAAACTAGCCAACTGAGGATGTAAAATTACCACCAACGGAACCGAGTGACTAGTTTTACTACTGTTAGACCTCTCAATCCTATTAGATCTATGCACTTTATCCAACTGGCTGTGAACCATTTCTGTCGGGTGACCCCGCATAAGAACCATTCACGTAATTTCTCAAGATGACCAATAAATAAATCATAATTCGAACAAATACACTTGATTCAAAGGTCCTGATTGTAAACAATTGACTTTTTAATATGAATAGAATGTGACGATTCGTAATGCAGAACTGGTGACAGTCAGTCGGTTTATAATAAATATCAGTCACAAAGTTTTCGCCTTTAATTCCAGCTACCACATCCCAAAAATTCACAGATGACCTCGAAGACTCCCATGTAAATTTAAGGTTAGGGTGAAAGATGTCCAACCGAGCCAGAAATTCAGCAAGCTTTTCCTCACTTCCAGTCCAAATAAAAAATATATCATCTATATAACGAAGCTAGAGCCAAGGCTTTACTCGCTCTTTCTCTAAAATCTGTCTAAACCCTATCCATAAAAATACAGGCGTACGGCGGTGCAAATTTAGTAACAATGCCCGTTCCAGAAATTTGTTGTTTAACCTTAGTATCAAACTCAAAAAAATTATTTTTGAGAACAAATCTGATCATTTGTACCAAATCTTCAGATGATATCTGTTTAACCTCTGTCTCTTCTAATCTTTCAAACAAATATTTTAAACCATTTTCATGTGGAATGCTGGGATATAGTGCAACCACATCTGCCGACGCCAAGATAACATTATCAGGTACTCCCCCGAGATTACGTAATTTTTGAAGAAAGTCGCTAGTATCTTAACATGGTAATCCAAAAACTCTGACACTTTTTTGGTGGGAGTACCACAGTTAAAGAATACAGGTCGTCCCTGGACATCATGCAATCTCTTGTGTATCTTGGGTAATAAATACATTTTGCCAAAGCAAGTAGCATTTTTAAAACCATAGAAGTACCTAAATTCCTGTTTAGATATACCGTTTAGATAATTCCTGTTTATCTATATATATATATATATATATATATATATATATAATATATATAAATATATATAAATATATATAATATATATAATACATATCTATAATATATATATATTATATATCTATAATAGATATATAATATATATGTATAACATATATAATATATGTATAATATATATATGTATAATATATATATATATATATATATATATATAAGTAAAATAGACAAAAATTGCGGTTTTTTGCTGTCAGTACTGAGTTTCACGCTCTTACACGATCATATATATATATATATATGTATAATATATAGATATAGATATATAGGTAGATAGATAGATAGATAGATAGATAGATAGATAGATAGATAGATAGATAGATAGATAGATAGATATATGTGTTGATAACAAGAATCAATAGCAAAATAATATGGGTGCAGAGTGCTCTATACCGAGGTAGAGCGGAATAATCACAACACAAGATTTGGTAACTTCATTAGAACTTTTATTCACTACAGATCTGTTTCGTATGACATGTCCGAAGCTTGTCACACTCGTCAGGTGAATGTTGTGTTTGGCGTTTAAACTAGAGATCTGTGGTTAGTTTGTGACGTCAAGATGTTTGTGTGTAGTATTTGGTTCGTATTACAGGTAGAGACAGTGACAATTACCTGTTGCAAAGTAAATGTTTCTTGCGGTGCCTGCAAGTAGATGTAAGTTCATTTCTTTTGTTGAGGGAACTCAGTTCCGGATGGCAGATGATGAGAAATTTTTCGTAGATACATAAGTTGCAGCGTTTAGTCCTGTTTGAATAGGGATGACATTTCTTCATAATTTTCCATTCTATTGAATAGCGCGCGTTCGATTCCTTCAGTGACCAAACATGTTTGCTAAGCTCTGCGGCGTTTTTGGATTTTTCATTTCGAAATGAGCTGGTGTGGTTCCGATATCGTGTTTTAAACGTTCCTTCTGTTAAACCGACGTAGGTCTCTTTCGTGTTGTTGTCCTCATTCGCTACGGTGGCCTGGTAAACAATCCCTTTGGTTTGGCATTTTCCTTTTAGTGGGAAATTATTTTTTATTACGTCCACAGAGACAGCAACCATCCGCCTCCAATACTTCGCCTTCTAAAAGAAGCGGATGCGACTACCAACTTCATTTCGGCTCCCAGCCTATTCAAGAAAAACGATCAAGGAAAAGAAACTTCATTTGGTTTAATCCGCGATACAGTGCCAATGTCGCAACCAACATCGGTCGTAAGTTTCTGAAAGCTATCGACAAGTGCTTCCCAAAAGGCCATCCTTTGCACAAAATTTGCAATAGAAACACACTAAAGCTTAGTTATAGTTGCATGCCCAATGTAGCCAACAACATTTCCTTACACAACAAATCAGTGCTAAACAAAACCAAAGAAACTGCTGATCACACGCCCCCGGAAAACAAATGCAACTGCCGCATAAAAAATAATGGCCCACTAAAAGGAAAATGCCAAACCAAAGGGATTGTTTACCAGGCCACCGTAGCGAATGAGGACAACAACACGAAAGAGACCTACGTCGGTTTAACAGAAGGAACGTTTAAAACACGATATCGGAACCACACCAGCTCATTTCGAAATGAAAAATCCAAAAACGCCGCAGAGCTTAGCAAACATGTTTGGTCACTGAAGGAATCGAACGCGCGCTATTCAATAGAATGGAAAATTATGAAGAAATGTCATCCCTATTCAAACAGGACTAAACGCTGCAACTTATGTATCTACGAAAAATTTCTCATCATCTGCCATCCGGAACTGAGTTCCCTCAACAAAAGAAATGAACTTACATCTACTTGCAGGCACCGCAAGAAACATTTACTTTGCAACAGGTAATTGTCACTGTCTCTACCTGTAATACGAACCAAATACTACACACAAACATCTTGACGTCACAAACTAACCACAGATCTCTAGTTTAAACGCCAAACACAACATTCACCTGACGAGTGTGACAAGCTTCGGACATGTCATACGAAACAGATCTGTAGTGAATAAAAGTTCTAATGAAGTTACCAAATCTTGTTTTGTGATTATATATATATATATATATATATATTTATCTATGCACGGATTCCGGTTACTCAAGGATGCCGTATGCAAGCTCGGGGCTGGTATGTTGTTAATCAAACATTACTTAGATTACTTAGGTCCATATTGGAGCAAGTCGATTTGGACTCGTTCTTTTTTCCCTTGTCTGGATCTCTTGCAAGTTGTTTACATCATTTGAACACTGAAGCCAGTAAATGATTTAAGACCGGCAAACGAGATGGCTTTCTTGGTGGGCGCGGCGGGTTTCACTTTTGCAGAACATCTTACTTACTGATAACTTCACAATTAACCTACACTACCGAGGTCCGCCGCTCTACCTGTTGAGCTATCGATAGCTCAACAGGTAGAGCGGCGGACCAGTATCCCGAAGGTGCGAGTTCAAATCCCACTCGAGTCAACACTTTTCAGTTGACTTCAGTAGTGTAGGTTAATTGTGAAGTTATCATTTCATAATACCCTGAGGATGATTCTGAAATCTTACTTACTGGACAATTGATGACTTAAAAGGACAGTTCTGAAACTCATCTCATTGGTAAATGAGTTGGCCAACTGTTCATTTTCTGTAGCAACGCTTTGACTTGGTTCTTTTTGATGAATATGAACAAAAAACGTTACGGGAACTCGCTTGTTGCCAGGACATCTGTTAAGCAACTGAATGTAAACGTCACTCTTCGCTGAAGTTGAATTGATGGTGATTTGTATGAATTGAGACTTTTCACGTTCTGGTAATCACTTAGCTGAGTTACACAATCACAGGTAGGTCTGAATCGAGTAGCTTTGAAATGCAAGTTTTGCGAACGGAATAGTTTTGAACAGCTTTCAACAGTGGCTTCCCGACTTCATTCTTCCCTAAGGGAGAGGTTTTGGTTCAAATACTATCACCTAGATTTTGCTGCTGTTTAATGGCAGAGTAGAATGCAGATTCTGGTTCATTAATCTCTGTAGAACGATGGCTTTTGAATATTTTGTAGTACTTATCCGGATTGCGTTTATGGTCAATTGTTCAAGAAATGCGATAAAACACTCCGCGTCCCGAAGACTTTTCCTGGGCTGACAGTCTTCTGATTCTTTCTCCGCTTTCCACACAAGGATTACATTACCTTTTTCAGGATCGTTTTCCCTATGAAATGTCGTCCCACTAGAGGCACCGAGATATATTTCTGGCTTGGAAACAAGAATGCAAGGCAAACAGCCACCAGAAAATTCACTGAAAAGCTACTAATCTTTGTAGATCATACTATCTTTCAGCGAAAATATTGTCCACTTCAGTGTTTCAAACTTCTCGGGTGGCTTGTGGACGATTAGTCGTTTGCCATGTTCGACCAGCAATGCTTTTGTGAAAATATTGAATCCTCTAAAGAAATTTTAAAAATTTAAGGCCGTCTTCTTTCTGTAAATTCACCGTTGAACCCTTTGTATTGAGGTGTCGCTGAACGCCTTGTTCAAAATATGTAAGAGTTGAAGGTTTGTCCGCTGTGCCATTTTTCTCTCTTACCAAAGTTTTACATTGGAACAAAAATACGTCTTTTGCTTCCTCCTATTCGTTCTTCTTTCTGAAAAACTCGCACAAGGTTTGCTTGTCGTATTTTGTTGTATATTCTGTATTTTCCGATTTTTGGTCAGCAATAAAAACTCTTTCACGTTTTCTTTGTTTATTTGATCAATTTCGTAACTTGTTTCATCTTCGTCACCGAAGTCTTGTGCCCTCCAGATGGAGAATTTATCGATTTTTTAAGTAAAAAAAAATATCAAAAAAATATGCAATGATGAGAGCGCAACAACTTGATACGAACATCCATTAATTAGCAGTAAAATTTTCAGAATGAATCTTTTATCATTTGTTAAATCGTCAAAGGTTATTCTCATCAAACGTTTTGTTTTAATAAATCATAATCGAAATTTTAAAGGTAAATATGATGACAAGCAGTTTAAATATAAAATAATGTCCAGTTTGGGTTGTT
Source organism: Heliopora coerulea (assembly GCA_030142905.1). Classification (NCBI taxonomy): domain Eukaryota; kingdom Metazoa; phylum Cnidaria; class Anthozoa; order Scleralcyonacea; family Helioporidae; genus Heliopora; species Heliopora coerulea. The sequence continues at coordinate 1,023,332 of JASJOG010000079.1, read as the reverse complement.
AATATATATGTGACCGAATGTTGTTTTTCTTTTACTGCTTTCCCTTCTTCCAGTTATAGTAAGGACGATTTGTCTTTTTGACAATTTTGAAAAATTATCAACGTTACTCGGATTCTCAAGAAATACATTGGAAGGGTGGGCGAGGGTTTGTTTTGTACACTTATTTCTAGTATGGTACTGTCCCATGTTATCGTGCGTCAGATCATGTTAAGTCAGACGAAACCTTACAGTGAATATTGTACTAAGTTATTAGCAAAAGAAAACTAGGAGAAAATACTACAAGTCAAAAAAGTATAAATGATCGTACTTGCATATTTTCCTTGACGTGGTTTCCAGGGTTGTACGTTCAAAACGTCAGTCATAGGAATACATTTATATATTAGGAAAGAGATATACGTCTGTATTTATTCAAGCTAGCCATATGTAAGTAGGCTGATTGCTAGCCTTAAAAATTTTTGTTCAGTAGTCAGTTAGACAATGAGAGACGGACGATACGTTGAATTTATAGACATTGATTTTGACCTCTATTTTTAAGATTGCGACTGGAAAAAAAAAGAAAATCGATCGACTGGATATCTTCCACTGACTGAGCGCGACGTAAATGTTGAATTCTTTAATAAGAGTGCTAACTTATATGCGACAGTTTCATGGAAGAACCCCTACGGTAAGAAGTGCCATGACCAAATAGCATTCCACATTTAAGTCAATTGCAATTGCTCGACCTTTTGCAGATTAACTGATGAAAATAATATGTTCACAATAATAGATTATGTAGTTTATCATAGAGTGAAGTACTCGTAATATCAATAAAAATAATACAATTATAATTTCTATTTCAAATGTTTCTCTAATTTTTTTATTTAAAGCAATTATTAAAAAACAAAAGTTCCGGTGTTTACTTAACAACTTGGACATTTTTAAAGCCTATTTTAGGCCTCGATCTGAACGTTACCCGCAAAAAATCTATTTCCAGAACAGTCATTGGTAACTGTATTTACCTAAATATGACTAGGAAACACGAAAGGAAAAGTCTAATTACCTTTTTTAAGCTTATGTAAACAGTTCAAAAATATTTGCAAAAAGTATTCCTTAGTCCAAATTCGAAAAGATCTGGTTCCTGAAAATCATAATAAAAGTGAATAATTTATTATGATTATCCTAATTCTGGAGTCGAAACTCTTATTTCTTACTTTCTGTTTCCCAACACATAATCCGATAAACACCGTTTTTCGAATTAGAGCTCACCGCTTTTCCGATAAAACCAGCAAATATTCGACATCAAATAAATCATTGGCAACTGACTACTAACCAAACATAGCCATCTCTGCTGACTCAGTACTAAGCCTCTCTTCGTCACTACGAAAATGTTATGAGGAAGTGTCAATAATTTCCAAGAACCAAAAGATCAATACAAGATCCATCATGCGAAACCGGCCCTAAATTACCTTGCTAGACGATACTTTGGTAGATAATGTAAAACATTTTGCAGAGAAGGAGGAGATAGTATTGCCAAGAACAGAATGGTTTAGATATGACTCGATGAAATTAAACATATTTATAATTGCAACCAGTTTGGGTGTGAGGGGGGAACCAGGGCGCATTTGAACTCACTGAGGAAATTTGTCCTAACCCCCCATCCCTCACCTCTCTCAAATCCGTATAGAAAGTGTAAGGTTTGTATATTTTAGCCGCTATTTATGTCTGGAAAACGCTTTTTGAATGAGACAATGAAGAATATTACAGCTATGATATTTTATAGAAGTCATAAAGGCGGAATATTCCATTATAATAATGGCATATATATTTTCCCGTAAATTTAGGATATTTAGCTCAAGGTTTATCCCCTCTTTGAAATCCTTTTGTCTCTGGTTTGCCCCCCGGAAGAGGATTTCTGGCGTCGCCATTGTTTCAAACTTTTAAGTTAACTTTACTGATGCAAAAGTATTTTTATTTGATAGAGTCCGAACTTCCATCTGTTACTTCTTTTGCTGTGTTTTGGGGATCGACTAACTCATTTTCGTTTTCAAAGCAACGTTGCAAAATCATTGAAAACCAGGTAACTCCTCTCCTTTACTGCTACCAAATATGTCCAGCTGCTGAATATAGACTTGTTGCTCAATTTTTTTCAGACTTTGTTTGTTATCAAGCCATCTTCAAACTGGAAGTTTGACGAGCCTCTAGGAATCATGGTTTGTATAGTCGGTTTAATTCATTAATTTAAATGGTGTTTATTAAACACTTAATGATCGTAAATGTCAAACTCAACGTCCTGCGATATTCAGTTCTCTGGAGAGCGTTTTTATCCCTCTGGTCAAATGTTCCTTATAGTTATCTGCTCTGTATGAAAAATCTGCTGAAATCCCTTGCACTTGGCATTTGGCCGGTCGTATGCCTCACATTCATATATTTTGCAGCGTTATACTCATTACTGATCTCTTACGGAAGGGGTTACAGTTAACAACAGCAATATTATGACACTCAAAAATAAAGTAGGGTGAATTACCTTTCTCTTATTAAAGTCTCAAATATCAGTTCATTTCCCCTAAATAGATTTACAGCCTACGCAAATTTGAAGTAAATTAAACCAATAGAATTTAAATGAAGTTAAACCCGTTACACTTACCCGTCTTAAGTGTACCAATGAATATCCTAACTGAGAATAACACGGTCACCAGGCATCCACAGCACTCGTTTCGAAAAGCCTATGAAAAGATAGGTGAAAGGGATATTCACTGTTGCCAGCAGGCTTCTTGATCAACTATGGGGACCAAAGCCAAATTAAGACTTCTCTAAGCAACATCAGAACTGCAGAACTGTTATATTAGGATTGTGATATTTTGTGCCAGCATCTCGGACTTAAAGAATCATAACATCCAGAGATGAAGTACATGATGTTCCACTGGTTTTGCTTCTTCACTGAACGATAAGACTGTTTGTTTGATAGGTATGGCCTCCAGGGGTTGCATAGGGATAAGATGGTGGATTCTCAAAACCCTTCATGTTTGCTTTAACCCATTCTTCTTTTATTATTGCCCATTCTTTGACATAATCCCGTCGATGTATTCCTCCCCATTTGAATTTCTTATATTCATGTATATATTGCTTAAATTCCTGCAAGTACACGTCTGCAAAATTAGTAAGTAGCACAAGCATTTATGATTACAAATTCTAAAACAGCTTGTTAAAGCTAAAAGGTTCTAAGATTCTTATGATCATACCTCTCATTCGATGCATACATATTTGTATTCGAGTGCAAGTCTTCACATACTCGAAAAAATGATACTTTGTTTTGTATTAATATTGTTTTAAGATCATTTCCATGTCTTCAAGTAGGTTCCCAAATGCTTTGATATGAGTGACTTTTGTGCCTCATGATATATGCAAATTAATCAGACGACAAGATAAGGACCGAAATTACCGTACGAAAGCGAAACTTTGTTTGGTAACTGTGGTTATTTGATGAAATTTTACCCAAAGAAAAGCTTTTGCTTATAAATTTCAGTTAGTGAATTTTGCAAGAAATAAATGATAACTATTAAGCTGACCCAATAAAGGAAACTAGCTATTGAACTTCACTCGAAATGGTGCACCGCGGTATTGAATGGGATTAAAAATTAATATGCTGAAAAATTTTCAGGAATAATTGTAAATTTGATAAGAAAAAAAAAATATAAAAATAGTTTAGACCGGAACAATTTATCCCCCGATAGGAAAAAATGAGGCATTATTCATACCCATTTTAATGACTGACAAAAGTTTTTTAAAAATTACTTTGTTTTCGGAATAGTAGGTACTGGAACAGAAACTTTTCATGATAATCTGACACTACCAAAGTCAACTGGAAAATGTTGACTCGAGCGGGATTTCAACTTGCACCTTCGGGATACCGGTCTACCGCTCTACCTGTTGAGCTCTCGACTCCACTGGGATTTGATGCGAGGATGGTTCTGAAATAGTTTCTCTGTACTCTGAGATAAAGCAGAGGTATACATTAACAGAAATCTTTTCATGATAATTTGACACTGCAGACATCAACTTGATTCTGATTCGATAGTGCAACAAGTAGAGCGGTGGACCGGTATCCCGAAAGTGCGAACTCAAATCTTGCTCGAGTCAATATTTTTCATTTGACTTCGGCTGTTTCAGATTATGATGAAAAGTTTCTGTTCATGAATGTCTCTGAGGATGATTCTGAGATAGTAGATGCTGCTTTCAAAACTACGATTATAAACTCACGTTCCCTATACCTAGGACGGATTATTTTAAAATGCAGTTTTAGGTACAATGTAGCATATGGCCTGGCCATCCAAGCGATTGGGGATCATGTGAGGTCATCCTTTTTTTCTGTTTGTTAACCTGAATGAACCATCGGTAAACCTCAGTTGTGTTTAAGTTTTAACCAGAAGTGTGGGTTTTAGAAGAACGAAAACTCGGAAAAATCTTCCGAACTTCGATGTGTGATAAACATACGGATACAGTTCCCTTCAAACGGTGAAAACGTCTATGTGATGCATCCCCCACACCCCCTCTTCAATGTTGCCCACAAAGACAACTCAGCCAGGCTTGGATATTTCCTTGATGTCTCAGTCAATTGTTTAGGGTAAGGTAGGATAGCAAGATAGCATTCATTAACGAAGAAAATAGCTAGCATAATTGTAAACATTGAAAGTTGTAAGTTCCCCCAAGGTATTTTGTTCCGGATTGTAGTTCGTGTAGAAAAATGCTGCATGGCTTTACCTGTTTGGGAGAAACTGAGTATTTCCAACTACGTGGCGTATTACATGTTTACAATTTCACTAAAAAAGCATACCCTAACCTGGAGATGGATACTTTTCCCGACTGGAGTAAGTGCCTCTCCGACCATCAACATTGACAGGCTTCTGTCTGTCGAAGAGTGGGTTAGACGATATGCTATTTCGGCTTTAAATTTTAGGAACGTCTTCGAAAAACAATGAAAATTATCGATGAATGAAGAATTTTACAGTTTTAGATTAATTTTTAAACATTTTTCACGTGGTCACATGTGATTTTGAAAAACGCGAAATTACTTGGAATTTTAGTAAGAGTTTTATCACTAATTAGAGTTGTAACCAACGTCATCAAAATGATTTAAATTTCTTGTGTTTATTATATGAAGACTCTGAAAATTATATGAGACTGATATCACTTAACCATTAGATACATAATCTTTCTTTCGTTTTATCCTTCGTTTTATCTTTCTTTTTATCCTTCGTTCCCTATTTGGTTTTATTTTGTTTTTAATTTTCTTTTTTTAATTTTGTTTTTCATGTCTAATATTTCGGACATTGTGGGTACACGCCGGACAACTAGGGTAGATAATGTAATAAGCCAACCAGTGCGTTTGTTTACATCAATGGAGCGGACCAACTAGACTGCTCGATTTTACCAACATGTCAGAATTTGCCGGGAAATGACAGCAAAAATCTCTACCTCAGGAAAAGGCTTGTGTGCATGCGGATTTTGCATTTTCTAGGAAAAAACGAACTGATTCGAATAGTATATGAATTTTTCTTCAAATCTGTCGTGAGGATATTTGATGCATTCTGTAATAACAAAAATATCGACTTTCCAATCGGGAGTTGCGAAGCGCACACGACCGAGTTTTTGTGTCACCTTGTCCGTGTGACAAAGCCAACATAAATTTATTAATCCGCACGGGTTTCGACATCTTAGAGCTTTCAAGGCTGTCCCTATCTCATAAATGTAGAAGTACCTGTAGTGGCACTTTTCATAGCACTCATACTGGTATGAACGCCTAGAGTTTCTGTCTGGCTGCTGTTGGCGGATAATTTCGGGTTCTTTGTGTCTTTGTGGCCTGCGAGAACGAAGATGTACGAAGGAAGGAAATGCTGGTCAAATTGAACTCAAACCTAGTTTAGAAAAGCATTTGCTCAAAGTATGCAACTCGAATAAAAAGTAAGAATGACAAATTTACTGTTTTCGTACATCTTCCAGACGACAATCCCTTACAATTGAAAGCAAACAAGAAACAATTCGCCTGAAAATTCATCGATGTCGTTCACCAGCTTGAGACCTCTCGTCCAGTCATTGTCGTAATTTTCACTCTTCTCTTCATGGTAGTTTTCATAAATGGTATTACTTCAAGATCGGGGCGTTTGCAGATCTCCCTGTGCGTTTAACCTTAGATTCTGGAATGACATGACAAATCCGATAATATTGACATCTGATTCACAGGTTGCATACCAGAACAAAAGAATGTTCGCATCCTCAAAAGATCCGCCACAATGAACTTTAAGTTCAATTCAAGCTAGTTGAGACAGTTTTTGAACTTTAATAATGATCGTTCCCATATCCATTCGTGAGTTGGCAGGGTCTTCTTAATGAGTCTATCACTGGCACGGATTAACAGCAAAAGTGAGACTTTATGTAAACAGTACCAACCAAAAACACGTTGTCAAAGAATGAGACATTAAATCAATTACAATAATAAGCAAATAACTACAAAATGCGGGCAAACTCGAGAGATTAGGGTGGCAGAGGTCTTTTAATTGACATCATCATATTTGATCTATTTTTGAATTTTGATGCATGTATTTTAATGTATTTGGAGGGCTTTCTACTGCGATAAATCCAAGTTACAGTACTTTGTTGCAATTTCTTCACCAAAAGGTTGGGAAGTTTCCACCTTGATAAGTTCTAGAGGTGTCGAGCAATCCTGAGCAATTGAACAAGTCCTTCTTAAAATTAGTGCCAAATAATCTTAAGAAACTTAGCAGCTTTAAATTTCAAATTTTTAATTCTTTTCCTTGCATGAATTCACCCTAGTCATGAAGTGACCCTAGTTTTTGTTAATTTTCTATGAACCAGCTTTAAAACAATTTTTTACAAACTCATCTGGGTCCATCTCCGCCTTTGCAAACATTTAGAGTAAAAAAGTATTGATTTTGTTCAAATCAACATCAACCCTTTAAGGGGCAAGGACACACTCTGTCATTTTACTCTGGTTGACACCAGATGATTTTACTCGTCAAGGGGATGGTCTCTTCTGAATATGTGAGCACAATTATTTTCTAAATAAGAGGATATGTACTAAGCTGTGTGATCTTTTTGTAAGAATATTAGGGAAAAGTAATACTTTCTGTTAATTCAAAATTAAAAAAGGACAAAATATTAACGTTATTTGAATTTTTTTCCTTAGGTAACAAAGCCCAAATTACATAATGAAAAATAAAGTCTTTTCATTTGCAGTAAATTTGAATACACTGTAGTAAGGATTTATGCCTTGCCTCTTTCTGCTTTTGTCTGGTCTCCTTGACTGAAACACGCCGGCAAATATTCACTAAAAGTGTACTCTTTTATGCATTATATGAAACAGGCAATGCAGAGATGAGTCACTACGTCATTTTGCTACTAATTTTCCTTCATCAAACTAGCAAATTCTTTGGTTATCTTATTCAAACTACGAACTTTTATGGCTCGCCAGTTGCTATTGACCACAAACCTTTGAGCGCTGGTTGTAAAGGGGATGGTTATGACAATCTTTTTTATTAGAATTTTGGCGTTATAACAAGCTTCGAAGATTTTCTATTGGAAAAACTGAATTATTTCAACATTTCCCCACTGATTGTTGCCGGGGATGAATGGAAGGAAAACTAAGCATCTGCAATGACGAAAAGTGCCACTTTATTTACTTTATATGGTTCTTTGTGATATATTTATGAGACAGGGACATATTGAAAGCTCTAGAATGTCAAAACACGTACGGAATAATAAATTTATTTTCGCTTTTTCAAACAGACATGGTGAAACATTTATTAGGTAGTAAGTGTTTCGTAACTCCCGATTGGAAAGCCGATAGTTTTCTTATTACGAAACGCATTAAATATCCCCACGACAGATATGAAGAAAAATTCATATACTATACGTGTCAGTTCGTTTTCTCCTAGAAGATGCAAAATACGCGTGCACGCAAGGCTTTTTCTGAGGTGGTGTTTTTCGCAGTGATGCCCTAGAAAATTCAGACTTATTGGTAAAATCAAGCTGTCTGGTTGGTCAACCCCATCGATGTAAACAAACGCACTGATTGATTTATTACATTATCTGCCCTTGTTCCGCCGGGCACAAAGGCCGTTAAAATCGCCGGGAATTTTTAAGGCATTGCGCCATCTTGGTTGGGCATCAAATATGGAGGAATGCGGACGAATAAGTGGTCGTAGTCCAGTGCATGTATATCGGGTACTCGTAGTGTGATCGATTAATCCGTGTAAACATCCGACCGAGTGGATTCTGGAGACGATATCTCGAGATTGATTTTGATACCAAACACATCTTAGGTTTTTGAAAAATAAATATAGTTATAGCGCCTCAAATATGGTGTAAATATCCATGGCGGCGTATTATTTTTATACTTGTTTTTATCTTTTTCATTTTTTTATTTTTCATTTATTTGTTTTGATTCTTCAGTGAGAAATAATCCAACTATTTGCCTTGGATGCATTCTTTTTTTGTTTCATCCATTTATGTCAAGTAATTTAGCAAAATTATAAAACACAGTGGACACTCCACGCAAGCGATGCCGAGATTGAACTTTGGCGCGGTTAGGAAGAAAATGAAAGAAATGTGGGTGAAAATGATCATCAAGGATTGAAATGTGAATCAACCTTAAACTGAGGTTCTTTGCATCCACACCTCAGACAGGTCAAATTCAGAAATGTCCAAAGGAATTTCAGACATGTCCAAATGATATTCAGATCGTCCAAGTGAATTTCAGACGTTTGTAAATGATAATGAGAAATTGACATGTCAATTTTGAGACATGTCCAAATGATATTCAGATTTTTCCAGTAATGAATGCTACTACCACGATTCGATCAGTTCATGCAGTGAAACATGTATTCACAGTTTCATGTAGTTTGCTCACTCGTGATGTAATTTTGAACTGATGAATTGGCTTTCATGTGCATGTGATCTACGTCCGTATGTACTTAGTGTGAAGAATTTATACGCATTGTTTTGTTATTTGTGGTATTACGCCTCGTGGTTCCTACCCTCGGATACCTGCCGCCGATAGAGAGAGGATTCTGAGAGTGGCCAATAACGGTTGAAATTGGCGCCAGCTTGCTGAACATCTTGGGGTAAAATACAAAACTGCTTATACCTGGATTTGAGCTGATGCCGAAGGGGGCAGGCAGAAGAAGTTAACTGACGACCAGGTCGATATTGTTGTAGCCATGATTGAGAGGGATCCGGCTCTTACTTTGCAGCAATTGTCGGAGAGAACCCAGCAAACATTTGGAGTCCATGACAGTAAATCAACTGTCCACAACTACTTAGAAAGGAGGCTCATAACTCTAGAAAAGGTACATGCCATTCCTGCTACTATGAACAATGACGCAAACAAGGAGTTAAGACGACAGTATGTTGAAAGGATTAGTCAGTACATGAGAGATGGCAAGACCATTATTTGCATGGATGAGACTAACATTAACCTCTTCTGCCGGCGGACTCGGGGTCAAGCACGTGCTGGTGACAGGGCAGCTATGGCACTACCAGCCTCTATGGGACCGAACGTTCATGTTGTCTGTACAGTGTCGTTATATCAGATGATTCACACTACGAGGCGTCGTGGAGACTTCAAAGTCGATTCAGCAGAGGCTTCGGTTCTGGAGATGCTCGAAAACCTCCAGCCTCGAGTAAGAGTTGCCTGTGTTGTCCTTGTTTGTGACAATTTTCCTTGTCATTTGTGTGAGAATGATAACATGGGATTAATTTGCCTGTCATTTGGGACCGTACTCCCCAACGTTGAACCCTGTGGAGACAATCTGGAGCAAAGTGAAAGTAATGAGTTCAAACAGTGAAAGCGAGTCCCTCAACTACAACCTCCCGGAATGGGTGAGCAGCGGCTGGAGTATGTCGAAGGATTAATTGATGATTTCATGGGACTAATTACTCTACAAGACATTGTGAATGCATGCCAGCATACTCAAGGTATTTTTCAGCGTGCGCTCAACTTGGAGGACATGGAAGTGGGAGCATAAATTTGTCTCAATACCGAGGTCTTCACAAACAGTTCTTCTCTGTTATGAGCCAAGAATGCTTTAAGGGCAGCCGTCTTCATTTCATTTTGGTAAATATTCAGGTTTGAAGCGTGCATATACTCTTGTGTGTCGTTGTTTCCTTGAGAACTGTCCCCCAGAAACTTAGAAAGCATAGAAAAGGAAACGATTGTATTAAACTCAAAATCAGGCCAGCCTCCGACCTTGTCGCTATGTTCTCCTCTATTCCCATTAGCTGCTTGAGTATATCAATGATTTCATGAAAGTATTTTTTCACAACACCTACAGCTTGTCCTCTTGCACTTCATCTTGTTTCGATCACTCTCCTAACACCGTGACCGGTGACTTTTATCAGCACATCCCATCAATGAGTGGAAGAGAAAAGGAATGTAAACAATCGTTCCACAGTTCAAAAAAAGTAACTGAATGTGTAGTAACAGCAGGCGCATGGACACCTGCTAAATTAAGAAAATGGCAAATTAATTGATTGGCAATCAATTCAGTAAAAAATGTCAAATAAAGATTTTACATCTGTGGCAACAACCTTTCAAGTTATGTATGTTTTCTTGTATTTAAGGTCTTCTGGATAACTGGACCCGGCTAGAACAAAAACAGGACTCAATAGGAAACAAATTTGATTTGGTTACTTGCATCTACAACTGATAATCTAACTCTCTTATTTTACTATCTTCAAGTTACATATTAGATAAAAATTGTTTCTTTCTGGTAACATTGGTGGTAGGACAAACCATGTTCAGTATTTCAGGTATAAATTATTGATGGAAGACACGGAGTTTTCTTGCAATTGCTGAACTAATTGTTTTGAAAAGAACTGGTCTGATCATTATTTAAGGGGATCACCTGGCAAAATTTTAAACTAAAAAATTATTTTCTGTTAAAGAGCTCAAACTTACTTGAGTATATGATGACATGTAAAAGATACCAAGGGAGGATAGGTTGGGTAAATTTCTTGTTTCTTGAACCAGTGCTCTTGCTCAGCTACTATGTCATATACTTTAGTTTTTGCTTTTCTGGCTTCCCTAACGGTGTATTGTTGCCACAGCATGCATGTAGTACATTTTACCTCCAGACAGATCAACCAGTTGGTTGTTAGGACATACAGCTTCAGTTAATGGTGCATTTAAAATGACTGTATAGTATGTTTATGTAGAAGCAAGGTCATATCAAGTAATGACCAGCCACATGTTTCATGTAATCAACAACCAGTTCTCCCACATAAACTGCCATGAACGGAGTTGATGTAAAATAATACTTTTCCAATTTGAATCATTAAAGTCATTTGAGTCTGTTTTTGACATATTATACACAGCTAATATCTGTGAGTTCTTATCTCTATATAGTTAAAGGTTTTAGATTTTCACTGAATTGTATGATCGCAACATAATATATTTTTTCAGATGGATTATTAGTTTTGTTAATTGTACCTGTTGGACATCAAAATAGGTACAAATCTTTCAGTAGCTTATATTTTTATACTATTAATTTGTAGTGATTTTATTATTGTGACAAGATCACAAAGGTATCAAAATGACTCAAGCAATCAAACAGCTGAAAACAAATAAACAGCTCCCCATGGAAATTGCAATCATTTTAATATGCCACTTCCAAATGCTTTTGCAGTTTGAATAGTTCGTCATGTGGTATTTTCAATGTAACTGTTTGAGTCTTTTGGTCTCAAACAGAACTCAAAACAATCGGTAACTTGGCAATTATATTCATCAATTGTATTACTGAACAACAGATATGAAAAGAAAACTAGCAACTCATTGGGTAGACTTATTAGTTGTTGGTACATGATGGACGTAAGACAGCAGATGTATCTTAGAAGCCCATCAACTCATGAAGATATCAAGAAAAATGTTTATTAAGCTATACTGTTATAAATATTGGATGCATGACTTCAGTTTCATTACAAACGGTTGTCCAAACTTATGCTATTGGACTGTTAAACTACCAAAACTGGTCAAACATGAATAATCGAAATTACTCATGCTGAAGAAAGCCAAACCAATTCGAATCATTTCCTAGACACTTCATAATTCTGCAACTTCTGTGACCGTGAGATTACCCGCCATCTTAGCAATACAAAATGCTCATCAGGGAATGCGGAAGGGGGGGGGGGCGGCGCTGGGGGAGCTATAGCTCCCCCTTTTTTGGAAAGATATTAAATATTTCAGTATCGCTTTGAAAAACTTCTTAACCATAGTGAATGGTTGTACAAGACGGTTACGAGAAGAACTTGAGGAACCAACACACAGAGAGAAAGTAATTACTAAAAAGAAGCACTATGTATTTTGGGAGACCACTCTTCAGGTGCAAGCGTCTGGTAACTGTTGAGAAATGAGTTTTCAGCTTATATTTATGCCTACTGTAAAGGCAATTATGTCATCCCACGTAGGAGGCATTAAACATCAAACTATAACGCCAACATACATGGATTCCATAATCTTTAGAAAGAATGTTGAGCGGCACTTTGCCAGGATGCTAAATTTGGAATCTGAATAGTTATTGGCACAACATCTGTTTGACAACAAGTGTCGACCAATTGCCGATTCAAAATTAATCGTTTGAGCAGAGGTACATTGCCTTTTTGGTTGATTTCTTAATGGTACAGTCTTTTTTCGTGTAACACTTGGCACATGTTGTCTGATCCTTTCACTTACACTCACATTTTAGTTTATGATTTTAAATATCCGATAAACATATCCAATATTTGAGTTGTTCCTGTTAATATAACCAGTGTTTTGTGATTTCTGAGTAATCACTAAAATAAGAAATTTTCACGACCGCCTCAGAAATATTGAATTTAATTTTCTCAGGGGGTTATGCTATCGCCTCTTGTCGCCCCCCCCACTCAAAATATCCTTCCGAGATCACTGCTTATATAAGGAAACCGCTGGTTAAAAGTGACGAAGACCAAGCAACCCCGGCGATTTTAGCTCCGTTTCTGCGCTGCGTATTTATACGTGATAAGGTCAACACATGGGCAGTTCTTTCCGCACAGTATCGGATTAGTTATAATTTCATTTATTGTCAGTTACAATTTACATTAATATAAAATTCCATCCTTGTGGCTTACTTGACATTTGCCTTGGTTTAAATTGTATGAAATTGCGTGGCGTTAACTGCAAACTTATGACTAGATTCAGTGAATTTGAATGAAACTCATTAAAATTTTAGATTTTTCCATTGCCAATACGATCTGCATTCAAATCAAACCTGCTGACATTTGTTCCTGATTACACAGGTAAGATAAATAATAGTGGCTATGGTTAGAGAAGCAATAACAGAAACAGCAACAACAATAATAGTGATAACAATAATAATAACGACGACATTTGCAACATTAACAAACAAAGAAGACCACCCAGATTCTTTTTATCAATTAACCTAGACTACTAAAGTTAGTTAGAAGAGTTGACTGGAGTGGGATTCTAACACATATCTTTGGCTGCGTGACCGCTGCTCTTCCAATTGAGCTATCGAGTCAACTGGGAACAGTATACTCGTTTGAGCCATTTTAAATGCATGAGAGATTCTCGCCACAACTTAACGCTCCATATCGCTAAGGATGTGCATTGTTTCGACTCTTTTTCAGAATCAAGTTAGCGGTCAAGTGACCTGAAGATGCGAGTTTGAATCCCGCTCTGGGCAGCTTTTCTAGTAAACTTTAGCAGTGTAGGTTAATTCATGAAATATTTGGGTTATCTTACCCTGAGGATGATTCTGAAACAGACTCCATTTCCTTATATTTGCTAATAGGATAAGTAGAAAGTGTCCCAGTTGACTTTGACATTTATTTCCCTAAAATTATTTTTGGTATGCGCTTGACATTTTACGGTTCTTTTACAAATTTTGTTCTTTTTCTCGCTGAAAACCTGTAATAACGGTCAAACCACAGCAATAGCAATAAACACAAAAAAGTTACGGGCAACATTTTAACTTCATTACACCTACTTTCGCAAAAATTTGAAATAATAATTTGAATTTTCAAATTTTGGTTTTTCGGGGATTTCATTTAAAATCGTGATAATTTTTACTACGAGCAACGAAACATTAAAGTAATTTTGTGTTTTTGAACATGAAAATTTCTCGGGTTTTTTTATGTTTTATTTCTTATACTATTATCTCATATTTCACGTCATGTTTCCTCACCATGGAAAAAATGCCTTTTCCAAAAGCCAAATAAGAATTATCAGGTCTAATGTTTAGTTGCTTTGCTCAAATTCATCGCAAAATAATTGGTTCCATTGTTGCACAGGCGCTTTATTTATGTTAATGTTGCACTGTATTAATCATATCACACGCTTTGATCGGACAAGCCTCGCTTTATCTCAGAGTACAGAAATTATTTCAGAATCATTCTCGGAGATGTACATTAATAGAATTTTTTTCTTGATAATCTGACACTTTCGAAGTCAACTTAAAAATTTGACTCGCTTTCAATCCATGTGTACTCAATAGCTCAACAGGTGGAGTGACGGACCAGTATCATGGATGTGCGAGTCCAAATACAGCTCTCGTCGACATTTTTCAGTTTGCTTCGGCAGTGTCGAATTATCAAGGAAAATTTCTTTTCACGTAAAACTCTGAGGATGATTCTGAAATAAAATTGAAACACTACACATCCTCTCATGGATAAGCTTTAAGATGTCGCGAGAATATCTCGTGCAATTAAGGTGGATAAAAACTCGCCTCCAGTCCCTGGACTCGGTAGTTCAACACGTTCATAAGCAGACCGGCATCCCGAAGGTGCGAGTTCAAATCCCGCTCGATGTCAACACTTTTCAGTTGACTTCAGCAGGATCAGATTATCATGAAAAATTTCTGTTCGCCTACAGAGAAACACTGATATCATTTTCATTTTGTATTAAAGCACAGAGACATGGATGACGTAAGGAAAACTTGAAAAACCTTTGGTCATTTCATAAAATAAATAGAAAATAGCTTTCGTGCCTCTTTGCTATCAATAAAAGTTGTATAAAGGCCAATCCTCACGATACGATTGTCGTATACGATTCTTGACTTTGGCATATGCGATTATGCCATAAAAGCAAAATCCCTGCTTGCTATTCGTTCGCGAATTTTGCAATTGGTCCTGAAGACTTTTAACTGAATCCGAAACATCAAAATGAGCAATCGTATACGATAATCGTATCGTCTAAATGGCTCCTTATGGAGTCCATTGTGAGTAACTTGCCGAAAGCGTTAGACCATTTAGATTCTCCAAGGGTTTTATAGGAGACGGTTGATACTGGAGAATATCTCGCTGAATTGACACCAGGAAGCATGTAGCTTTAAAAGTATATGAACTACTATGAAAATTTACAAGTAACTAAGTCTGTAAATAAGGTAATATGAAAATAAGTATGAAATTAAACAAATAATTACTTATTAACATTGCATTACCTATCACCAATAAAGCCGTTCCCCTCCCATGTCCGGATAGGATAAATGGAGCGTGCATTATGAGTAACTGACCAACTGAATATGACCCTTTGCTTACTATGTCGCAGTGAACGTTTTTGAGAACAGGTCAAATATATTGGACATATTTTCAACATTTTTTGACAGTAAAATTGAAAATAACATCGGTTCTTGATAGTGTAATGAAGTAAGTACAAGAAAGAAGAAATATAAACTTCACAATTAACCTACACTGCCGAAGTCAACTGAAAAATGTTGATTCGAGTGGGATTTCAACTCACACCTTCGGGATACCGGTCCGCCGCTGTATCTTTTGAGCTATCGAGTCCACAGGGATTGGAGGCAAGTTTTATCCATGGATAAAACATGGATAGCGTTAAATTGTCGCGAGAATATCTCGTGCACTTAAATTGGATAAAACTCGCCTCCAATCCCTGTGGACTCGATAGATCAGCAGGTAAAGCGGCGGACCGGTATCCCGAAGGTGCGAGTTCAAATCCTCCTCGAGTCAACATTTTTCAGCTGACTTCGGCAGTGTAGGTTAATTGTGAAGTTTTCGTTTCAGAATACCTTGAGAATGATTCTGAAATAAAGAAAGAAACATAATGCTAAAAAAATATCTAATCCTTAGTTATTGAGTAACATCAATGTTTGCTTAGCATAATTAGAAATTTTTGTCTCGTCCATAGCCATAAATAATTCAACGGTCCATTAAGCTGCATGTCCTTCCTGAAAATGAAAACAGAAGTTTAAAATAAATATGTTGTAGAGTAAGAAATATACACCGATGAAAAACATCTTGTAAAATCTCAATATTTAAAAAATACTGGACAATAACTTTGAAATAAAATCTAAATATTGAGCATTTACAAGATGTTATTCATCTCAGTAAGTTTATTACCCAATTACTTGGAGTTGTGGGCAGGTAATTTCAAATATAATCTCTGAACTTATTTTGGTAATTGTACCTAAAACTATTGTAGAACTACGGCGTGCAATGATCAAAATTATTTTCATTTTCACAAAATGTACACGTGACTTTGGTTAAGTTTACGTTATTAACCAACACCTGTCCCCGAAACTAAACCTATGCCTATTATCGCCAGTTTACTTTCATTTAGTAACAGGCATTTCCATACATTTTACTAGAACAATATCTTTTAGTTCTTGCTATTGAATCATTGTGATGTGATAAGTGAAATTTATCACTACTGTTAAACTGATGATGAAGAATGAAAAGCATTCAGGGTTATTCAAGACTTTCGATGATAACAATTATTACGTTAACAGAAATGATGATAATGATAGTGATGATAAAGAAGATTGCTTCCTAGGTAATAAATTGGTAATTGCTAAATGCGTACACTAGTATGATGCTATTTCGTCGGCCAGGCAAGAAACTCGAACTAAGAAAATAAGACACTTTTTACATAACCATCAAAATTTGTCCTTGAGATAGACATGAAAATTTATTAAGCTCTGTGCTTTTTAGTGAAGCTGAACTTATGCATAACTAAATCTTCGCAGAAGTGGCATTGGAAATGGCATTGAGACAAGATTAGTCTTTAGAATAAGTAAAGAATTGAAGGGAAAAGGAATTTGCGAGAATTTAGAAGCTTTCGTTATACAGTGGAAATGCATGGTTGGAAATTGGATTCTCAAACATAGTGATATCACCATTAAATGACTCGACTTTTTCAACAGCGTATTACTTTGAGTAGACAAATATAATAAACTTGAAATCTGATCTTTACAATGGTTAATACTATCTGCTTTAAGTTTTCCGCTAACTTGAGACGATGACTTGATGACTCAAACTAGCTTTTGGAGAGGTTTAACTGACATAGTGCGTGCATGCAACCAATCCCATGCTCTTGAACTTTGAGCAAGCTGTTCGGAGGTATATACTTCAGTTGAAACAATTCTTACCATTATCAGTCATTTTACCCTTTAATAACAGTGATAGCGTTTGCCGAAGCCATACAGTCTAATGCCGCCTTTCCCTCAGCCATAACCTCCATATCCATGTCTAAAACCATAGCCATAACCAAAATTTTTGCCAAGTCCGTAACCACCATATCCTCCACCAAAGCCCAAATAGCTAGGATCAGCCAGGATTTCGTCTCTAAAACAAATATTATGCAATATTTAAAACTAGAATTAAACATGTCAGTAAAAATACAATAAATATAAATCAAAAATTTATGGGGATAAGTTGACGTTATCATGGAATTACAGGCAATTTCAAACGTTACACAGTGCTCTTCTTTTCCTTTCTATTGACCGTAGGATTCTTAATGGCCAACTTTAATTTAGATAAGAAAGAAAATTTACATAATGATAAAAGAAAAAAAATGTTGTTTTTCCAGCTTTCAAGACCTTAGTGCTCCAGGTAATGATAGCTACCGTATTGGCGAAATATTGCTTTTCTTTGCTAGAAAAGTGGATATTAACTAAAATTTCATCCATATAAAAAATTAAAAGTTCTTCAGCTGGGTTTTATGGGTTCAAGTTTAAATGGAATGAGAAAATTTTGCAGCCAGGAAAAAAAGTATCAACGAAATCATGAAGAAAGGACATATATTTCGCTACTAAATGCCACCAGGCATGGAAATATCCAACGCTATTTCAATTATAACGATAAACAAATTTGCTCTTAATTACTTGGTTCAAACTATTAACCTACATTATTCAAGGTATATTTGCCGAAAAGACTTCAGATAAATATCGGCACAAACATGAAAAAAATTGTGTAGTCGAGGTGGTTGTTATACGTCAGCAATTATCAAAATATGCGGTAAATAACTTTCATTCAAGTTAGAAGATTACTGGCCCAATTGATCTTACTAGTTCATAGTGGCTCTCGTCAGAGAAATTTCGTCGACAAATTGAGGTCTTTGGACTGAATGAGTTGAATAACATTTAGTCATTGTGAGTGGCAAAAGAACAAGACCAGTGCTGATTGCATTTCCGCTTGGGATTTAGTTTTCTTGATGCAAGCCTTAGACCCCGTTCACACGATACCGGTACGAAACTGCACTGGTATCAAAATATCACGGTACGAACCTGTTCACACGATTACGGTTTCACATTACGGTTTCAAATCGTTACGGTTAGCATTACGGTTTCATGCTTTTTCATACCGGTACCGTGTGAACGCAAGGCCTAACCGTAATAATTTCGTTGCGGTTTCATTTCGTATCGGTATCGTGTGAACGGGGTCTTACATCATACTGAAATATTTCCGTTTAATATTAATAAATAGTAGACTTCACTAGCTGGATGGTAAACACAATGAGATGAATTACAAAAGAACTTCTTTCTAAGTAACTATGTAACAAACTATGTTACCCGCGATGTTTGCTTTCTGTAGTAGAAATTAAGCAGATTACTAATTTTAAATGAAATTTTAGAATCCTTGACTAAAATTTATACATTCTGTGAGATATTTAACACAAAACACATTCCAAAACATAGTATTTCGTAAATAACAAAGATTTGGATTAAAAAAAAAGTAGACAGCGTCATATAGTGATATATCGTCTTTATTTTAAAGACACCGTCAGACCAATCTATTTTGCTTTGATAAAAATATTTTAAGACGCCATTTCAATGGAAAAAATTCCAGAAAGCACTCGGCTACATCTCGTACTACATCTTACAAGGCATTTTTTCCAGATGAAATGACGGCATTCATGTAAATATCACAGAACATAGATACTTAAGCAATGTATTATTTGTTAATCTCGTCCCATCGTATCTCATCATATGCCACTTTATTAGATCATACATTGCATGATATATGATATATGATCTGATCTGATATGGGATAAGTCATGTGATGTCATATGTTACATTGCATTGCATTGAATTGTACTTTATTGATTACTTATTTACCGAGTGCGAGGTCTGTACGGGAAAGTATTTGCCTCTTGGCTCTTTTCTTCATCGTTTTTAACGAAGCTTTGTGTTCGTGAGTTAGCGGCTAAGATTTACTTGCTTGTTTTTACCTATTTTTTCCTGGCTTTTTGCGTTTATTCATCCAGTTTTCTTCTTAAAATCATCGTTGAGAACGTTTACAATTTTTTTTCGTAGTTTGTTTATATAAATATTCTGTAAAACGTACCTGAATCTGGCTTGTTTTTCTTCAAATCAACTCGGAAATTTTCCCGCCAGAACTAGCCGGTCTGTACGATAAACTTATTGCATGGCCAGGCAGCCAATGAGCGTGTGTCATTTTGCGTGCAGACTGGCTAGCCAGCCCAGCCATATAATAATGTGTTGTATTACCCAGGCGATATTAACAAATTTAACAGTTTGCAACTGTAATATGTCACCCTCGGTAAATAAAGTTAATCATTCATTCATTCATAGCTGGCAAGAGAGAGGAAGACAGAAAGAAAGACCAAGGAAACAGAGTAACAGAATGTAAGTAAAAACTGGGTAGTCATACATTTAACTGCTTTTAAGATACTGCCCGAGAACACTACTACCAACCTAGTGAAGAAAATTCAAAAAAAGGGCTGTTTAGAATTAACCTTTTTGTCGCAGAAGAAAAAAATAGTAAAAAAATATGAAAAGAAAATGACGTTTTCTGTTGAAAAAAGATATAAACTTAATGTAATTGGAACGCTCACGTCTTAATAAAAATAATTCCAATATTGCAGGGAAATGTTATACTTATCATCTTTACAAAAATTAGGAAGACAGTAACCACTGCATATTCTTGATTTATTGTCAAAAAATCAATTGAAATTATTTGAATTTTCCACGAGGTCTTTTATGGGTATCCAAATGCTGAGAGTCACTAAAAACAAAATTTACAAAAATTGACTAACTTCACTCTTGCAGTGATCCATGGGTTACTGGAGCAAATTCCCAAGAAAGTTCCTTATGCTTGGTGGTTACTGGCCAGATTTTAATTGTTGGCTGTTCTAACAACTAAGAATGTATATCGAGGATCATTTGCCTCAGCAACTACAGCGACGAGAACAACAACAGAAACAGCAGCAGTAACTATGGTCACAGAATGACCTATTAATAGCAAGAACAACCAGACCATCGAACAGCACCCACAATATCAACCAATACACAATTGCTGTAATAGCTACACCTATTGCAAAACTAGAAATTATAACCAAGAATCGATAAACAAAGATTCTCATTTGGTTCTCAATCGAATGAAAGAGCTAAGTTTCCTGGCAGCATTCTGTTGCGTAGATGATAGGTTTCTGCTGTGGTTTGTTAACCGTGCTTTAGGTTACCAAAAAGAATTAACTCAACGTCTGTAGCGTGAATTGTATCTTACTAAAACCAATGAAAAACACAAAAGTAATAAGGTCAACAATTACAATAACTACAATAACTATAGCAACAACAGCAACAAAATGAACAATAATACAATAATGTTCTTTTGCTCCTTTTTTATTCTAGCTATTTCAGAAACTCCAAGTCCTGGACCAAGTAATTATACGGATAATGAAAACATTGACTACGTAGATACGAACAATGCGAAAATTGTTATTGGCTCCGTCACCGGTGTTGGCATAGGAATTCTTCTTATTATAATTGTAGTTGTTTATTATATTAACCATCAAAGACCGTCACAACCAGCGGCATTCACCCCAGGTAAGCGCAGATTTTCCTTTTAGACCTATTTGTCGTTGAAATAAATATTAACTATTTTAATCTCAATAAAAAATATAATTAAGTAACATGTCAAGACAATTGACTTTTCACTGAGTGAAAGGAAATAAATTATTTTCGTTTCTTTATTTAACTTATGGAGTTCTGGTAACCCTCGGCTATAAGGTAGGGGTGCTGTCAATAACATTTTGTGATCAATTTGCAGAGATTGTACTCGACTCTCAGTTTCAATTAAACCATATTATCAGCCAAAATTCAATATTCAAAGGTAAATGTATGACTGCTGTCAATCGTGGACTCTTGCTCCTAAGAAGCCTATCCTTTTGTTGCTACTACTGTTGTTGTTGTTTATAGTGCTATGATTAACAAGGAATCAATTTTTTATGGAAAACATTGGGAGAAAAGGGGAGAGAAATAAGCGGGTCCAGTTAACTCGTGAATTAAATCTATTTGGGGACCAATGATTTTTTTGAATGATTCCGAAAGAGTTCCACCCATTACGAAATGTGGATGTCGTCTGTTTTAGCTTATATTACTTAATCGCCCTTACAATGAAATAAACTTCTCCACCAATTTGAGACTTCACTTCACTTTACGACGCCCATGCACTGGTTATGCACAGATTTAAATTGCATGTGAAGTAGTTACTACATTAGCCGCTTCTGTTGAGGGCAGAACCATCAAGTTTATCAGCAAAAAATTACATGTGGATGGAAAAAGTTGTTTGAAAGATGCATCACATTTCGAGTGGAATGGTAATTTTCCAGATTTCGCTGACAGAATTGATGGAAAGCATCTCGTCATACATGCTCCTCAACGTAGATTTTCAGGATATTTTAATTTAAAGCAGTAATTCATTATTGTTTTATTCACACTGTGCATTGCAGGGGTCCACCATGAATATAGTGGGGATCACGACCCTTGCCTTCTTTGTTAGAGCTTTTATGTGTTGCAGCTTTTTGTCTAGATTTCCGAAAATGTCGTTGATATACTTCACTCAATACGATGAAATTCGCTCCTGTGGTGCGTTGATTCTACCATCTGACACCTACCCACCGAAATTCATGGTATCTTCCCCATTGGGACGCTAACTGCATGGTATATATCATAAGATTTACGTTTGAATCAAAGGATGTAAAAACGAACGCGTAGTATATACGAACATGTATTAAACTCGACTATATAACCGACAACAATTTACTAAATATTCCTTAGGCAAGACTTGTCCTGAATTCTAACTGCGACCAATCGATCTCTTATTTTTTTTGTACCGGATAATTCTTTCTCATATAAAGCATACATGGTGAGATCTTATCCAAGTAGCAACCAAAATTCTACAACAAAAATAATTAGTAAATATCGAATGTTAAGAGGTTATAAAGCAGTAAAAAAATGTTTTTAGAACTTTGGTGGGAATATTCAGTGTTTAAAGTAGAAAAATATAATTACCAAAGTAAAAACTGCATCTTACATTGTCAAGAAACCTTTGGCTTATTCAATATCTGGATAATTAGTTAATCCTTGGTAGATTCACTTTGACAAGGTCCAGGAGGGGTATAACCAGATCTTTTAAGATATAATATGCGAAATTGATGTGATAGGAGAATTGACACAACTGAAGAAGAATTCAAAAGCCTCGAACAACTTTACAGGTTGTGCTAAACATGTCGAAAATAATTTAAAGAATATTTCTGCTCCGAAAAATAAAATTAATGGTCTTCTCAACAGTAAATCCACTCCATTGGTGTTGAAATGTTAGCAGTATATTCCCGGAGACCATCAAGGATCTCCAAACTTTCTGTTATAGTCTGTTACGTCTGATGATGACTTTGAAATAGAGTCGAACAATAACATGAATTGTTTTCCCCTCTTGTTTATTGAGACATATCTTGGGTATCCAAGATGTTACTTTTCGGAGTTGTTTTGTTCTTTTACTCATTAAGGGAAACATTCTTAAATTTGAGCAAAGCGTTGATTTAGGATGGCACATGCCAGTCTATGCCCTCCGATGACACGCTATTGTTTATAAATAATGAAGTCTACGTCCTCAATGAAACGTGAGGACTATCTCATCCATCTATGCTAAATAGATGGAATAATTTATATTAATACAAGCTGGTGATGGTTGAAAGTCCAGGCTACAGCAGTCTCTAGACAGATTGTTGGTCACCTACAGTCTTCCTCAAGACCACACTAACTTAAACGATCTACCATCATTTACCGATTCTCCTGAGTTCAAACCATAACTTTAATGTATGTTAATACTCCATTCCTTTCCGTAAGTTCGTTCTGTTAGTTGCATTAATAATTTGATCGATAAATTTTTGAAATCCTTATGTCCATCCTCAAAATTTATCTCATACCAAACTTGGTTGGATCTACAGTATAAATTTACTAAACGTGACAGAGCTAAAATGGTTATTTAATACATTTTGAACTAATTCTTATCAAGATACAGGAAATGTAAATTTGCTTATAAGGAGACTACACTCGCATAACATTTTCTGTCCTGAAACAGCCAGTTTGTAGGCGAATCAAAATGAAGCCGGCCAGGCGGCTTTAATGATTTATTTTTGTTGTTGTGGTGATAAGTTGTCTCTTGTATAGCTTGTTCATTTGAAGCATTTGCATATAATTGAGGCGTTTTTTATTGGACTTTTGTAGACCGCCAATACGTTTCCTACTGCCCAGAAAGTGAGACATTTATTACTAAGGTTGTGAATTTTATTTCGTGGCTCCGAGGAAAGGGATTTGATGTTCAAATGGATCGCATGCTTAGCCTTAGTAATGAGCAACTTCTCAGAGAACTGGGACGATTCAGATTTGGTCAAGTACAGCTGAGTAAAGCAAAGAATGTGTTCATGATTGTTTCGCCTTCCTACCTAAGACTTTGTCGACTAGACGAGCACGAACCAACATTAGATAGCCTGTCCCATGAAGAGAAGATTGTCTACAGTGAGATTGTTTACATCCGTGATGACCTTTGCTCAACAATGTTCAGGAATGATCGCTTTATTCCAGTTCTTTTTGGCGTGGAGGAAGCGGATCTACCGTATTGGATCAGAGAGTTGGTTATCTATAGTTGGCCTGAAGACAAGACAAACAACAGATTAATGTTCAGATTAAATAACCAACCTGAGTACACTACCAGTCCAGCGCAAAAGTACAAATTTGACTCCACCTAAGTGTCCCTTGTCGATTTATACATTTTTTATAAAATTCACTTAGAATTTCTGGTACGGGACATCGTCAAGAAGAACAAGTCGAAAAAAAATAAACATGACAAACACTTAGTAGATAACACGACGAAAGCAACTATTTTTTACTCAAGTCTCGAGTTTACGATACATTTATTTTAAGGGTTTTTCTCTTGCACTGATCCAGTTGTTTTTGATTTCGCTTGTTATAGGGTTAGATTTAGCATTGTAACTAATCTTGAGCAGAGGTTCAGGGCTGGTTCCCTTGCCAGACTTGGGTGCTGCTTTTGCTGATTTGTAAAACATTTTTGATTATGATTTGTGCATGTATTGATAATATACTTAAATCAATTTCTTCATTGCCATTGTATGAGAGTAAAGGGGAATTTCTGTATTATTTTTGAGGTAAATTATTCCGCGAAGAATGAGTACTAATGCCCAACATATAACGCAGAATAAAACCATAACAATCGATAATTTAAAGCGTAATTTATTGAAACAGTAACTAACGTTTCGTCGTGACACACGACATCATCAAAATGACTTGAAGTTAATTTACATATGATCTATAGGTGATAGGAGGTGTTAGATTACAGGTTGTAGAGTTAATCAGGAACGGAAGTGTAGCAAAGTTAACGGACACGTTTGGAGTAATAGATTAAGGATGTCAATATCAAAGAGCGTATAGTTAAAATACAAACAAGCGAATAGAGCTAAGGTTGTTGTTTAGTTATGGGCCAAGTTTACGAATAAGAAAACTTGCATGGATTAAAAGCTGAGAAGGGGACGAGCATGATGAGAGAATCTGAAAGTCGTTTATGGAAGCGGTGTGATTGATCTAGAAAAAATGAGAGGATGCTTGAAGGCGAGATATTAACACGTTTCTTCCCTGTCAAAGCAGAGATTCTCAAGTGATCAGAGACTTTTGTGAGTAAGTGGCGGGCTGTTTGGCCCAAATCCATTGCGTTACAGCTTTGAACCGAGAAAGTCTCGGGTAAGCAAGGCTTACTAAGTAAGTTGCAGGGTGTCGGCTATCCATGCTTTGAACAGAGCTGTAACGATTACGTTTGTAATAACTGCTTTGAGAGAAGATATAGATGTAGACCCCAATACGGCATGGTATGAATGGAAAGAAATTTTCCTCCAAATTGCTGATGATCATGCACCCTTGCGAATTAGAAGAGCTAAAAGTGAATATAAGCCATGGGTAACAAATGAAATAAAAACCATGAGTTACCGTAGAGATTATCTTAAAAAGAAAGCAGTAAGTTTAAATTCTCCGGTATACCATGAGGCATATAAACAATGTAGAAATAAAGTTAACTGTCTGTCTTATCATGGATGTTAAATCAAACTATCATAAAACAAGTTTAGAAAATAGCACAAACAGTAAAGATAGTTGGAAAATAATAAATGAACTGCTAAATAGGAAATCTAAGACCACTACAATAAGTGAAATAATAATTAACGACAAGAAAGTGACAGGGGATAAGAAAATGGCCAATGAATTTAACAATTTCTTCTGTAAAATTGGACCAGAACTTGCAAAAAATATTCCACTAACTGATTTCGATCCGTTATCGTACGTGACTCCTGGAACTAATGTTTTTGAATTTAGAAACATTACAAGGGAGGAACTGACCAGTATATTGAATAAGATGAAAGCAAGTACAGCGTCAGGTTTTGATAAAATTTCTTGCAGATTACTTAAGGCAACAGGGAACACTATTATTGAATCACTAGTTTATATTTTCAATCTAATTCTGAACAGTGGCATTTTTCCAGAAGATATGAAAGTTGCCAAAATTACGCTAATTTATAAATCGGGAGATAAAACTGATTGCGGAAATTATAGGCCGATTTCAGTAATATCAGCTGTGGCAAAAGTATTAGAGAAAATTATTTATAATCAACTATTTAAATTCCTAAACGATAATGAAATTATTTCAAGTCAGCAATCTGGTTTTTGTCCTTTTCATTCAACTGAAACTACACTTCTGCAATCAGTAAATCAATGTCTTGTGAATATGGATAACGATTTAATTAATGGCTTCCTTTTTTTTACACCTTAAGAAAGCTTTTGATACTGTAGACCAAAATATCCTTCTCTCTAAGTTAGAATGCTATGGAATCAGGGGAAAGGCTCTTCATTTATTTCAACCTTATCTTCATGAAAGAAGACAAATATGTAAACTTAATCAAATATCGTCGGAAGTTGAATATATTACATGTGGTGTACCCCAGGGATCCAATCTAGGTCCGTTACTTTTTCTACTGTATATAAATGATCTTCCAAACTGTCTCAAGAAAACAGAATCTTCTATGTTTACGGACAACACCAACTTATTTTGTGGGGGGAGTCGTCCACAGACATTGAAAATAAAACTAACACTGATTTGACCAATGTCCATAGCTGGCTTATCGCCAACAAACTAGCCCTGAATAAAAAGAAAACTGAGTACATGTTGATTGGTTCTAGACAGAGACTAAATCAGTCTTTTGGAAATATTGATATATCTATTGGTAACCACACCATAAAACAGGTGCCAAATAAGAAAGTACTGGGAGTAACTATTGACGAGCAGTTAAAATGGAAGGAACACGATGAAGCACAATGCAATAAAATTTCGAAATCAGTTGCCCTGTTAAGAAGAGCAAAACAATTTATAACACAAGATGCACTCTTAAGCATGTACAATTCGCTTGTTCTGCCCCACTTTACGTACTGCTCAAATATATGGAGTGATGGCAGTCGTTCACAGATTGATAAACTTTATAAGTTACAAAAAACGAGCTGCTCGAGTGATAACGGGTTTAAATTATGAGTTTAGATCAACTGAAATTTTTGAAAAGCTAGGATGGGAACCGATAGAATCAACCCTTAAGAAACGTGAACATATAATGACATTTAAGGCTCTACGTGGCTTAACACCAAAATACTTATCTGACTTATTTGTCGATTGTCATAGCGACATATATCAATTAAGAAGCAACGATCTAAAACTTTATGTAAGCAAGCCAAAAACAAACTGTTTGAAAAAGAGCTTTTCCTACCGAGGTGCTGTATCCTGGAATGACCTACCAACCGAAGTTGTTGGTGGGTATGATCAACTTTCTATTTGTTCATTTAAAACTTTAATTAAAAATTATTACAATAACTTGACGAGACCATAATACCCATCAACATAATTTTGGCTGGCGAACAAACATTTTTAACATTTTTAATGTAAATATTATAGTTAGAAGTAATTTAGTTGTTAATATTTTAGTTGTATTGTAGATATGTCTGTGCACGTAAACGGCTCCTTGAAAATCAGCATTTAATATACATAAGTAGGCTAGAGCGATGAAGGGCTACCGTTTTCAAATAAGTTTAAATAAATAAATAAATAAATAAACAAACAAACAAACTAAATAATAGAATAGACTACTGACATGTTTGAGGAAGTTGATCGTCCAGGTTAGTGTAGTCTTGAGAAAGACTGTTGGTTGAAGTGACTGACGTTTCGACAGCCTTAGCGGCGGTCATCTTCAGAGTCTTTTTGACTCTGAAGATGACCGCCGCTAAGACTGTCGAAACGTCAGTCACTTCAACCAACAGTCTTTCTCAAGACTACACTAACCTGGACGATCAACTTCCTCAAACATGTCACGATTCTCCCAGGTTCAAACCATTTACTTTAGAATAGACTACTGAAAACTTCGTACGTTTTCATCTAGAGGTCGAAAAATTTCGAACTATCTTTAAGCTTAACGGCTATGCTACTCATCTTTGGGATAAGTTGGTCCAATTATTTTGGTCAAAACATTCAAACGCACCCCAAAAACTGCAACTGTTCCTATAAAAGATAATTTATTTCTGCCTACCATTTACGGGCCTACACTCTCTCCAAATCCCCACGCAAATCCAGACTTGGTTCTTCCGCGTTTTCACCCACCGACATTCGCACCGTCTTTTGACCCACCATACGCATTTCGCATTTTATTTTTCCATTTCAAGACTGACTTCTTAATGGTCTGAGATCGCATGTAGGAAAAGTCGCGAATTTCGAGTGGAACGCGTGGTCGTATGTTGGACGTCGGAGAGAAGAAAACGTTTTATGATTTTTTTTGACACAAGGTAAGTCTTGGGTCTAGTTCTGAGGTCGAAGTTCCGTCGCATTTAATTCGTCGCTTTATATTGCTGCGAAAATTCGACGGATCTGATAAGTTTCAGTTCAGATGTCGAGTTCAAAGCGTCGCATTTAATTCGATGCTTGAAATATGACACCAAACAGCATTGTTGTTGATTCTTTCACAAAGCGTAAACAGATCATCCAGACCAAAGTTTTTGAAGTAAGAAGAAAAACGCGGCTTATATGACTTCGAATACTGCGCTACCAAGACGTTTGTGGAATTGGTTAATTCGTCGTCTTCGTCTGCTTTAACGGATCTTACCCGGGACTAATATTTCAGTCCCTGCAACAGAAGGCTCTTATTAGCCTAGCAGCCACGCGTATTGTCAGTCTTCTCTGCCACAGAGTATTCTGGACCGCTCTAGATTGATACATTAATTTGTCGCATTTACTGTTGCGAAAATTTAATGGAAGTGACAGAGTCAGTTCAAACGTCGAATTTAATGCGTCGCATTTAATTCGATGGTTGAAATATGACACCAAACAACGCTGTTGTAGATTATCTCACCAAGCAGAAAGAAGTCATCCAGACCAAAGTTCTTAAAATAAGATGAGAAACTCGGCTTTGATGACTTCGAACATTGCGCTATTAAGGCAGGAGTTAAACGTCGTACAATAGACGAATTAAATGTTGATGACTTTAATCGTTTGAATTTTATCCGTCTCAAATGCGACGTATATCGCAGTTAAATTCGTCAACACGAATTATTCGTCAGGGCCAGACGAATAATGCGACCGTAGTTGGTCTCCGCGCTTAACGACGAATTTAATGTAGGCGAATATGATTCATGGCAGGTACCGGGACCCGAGAACCGGCACGAAATCTAGCTTCAAAACTATTTATGACAAATTAATTTCCGCCAATGAAAATACACGGCGCCAAATACTTAGAATCGAAGCAAAATTGTGGAGTTTTATGAAATAATAACTTCACAATTAACCTACACTGTTGACGTCAACTGAAGAATGTTGACTCGAGCGGGATTTGAACTCGCACCTTCGGGATACCGGTCCGCGGAGTTTCCTTGTACAAGATGTGAAAAACAAACTAAATACGCTTGTATTACCTGTGAGGCGCCAATATGCAACCGCAAAGAGTGCAGTTTTGCTGGAATTAATGAAGATAGTGTTGGCTAGATTGCTCAAAGAACTGTGGCGTATTGTAAAGATTGTGGAGACGACAATGGAGAGCCACCTACGAAAAAAATACGTCGAGAGGGACAGGAAAAGGAATCGTCGGAAAGTCAAAGTGATGATGATTGTACTCCTGATGAAGCAGACGTCGAAGTTGGAGAACATAAAAGCAAAGCAGCAAGGAAAGGAAAAGGTAGGAAAGAATCACATATCGATGACATGATTGACATAGTAAATAACGAGAAGTATAAAAAGAAGCTTATATTTACCAATGTCAAAAAGCAGAAGATTAGTGAAGCATACAGCAGTATTTTAATGGGAATCAACGAAAGGTATTCTGAGTACGATCCACCAGCAACATTTCCTTTCGATATCAAGCATATGAGAACAAAATTTAAATGGTGTGTTTCAACATGCAAAAGAATGTCTATGAAAATCCGCACCCCAACGGGAATAAAACGTATACAAGACGAGAAGGGTTTTGGAAAGTGGTTTGATCTTTAACACCCTCTTATTAAGTTGCGTGATTCTTGTCAATCCGACCAAGCTGTTGAGCCAGAATGTGTGAACGAAACCGACAATACATCAGGGACAGGGGAATCTTTATTTGTTCAAATTGAAGGTGGTGGGGCTGGAAAGAACAGAAGTTTTATTAGATTTAGTGGAAACTTTAAAAAAAGTATTTGAAAATGACCCAACAAAGGACATACTTAATCTTACGAGGGAGGACATGAGACAAGCAAGAGAACAAGATATGAAATTTGAACAAATGATGCTAGCCATGATTCAACAACCATTGGGTGGAAACCATATAAGTCAATCAGCTAATCCATGGCGAAGTAAACCAGCAACACTTTGACAACAGATATAGCATAATGCCAAATACTACACTGGAATATACACCCACTCGTAGCAGCTTCCTCGATCAAACATCTGACCATCACAATATATCATCCATGATTGAGGATAATTTTCGTGAGTATCTTCCCAACAGAGAATTTACCAAATTATGCCTAATTTGAAGTTTGCAATTGTATTTGTCATATAGTTTACTCACATAATTACTCTTGGAAAATACTAGCCTCCAGTGACATAAATTTTTTTGTCCCCCTCCCATTATTCATGTTTTAATTATGTTGAAGATTCAATCCATCTAGATGTGATATGTCCAGAAATCTGTTGTAGAAAAAGTAGTAAATGAAGCCTCAGAGGTTCAAGAATACTAACATTTTCTAAGGGAGAATGCTCTGTAACCCGACTACCCGTTCAGATCCCCCCAAATGAAATTCGTGAATATGAATGCCCTCAGACCGCTCTACCCGTTTAGATCCCCCAATGTGAAATTTGTGAATATGACATGCTTTCGGATTCTAAAAAGTTATTTAGCCCTTCAGTTCCCCCCACTTCCCCCTCCAAAAAAAAAATTAAAAAAAACACATGGTCTGTCACCCCCATTTCTAGGTTCTATGGGAGAAAACATCATACTCGATTGGTTTTCCATGGAAGAAGCCAGAAAAATATATGTTATGTCGGTATATATGAATTTGATTGCTATCAATTCAATAGCCCACTTTCAACATTCTGTTTGAGTGATTGAACACAAAGCAATTCAGGACGAGACTCCAGGGATATAAAAGAATAATTTGGATTACTTCATTCTTTCTCTGGAGCCTCATCTCAACTGAAATATTGACAAAGGGCTCTTATGAAAGACAACTGACAAGGTGGCTTGCTGACTTTTTTAAAAAAACTTGATGTTTATTATGCAGGGGCGGAGATATAGGGAGAAGGGGAGTTATTGTAAGATACGTAGACATGCGATTGCATAATTTAAAAATCAAACAGGTTTCCTAAAATTTATGAAAACTGTACAGCTTTACAACATTTGTTGGAACAATATCCTGCAAAAACTGTTCTGCAAGTTATTTGCCTTCTGTGCTAGGTTAAATTTGATAGCCATTAGCCTCCACTTTTTGGGGGCTGCCTCCGCCCTTGTTATGTATGTACATCTACAAATTCTAAACACGACCACATATGAACAACAATGTTTAAATATTTTATCTTCTCAGTGCATTTCTCCTTTCATTCTTCAAGTGTTCTGCAATATCATTTCGAATAGATGTAGCTTTCCTATAGGTATCTTTAACCTTTCAACATGTTCTCATCTGCAACAGCTCCTTTATTTTGCACCTATTACGTTACTGGTATGTTGACTGATCAACAGTAAGATCTAACTGTGGAAATAAGGTTTCGCCCCTCTGAATACAAATATTATGAAGAATAATGCAAACCAAAGCATATAATTTCACCGTTTCTTTGCTGCTCTCACACTTCTTGTATAACACTCTCCATCGACTTTTAAGTTGGCCAAAAGCACTTCCAACAGCCATTCTTGACCTACTCAACCGATAATTGAAATATTTTTGCTTTTCATTTAGCTCACCGCCTGCAAAAGGCTTCATTAAATGAACACTAAAAGGAAATGCAGAATCTCCGATAATTAGTGGGAAAACTTCTGATTTCCCTATTGTCTTTGATATTTGAGGCACTACCCATCGTAATTTTTTGCCAAATTTGTGTTGATTGAAGAATAATAGAGTCGTGTGAATTGCCTGGAAAACCCACACTTGCCCATATAAATCGACATTTTGCATCAACCATAGCCATGAGTACTAATGTATAAAAGTTTTTATTGTTATGGTACTCCTTCCGGGACTCCTGATCACCATAGGGAAATTCATTGATAAATGACTCCGTCAACTGCCCCTCAATAACAAGGGAATTGCCAAAGTTGTTTAGTATCTAGTATCTTCTCTTCAAATTGTTGTTTTGTTTTCGGGAAGTGTGGAGCCACTGATTCACCCCATAACCTTTTAACTAACGACTCATACACCTCACCAATCAACGCTCTAATAGTACTTTCTCCAAATCCAGTCATTTCGGCCAAAGTGTACGGGAAATACACTCTTTTCAATCAGTAAAGACATATTGCCAAACGGCATTCGGCTGATATAGGTTCTTCAGCTACAGTCCTCCTTTCAAGATCTGGTCGTATCCATTCTAGAATGAATTTGAATGTATCTCTAGAAACCTGAAAAGTTAGTTTGAATCTACATTCTAAAAGTGCCGGACAACGAAATTTTAGACATTTGCGCAGACAATGATGATATTGAGGACGAAGCAACAAACAACAAAATCGAAGAGGCCGGTTGTTCAAGAGCCGAAATACAGACTGCCATTATGACGCTAGAAGAAAGGATAAAACAGCAACCACCAGCACAACAGAAAGAAGGCGAAAAGACAGCGACGGCACCAGAAAGTGAAGCAAACGAGCACGTGTCGTCGTCGGCTAATGCTACAACGACTATTCACCAAAAGGAAATTCGAGAAGAAAGTCGAAGGATTATTCGAGCCAAACTTCCGAAGCTGGAGACAGAACATTTTAATGGACGAGAAGAGGAATGGCAGGAATTCCGGGACTGCTTCAAAAGCTCGATTCACTCAAACCCAAGCTTGGCAGACGTAGACAAGTTCTCTTATCTTCACGCATCACTACATGGACAAACGCACGCAGCTATAGCCGGTTTTGCGCTAACATCCGCAAATTACGAAAACGCCATTGGACTTCGGAAACAAAGGTTTGGTAAATGACCACAATACAGCGATTCTACATCAACGCGATGTTGAAACTTGCGCTGGTAGTCGACGACAAAAACACTCCAGGACTACGAAAACTTCATGATGCCATTGAAGCTCACCACCGAGGACTTCAAACGATTGGTGTGGAGTCAAGTTACTACGAAGCTATTGTTGTGCCAGTGGTAATTGAAATTATACCGGAAGCCGTAAGATTGACAATCACTCCGGGAAAGGACCACGAAGAATGGATCATGGACGATCTGCTCAATGAGTTGCTCGTTGAGTTGGAACTTCGAGAGCAATATGCAGTTGGATGGAGAAACGAAGGGAAGAAAAATCCACGAGAAGACGGAAGAAGGTGGGGAAATGAAAATCCAGGCGGACCAAGTACGGGTCCTGGAGCTGAAGCTGAGTAATATGCTTACTCCAGAGGAAAACACGACCATAAGGACTGTCAGACGGTAAAACCAGTTAGTGATTGGAAGCAAATCCTTCGCAAGGGTGGACGATGTTTTGTATGTATCAAGAAAGAACATGTTTCTCGTAATTGTAGTTGTAAGATTACTAGCAGTAGTTATAAGGGTAGAGATAATCTTTCAATTTGTCAGAATAATGCTATTAATAATTCTAATAACGAAAGAAATCAAGCAAACAGTAGTAATAATAATCATAATGCATGCTATATAAAGCCATCTTCGCACGTTGGTTCAGTTGTAGGAGTAGCATTACAACAGCTCAATCTGTAGTGAATGGGAAAAAAAGGTTGAATATTAGAGTTTTATTTAATACAGGCCGTCAGAGATCCTTTATTACTTCTAGAGTAGTCGTAGGATAAATATTAATGCCCAGCTCAAAATTCGAATGTGAATAGCCATAACAGGATAAAACACGATAAATAACAAAACATGTTAGTTTAGACAAGCTTTACTGACGTTTCGTTGCTAACGCGCAACATTTTCAAAGTAACATAGATGATGGATAAGGTAAGGTTATAAATATGATATTTACAAGGTGTGAAAATTAATTAGCCAATGAGAGGAGAAAAGGTGTGAGAAAAGTAGAAGAGGAAGATGCTTGCCTTATTTTAATTAGTCTTCTCTCCTTCCGCTCTTCCTCTTCTACTTTTCTCACACCTTTTCTCCTCTCATTGGCTAATTAATTTTCACACCTTGTAAATATCGTATTTATAACCTTACCTTATCCATCATCTATGTTACTTTGAAAATGTTGCGCGTTAGCAACGAAACGTCAGTAAAGCTTGTCTAAACTAACATGTTTTGTTATTTATCGTGTTTTATCCTGTTATGGCTATTCACATTCGAATTTTGAGCTGGGCATTAATATTTATCCTACTACTACGATTCCCGCCTGGTAAATCCTTGGTCAATACTTCTAGAGTAGTTAAATTTCGTGCTATAGAAAAGAGCAGGCATGAGTGGGTAGTGACTAGCACTTTTGACCTACAAGTCAAGGAAGGTGGACTAAAAGCTGTTCACAAATTAGAGCTTTTTCCTGTGTGTGATGGTGATGGAGTTGAGGTTGAAATGTATGAAGTGCCAAATATTTCTCAAGTTAAAAATGACCATGCACACCTTCAGGACCTATGGTTTTCGGATGTGTGTAAAAGTGAAGCGGTTCTTGAAGTGAATGTATTGATTGGGGCAGACTACCTTTGGTGTTTCCAAAGAAGGAGAACAATAAGAGGGGAGAAAGATGAGCCGGTTGTTGTTGAGACATGTTTGGGATGGGTTTAGTCTAATCCAGTGAAAGGGCAGCTAGAAAGTAATGAAGTAAATGTTAATTTTGTGAGTAAAGAAATGTTGAGTGAAAACACAATGGAAAAGAATGTAAATAAATTGTGGTATTACGAGACTTTAAGTATAAGAGAGGAGCATGGTATAGACGAAGCATCGAAAGATTCCATTACATTCACTGGAACTAGGTATAATGTTTGTTTGCCATGGAAAGACGGAAATAGACCTTTGCCAAGTAATTATGGATGTAGTGCTAAAAGGTTGAAAGGGCAATTAGAGAAGATAAGGAAAGAGCCTGCTGTGCTGCATGAGTATGATTCTATAATAAAGGAGCAGGAAGCTCTTGGCATCATTGAGAAGGTAGCTGAGTTAGAAAGGTTAAAGAAGGTGCACTACCTACCACATCATGCTGTGGTACGAAGGGATGCCAAAACTACAAAGGTGAGGGTGGTTTATGACGCGTCTTGCAAAGAAGGCAAGAAGGGTGTTTCTTTGAATGATTGTTTGCATATTGGGTTAGCTTTATCATCCCTTTTATTTGATATCTTGGTCAGGTTCAGAGAGAAGAGAGTAGCATTAGTAGGTAATATTGAGAAGTCATTAATTGACATAAAACTAGCGGAGAAAGACAGGGATTGTTTTAGGTTTCTTTGGTTAGATGATGTGAATGAGGAAGAGATTATTCCAGACGTTATAGTTTTTTTAGGGTTGTTTTTGATGTGAACTGTTCACCATTTTTACTGAACGCTACACTTAGGTTTCACTTAGATCATTTTGAAGAGATAGACCCAGAGTTTGTAAGAAAATGAAGGATGGCTTTTATGTAGATGATCTTGCGACAGGTGGGACGACTGTTCGGAAAACACATGAGCTTTTTAGTAAGGCAGGTAGTAGACTTGCTGAGGGAGGCTTTAAGTTGAGAAAGTGGTTGACATACAGTGCAGAGTTTAGCGACATAATTAGCCAGAATGGAAGTACAAAGGTTAGTGAAATGTCGAACGATGAAACATATGCAAAGGCCACACTAAGTGGGAATGAGAAAAGTGTTAGGACTTTCTTGGAATTTTGATAGTGATATGTTTCACTTCAAGTTTGCTAAGTTTGTAGAAAAGGCTAAGGAGTTAGCTAGTTTTCTGAAAGCAGAACATCTTGAGTTTGCTCGCTGGGTTGTATGACCCTCTAGGTATTATCAGCCCAATTATGGTGAGTATGAAAATATTGTTTCAGGGACTGTGTGTGGATGAATTAGATAGGAATGAGGAACTGACTCGTGAAAAGAAAAGGCGTTGGATGAAATGGGTCAAGAATTTGGAAGCAGCCAAAGAAATATCAGTTGCTAGGTGTTTGTATGGAATTGGTGTTGACATTGTGAGTTGCTCTGTCCATGGGTTTGCTAATGCAAGCGCAAAGGCATATTGTACAGTTGTTTATTGTGCGTGTGAAAGTTCCTGGAGTATTGAGGTGAGATTGTTGACGTCTAAGACTAGGGTTGCATCTCTGAAAGCATAGACAATTCCGAGATTGGAATTGATGTCTGCTTGTGTCCTAGCACAACTTGTTAATTCAGTTAAGGGTGCACTCCAGAATGAAGTTGATTTAGTGTCTACGCGATTGTGGCTAGATGGTAAGACAGCATTTTGTATGATAGAAAACCAAGGAGAATGGAAACAGTTTGTCCAGCATCATGTAAATGAAATCTTGAGATTGACTAAGAAAGAAAAGTCGGGACATGGCATCAGAGGGGAGCTGGCATCAAAGTTGAAGTATGATGACTTGTGGAGAAAGGGTCCAGATTGGTTGTCAGAGCCAGGCAGTAGCTGGCCAGATAGTGAACAAGTTTTTATCACTCCAGAAAGTGAAATAGAAAGAAGTCTGACCTAGTGGCAATATGTCAGATTAAGGAAGTACCGAGTATTTCAAATATTTTTGACATAGAACACTATAGCAAGCTAGAAAGATTGTTGCGAGTGACGGCTTGGGTAAAGCGAGTTGTTTTTAATTTAAAAGCACGGAGTGATGCAAGAAAGACAGATAGGTTATCCAAGGCTGAAATATGGGAGGCAGAACTGATATGGATCAAGGCAATCCAAGCTGAGATGAAGGAGACGAGTAATTATGGTAACCTAGTCAGAGAATTAAGGTTGGTAGAGAACGATGGTATTATTAGATGTGTGGGTCGGCTTAGTAACTCTGATTTAGAATTTGAAGCACGGCAACCAATTCTTTTACCTAAAGCAAGTAAGCTGATGAATCTGGTTGTGGAGGATTGCCACAAAAGAGTTCATCATCTTGGTGTTAGAAGAACATTTCTAGAGTTAAGGTCTAGGTTTTGGGTACCAAAGGGCCTGCAGGTTGTAAAAAAGATTCTGGGAAGATGTGTTGTGTGCGAAAGAGTACAGGGGAAAGCGTATAGTGTTCCACCAATTGCTGCTCTGCCAGAATTTAGGGTGTGAGGTGCCACCATTTGCAATGGTGGGGGGTTGATTTTGCTGGATCCTTGTATGTAAAGGATCGTCCAGGAATTGTGGAAAAGGCTTATATAGCTCTTTTTACATGTTGTGTGACGAGGACTATACATTTGGATTTGTTACATGATTTGACTGCACCTACTTTTTTGTGTTGTTTTCGAAGGTTTATTGCAAGAAGAGGTATTCAAAGCTTGGTTGTTTCTGACAATGCCAAGATCTTTAAAGCCACAAAACGGGCATTAACTAAGTTGTTTGATGATCCTGAAGTGAAGAATCACTTAGGTAGAAATGGAGGATAATGGAAATTTAATTTGGAAAGAGCTCCGTGGTGGAGTGGAGTTTTTGAGCGGATGATTGGTAATGTTTAGAGATGCTTGAAGAAAGTGCTAGGAAATGCTAAGCTCAGTTTTGTAGAAATGGAAACAATTTTAATTGAGTTGGAAGGGACGTTGAATTCTAGGCCATTGACCTATGAATATGATGAGGAGGGAGCAGAGATGCTTACGCCTTCTCATTTGGTACATGGTTGTCAGCTTGCTGACATGCCAGATGATTTAAGGGATGACAAGATGGAAGAACAAACAGGACCGATGAGAAGATTTAAGTATTTAACCAGAAAACGGGTTCATTTCTGGAATAGGTAGCAAAGAGAAAATTTGATTGATTTGAAAGAGCCGCACAGACAGAAGGTGAAAGGAAGTGATATATCATGATAATAATGAATAATCATAAGAAAATTACAAATGTGACACAGTTTGGACATCAAATCAAACAACCGCTGAAATAATATGTAACATTGTTTCTGGTGGTGAAGAAGATGCTTTATGTATATGGACAGAGATGTCATTTCCTGCCACAATGAAGGTGAAAAGACAGGCATAGTGAATTGTTGACAGCGTACTTCACTGTTGACAAGTCAACAGCAACTAATGTAACTCACATTGTATACAAGCAATATATAACAAGAACAATACATAAGAACAATATATAGCAAATAAAACAGTAAACAAACAATATATAGCAACTAAAAGTCAAATGTAATATTTACATTTAAATATGTATGTATATACAGTTAGAAATAAAATGTCAACATGGGCCATTAAAATAGGCACATGCATGAAGCAGTTGTCTGCCGGTCATTTCTCCAGCAATAAAGTTATCCCAGTACTTACAATTTTGTGCTTGTAGATTCTTGTATTTGCGGCGATGCTGTCGTTTCAGTTTCTCTTCTGATACTAGGCGCACCTGAAGAGACATCAGACAAGACTCTTGATGTAGGAGGTTAATTAATAGATAAAGCAGTAGTTTTGCACGTTTTGCTTGGTGGTTGAGGCGTTCATGCCAACCATGAACGTCGTTGTTGGTCCGAACACTCTTTTTGAAGAAACTCTATTTCTTAAAAGACCAAAGTGTGGAATTGATCGATCTGTTCTGGATGTAGCTGACAAGGCTTTGCAGGGCTGGTCTTCCAGTTGTTGAAACATCTGATCGATGTGTTCATGTGGCAGGAAGGACAAGGCCATGAGTCGTTTGACTTATTTGTGTATTGCGTCATCCTCATAGAATGCTGTTGACAGAAACAGTCTTTGAACTTTCCGCCAAATCGCCTGTGTCAAGTGAAACACACAGCCTTGTATTTTGGCATTTGGAAACACTCTCTCCACTGCCTGCCATAAGGCACACTCAAAATCAACTACCGCACCTACTATGCTGATTACATCTTACAAAAGGTTGCGAATGGCTTTCACAACACGGCGGTAGTCTCGTCTGCTCTTGCCGAACATTAGGGCTAATGCCAAAGATATTTGTTATAAATAATATTATATGAGATTAATAAATAATTAAAATTTAATTTAAAGCATAATAATGTTGGAAATAACATGTTTTGGAAATAACATATGTATTACCTTTGTAATTCTAACTTGGCCGGTTAGTGTATATATATATATATATGTGTGTGTGTGTGTGTGTGTGTGTGTGTGGGTGTGTGTGGGTGTGTGTGTGTGTGGGTGTGTGTAATGTATATATATACATGTATATATGTATATATGTATATATGTACAACAAATTGCATAAATTTTGGCAAACCTAAACATATCGTTAAAAAAGCATGTATGGGTGAATCTGCAACTATGAATACTTTAATCAACCTTAATACATTAGGCTGGCCAAAGAACGTACCAAAAAACACATAGTATATCTTCATTGACCGTTGAAGTGAGAATAAAATGGAGATGCAATAGTCTTGATATGTTTATATGTTGATATGTTTTGTGCCATAATTTCTGCAATTTGCTGTATACATGTGTACATGTATATATGTATATATGTATATATGTACATATGTATATATGTACATATGTATATATGTACATATGTATATATGTACATATGTATATATGTACATATGTATATATGTGTATATGTACATACATATATATCTACATATGTATATATGTACATATGTATATATGTATGTACGTATGTATATATATATATATATAAACGTACTTACACAAAGCGAAAATTTTTCTCCCTACTCACCACGCGTGTAACAAGACTCTACGCACGTCGAGATTAGTACCTTTGCCCGCTCGGGCCTTCGGTCCTCGCACCGCGCTTCGCCCGGTGGGCGAGGGGATTATTCAAAA
The DNA here is from genome assembly GCA_030142905.1 of Heliopora coerulea. NCBI lineage: Eukaryota > Metazoa > Cnidaria > Anthozoa > Scleralcyonacea > Helioporidae > Heliopora > Heliopora coerulea. The sequence goes on along the minus strand of JASJOG010000079.1, from coordinate 983,183 downwards.
ACAGCGAAAATTTTTCTCCCCAATCACCACGCGTGTAAAAGGACTCCACCCACGTCGAGATTAGTACCCTCGCCCATTCGGGCCTTCTGCTCTCGCACCGCGTTTGGCGCGGTGGGCGAGGGAATAACATTTAATTCAAAACATTGGATATTTACAAATTAAAAAAAAAACAAACTAAAAATACGGTTTCTCGAGTTTCAGGCTCGAAGCGATCATCAGACTGAAGGGGGGTTAAAAATTACAAGGGTTTAAAATTAGCTACAAAAAGCTTATTCTCGTGCGTTCACTTAGTTAAGAGCTCAGTCCTTTTGTTCAAAGTATGTTTCCCGTTTCTAAAATGCAAAGTTTCTCCGCTAGACAAAGGTTGCATTGTTTCCCTCCACTTTTATACGCATTCGCTTGTTTTAAAATTGACCATTTAATTGTATACTTCGTTTTTGCTTCTTTTGATTCTGACATGTATTTGATGCATATTTCTTGTTGTTGAATGACTGTTGGTGGTTACAAAATCTTGTCTTGAATTCTCCTTCCGTCATGCCGATATACGTATTCGGTTCTTGGTTTTCTGAAAATACGGGGCTTTCTATACGAGGTTTTGTGTCAAGCACGCACCATCAAGCGGGCAGTTTGGTTTCACTCGGCAATTGCAGTTTTTTTCTAAGGCTTCCGTGTTTCTCAGGACTTTTGAATTATGCATTTCATATTTTGCATACAGCTGTAGCTGACCTTGATCGTCCCTCGACTGAATATCCGGCGCAATGGGTTGTTAACTGGAAAATGCTTATCGATCAGACTTAAAAATTACTTTCCCACATTGGTGTAGACGGTTCTGGTAAACGGCGGGTTGAACCATAGAATGTTTCTAGGCCTATTTTTCTTACTACGTTACTTCGAGTTGATGTAAGATAAAGGCTGGAGGAAGCCGCTTGACTTTATAAAGCCTCGTTGTATAAAGCAGCTGCTTTATCAAACTCCGCTTGGTCGTAGGAATGGTCTGACAGGGACCGCGGAGCCGGGGGGGCTAGGGGGGCTGTAGCCCCCCCAATATTTACCGGACCGGAAGTTTGATCGTCTGCATTGGCAAACATGGCGGCTAATTTAAAGTCAATAAGCTTTTGTCTGACTCTCACTTGCTGCGTAATAATGCTTTGTTATTTGGATCCAGACCGTAACAACGGTAAATTTCCAATAGTCTGATGTTCAAACCCACATTGACAAAAATGCAAGCAGGTCCTACAGTTTATTGCCAAGTTTCACTCTTCTCAGATGTCGAGTAACTCAGAAGTATTTGAAAAGAAGATTAAGGTATAGTCCTAATCACCCTGGTTCATTCAATCCCGCGATTATTACCAACCAAGAAGCCCACATGATATATGGGAACATGGATGGACAAAGGAACTCGGAGAATAAAAGTGGAAGAAAAAGAGGTTTCTCGAAGATTTCTGATTTCTTTTCTAAGACAAATCCAATTTCAATTACTGGTAAGTTAAATAGTGGAATGCTGTATTAAAGCTCTCGACGCTTAGTCATAGATGATAAGATTAATATAGAATTAGTATCACACAGTTTTCCGAAATATTTTAGGCATACAAATTTGATTATTTTTTTCTCTAAAGATGAAAGCGAAACAGCGAACACAGCTCAAGGAATGGACGTGTGTGATTCAAATATTCATGAAGTGTCTCTCATTCTTGATGTGCCAGCAGTTCATGTTCATACGCGAAGGTCAGAGTCACACCAAGAGCTTTCGCCGCCACATAATGTAACCTGCTTGAGCACTCCATTTCAATCTAAAAACTTTTAATTCCCAAAGAAGAATTATGGCAAACAGCTTCGTTCCTTTCAGTCAACATGGATTGAACTATTCCCCTGGATTCACTATAATGAAAAAAATGACTCGGTTTTATGCTTTATTTGGGCAAAACAGAATGCTAAAAATTACTTGTTGTCTGCCAAGAAAAAAGAACAAGCTTTCATTTCGACTGGATATTCTAATTGGAAAAAGGCACTTCAAAGGTTTAAAGAGCACCAACTTTCTGAATGTCACAAATTGTCATTTGACTACGATGTTAACATTCTGAAAACCAATGGCGATATTTATGAAATTTCTAATGAACAAACAAAAAAAACATTGAAATCTAATCGCCACTGTTTCATAAAAATAATCAATGCGACACAGATAGTGAATCGAATTTCATTCAGCTTTTGAAACTAAGAAGCAAAGATAATCCTGTTTTATTTGAGTGGATTCAAAGAAAAAATGTGGATAAATATATGAGCCACGACATTCAAAATGAGATTATCTCAATAATGGTACATCAAGTACAAAGAGATCTTGTCAATGATATAGGATGCAACTTTTTTTCAATAATACCTGATGAGTATACCGATATCAGTAACGATGAACAACTAACTATTTGTCTTCGATGGGTTGATGAGATGCTCGAAGTACACGAAGACTTTCTCGGCTTTTATAGGATTCCTAACATTGCATCTGACACAGTGGTATCGGTCATAGAAGATGCCTTTATCAGGCTACAGTTGTCTTTCCAATACTGTAGAGGATAGTGTTATGATGGTGCCAACAATATGCTAGGTAAGAAATCAGGAGTTGCAAACCTTATCCAGGATATTCAACCGAAGGCGAAACCAACGCACTGTCATGGACATTCGCTTAGTTTGAACCTAAAAGATGCCACAAACAACTGCAAAATATAGTCTGACACTATGAATAACACAAATGAAATCGTTAAACTAGTTAAATTTTTGCCAAAACGCGAGAATTTGTTAGAGCAGATAAAGGTAAATCTTGGAGATGAGAAAGAAATGGCTACCGCTGGTTTGACTAAATTTAGTGCAACTAGATGGACAGTTCGCGCAACTTGTTTCCAGAAACTTCTTGACAATTATGAAGAGTCGTTAACACTATGGAACGATTGCCTGGAAACAAAACTTGAAGCAGAAATTCCTGGTAGGATTATAGAGTGTCAAGCATAGATGAAATTGTTTAACTTCTTCTTCGGATTAATGCTCAGCCAAAAGATTTTCGCGCATACGGATAACCTGTCCAAAACTCTGCAAGAAGTAAAAATGTCAGCAGCTAGTGGACAGCATACTGCCAATCTAACAAGGGAAGTACTCATTAAATTAAGAAATGATGACTGTTTTACAAGTTTTTGTGACACCGTACTGCAGAAGAAACAAATTCATCCCTCAATATCACATCCAGAATTGCCAAGAAAGATAAAAGCTCCAGCAAGATTTGAAATCGGAATTGCGACCCCTTCTTTCCCTGAAACTCCAAAAGATCTGTATCGAAAAGTTTATTTTGAGGCATTGGATTTGATTATCGCATCAATTAGTGAACGTTTTAGCCAGCCCAGCTTTATTGCATATGAGCACATGGAAATTCTGCTAATAGGATTTCTGAAATCCGAAGATATTTCCTTGCAAATGGAATATTTGAAAGAAAATTACGCGGACGACATAAAACTGGAATACCTTCGTGCTCAGGTGGATATCTTTAAGCTGCTAATGAAGAATACTAAGATAATTTGTTTTTCGGATGTCTTAAATGCGACGAGTTTTCTTGTTACTGCTGAAAAGAACATGATAAGTGAAATCATTGTTATTTGTAAGTTGATTCATGTCAATCCTGCTACTAGCGCATCTGGGGAACGGTCATTCTCCATGGCAAGAAGAGTAAAAACTTGGTTACGGGCAAATATGAGTCAAAAAAGATTCACTCACCATGCTTTACTGAATTGTCACAAAGCTAGAACCGAAAGAGTACGTCTAATTGATGTGGCAAATGAATTTGTCTCACTCAATGAGAACCCAAAAAGTAACTTTGGAACATTTACTGAGGCAGATCCCTCCTAAGTCATTCAATGACCTGAAAATCATATAACGTTAGTGATAAAAGACGCACTAGGTAGTTTTAGAGAAATACTATCTATGTAATGAGCTGGGTTCTACCAAGAAAGTTTATATTAGAGTTGATCCCCGAAAAAGAATTGCATTTTATGTTATTTCGTGTTCGCAATAGTCTGCATTTGCTAAAATAAGTGTATTCTAATTTGAACGTTTTAATACGAGCTAAAATAAATACATTATACCATATGTAATTGCAGAGTAAACATTCATATTTTACTTGTCGTCGATCGTTACAGTCTCATTCATTGATAAAGAGCGAAAATATAATACACGTCACAGTTTTCTCTCAAAAAACATAAGACTGAATTTGGCACATAACCATTTCAAGATTCAAATATGTGGGTGGAAGAATACACCCATGGCGTCAGCCCCCCCAAAATAAAAATGCTCCGCAGTCCCTGTCTGAAATTCTTCGAGTAATTGCCTTAGACATGCTATTCAGAACAGATGGCGGGTGATCGGATTTCACATCAATATATAAGGGGGTATGTGTTTCCCCCCAAAAGCGAAGTATACAATTATATGGTCAATTTTAAAACGAGCGAATGCGTATAGAAGTGGAGGGAAACAATGCAACCTTTGTCTAGCGGAGAAACTTTGCATTTTAGAAACAGGAAATATATATTGAGGAAAAGTACTGAGCTCTTAACTAAGTGTACGCACGAGAATAAGTTTTGTGTAGCTAATTTTAAACCCTTGTAATTTTTAACCCGCCTTCAGTCTGATGATCGCTTCGAGTGTGAAACTCGAGTAACCGTATTTTTGGTTTTTTTAATTTGTACATACCTAATGTTTTGAATTAAATGTCTTATCATTGCTCTGCTTTAGTATTGAGCACTCTGAAAGCCACTGGAGGCAAAACCTTTGTTTTTTTCTTGAAAAATTATATATATATATATATATATATACATAGTCTATTATATATATACATAGTCATAAACAGCTACATCTACATCTATATATATACATACATATATATATATATATATATATATATATATATATATATACAGTATATATATACATATATATATATATATATATATATATATATGTATATATATAGCTACTACAGTCACATCATATATATATATGATGTGATTGCGGTAGCTTGATAATTATATTCTTAATACGCACGCTCTCAAGCTGTTTTCTCAGAAAAACTTTCTGAGTCCCTGACCGGAATCGAACCCGTAACCTTCTAATCGCCGGTGAGATGCTCTAACCAATGAGCTACAAAGACTCATATATATATATATATATAACGCTTGTAAATAGTCTGTAGTTATTCACACTGACGATGGATAAGTTATTGGTATTTGAATAACCACAATGCGAGTAAAAACTCCAGCGGTAATGAATTAATGAATAATCCAGTGGTATTCTGGCCAAAACTAAAAATAAAAGTGCTATGACTTATTTTTCGGAAAGCCTCTGAGAAACCGCGACTGATTACTGTTTACCAGTATCGTGTTAAGTATTTCTAGACACATCGAAGTTATTCTAAGTAAGACTAGTTAGCGAGCCGAGTTGGTCTTTGCACTGGCCCGAGGTGATCTTGATGATTGGCCGGGTTGGTTGGGCCGAGTTGACCAGACACCGTGGGGACTGGGATTGAAGTAATACCTCGGTTAAAAGAATTCTTTCAAGACGACAGTTTGACCATGAATCCCTTTAGTGGGATTGAGACTGAACAAAAGCAGCACAAATTCTGTCGAGAGCATTTTCATCTTGTGGTACGTAAATTAAATTCTAATGGTTTTTTTTAACTATTTGTGTAAAGTCTTACAACCAGGACAAACATGTCATGTACGCGCAGGTGTAGTAAGACCGTGTAATGTTTTATTCCATATATATTTCTGCCAAGGAACCGCGACAGGTGATCCTTGGAAAATATCATGTTAAAGTCAGAAGCGGGAACAGACTCAAAGAAGTGGAAAAAAGTGATGATGGTTTTTACATTCCTTCACTGGAAAGTTTACAGCAGCGTCTAGATGATGTATCGATTTTAGAGGAGGTAAACAAATGCAACATTAATACAGTGCTCAAAATGTTTGGAAGGTTGGCAGTCAGCATGGCAGGCTAGGCATGAATATGAAGAGCCAGATTTAAAATTAGAGGGTTCAGCCATTTTATCGATAATTTTTTTGATACAACTTGAGCACTGCTACCAACATAATTGTATACAAGTGCCACTATGTCTTGGTATAGAATGCACTGTTACTGTTTGTGCACCCTACCAGTGGACTACAATAGAAACTGGTGTTTGGAAAAGTCGTAGAAAGGAGTATCTGGTACAAAGGGTATGTATACTGTACCTTGGAATATATTTTGGTCAGTATTAAATACTGTATATTGCAATGTTTCTTGGGGGTTTCTGGAACCTTAAACATTACTTTATTCTGGTGGTGATGGAAATGCATTTAATCAAAGTTTATTTTCATATTTTAACAGATCAAAAACCCACATTGTCAAGATGATGACTTACTAAGTGATTTCTGTGATACAGAGTACTTTAAAAGACATCCCCTTTTTGGAGCTGATCCTTATGCCTTGCAGCTTCTTTATTTTGATGAAGTTGTAGTGTGTAATGCATTGAGATCAAGAGCAACCAAACATAAACTTGGTAAGACTTTTCTTTATATCTTGTACATAATTTGTTTTGTTTAATGCTCAGTTTTAATTCAGCAGTATTAAGGTAAATTTGAAATTATCCAGTTTGCTGACTACTACTGAGTCAAATTAAGTCTAATATGTTTTTTAGTAAATATTGTAGATAATAATGGTACCAACACTTTCTCACTTTTTAGCTGTCATTTAGGTTCAGCTACCAATTCTTTAAAATTATTGTTGTTTTCATGTTCATATTTTAGCTGCTTTGTATTACACCCTTGGCAATATAAAGCCATGTAACCACTCTCACTTAGATGCTATTCAACTTCTGGGCTTGGTGACAAGTTGCATTCCAAATATATATGGTATTGAACCTTTACTTAAAGCATTCATGGATGATCTAGTCCAACTTGAACAGGTAATTAGCAGTAACAAAATTGCTAACTCTCAATAATATTAGTATTTTTTATATGAACAAATTATTTTACTTGGCTACCAGTAAATAAAATGAAGCTAGTCTGGTGAATTGGTCTTTTTGGGATACTGAATATCTCTTTCACATTATTAATGAAGCAAGGTATTTCTGAGGAACAATTGCATATTTTTCTCTTGACAACCTTAGTACACAGTATATTGGTGGCTACAAACATGGTAACCAATGCTGAAATTCAGTCACTGGTAACACAAAAATTCTTTACTGTACATTGTACCTTAAATTATATAACAAAACAAAAAGCAGCACATTCCTAACTCCAGATTCTTATTTTTAACAGGGCAAAAACAGTATGAGTGATATTTCTAATTTGTTGCAACATCACCATTAGACTAAAGTCACCATTATTTCACTGATGATGACTTTTCAACAGAGTTGAAATATTGCCTGTATATCATTTGTCTGAGTTTACAGTTACTGTATACTTTTTTGGTTTATGTTTAATTCTTATGTATCACAGATATGTTATATCAACATGTATGTTCCTGACATGGGTGTTGGTGGTATGGTGGTTAGTGCACCTACCTTCCACCTTTGTGACCTGGGTTCAATTTCTGCTTGGGGGAATTATCAAATTACCATTTTGCATATGGGAAGAATATTTTCAGTTTGACTCTACTTTTCTCCTGTAGTAACACTAAACCAATGAGGAATGGTCCTAACTGGACCTCTAGGGAAACAGTTTAACTATTACTGATAGAGTTATCCAGTACAAATAAAGTTAGTTTAGTTTAGTTTTTGAGATCTTCTTTCCTTTTTGGGATTGTTTTATTGACTCCTTTGAGTCAGAGTTTTCTCTCCAAGATGAGTAAAACTGTCTAAGATTGACAAGAGTAAAATACTTCATTCTGTAATGGTCACTAACCTTTGCTGGCCCAATGATTTAACCTGGTAGTCTTAATTGCATAGTTTTTAAGTCCTGGTCAGGTAATATTGTCTAACATTAGCCAGAGTTAAATAATAAAGTGTACATTTTTTGGTGGTAACGTATGCAAACCAGGTTTAAAGAGTTGACCAACTTTAGTATATGTCTCACCTGAACATTTAGATACTTGAATACTTCTATGACTGGGTGTTGATCTGTGTAAACCTATCTAAAGTTTATTATCACAATTTCAGTTTTGTGAAAATTGCTTTGTTCTGCATACAAGACAAGGTTGTGATCAACAGTGTGAAAGGCTGAGTCAAGATAACCACTTCAAAAAAGCATATGATTTAACAACTGATCTGTACTGAATGGCTCAAGATATTACCATATTGTTGGTGGTCTGCAACCAGATGCCATTCATACATAGCATCCTTGAAAGAGTTCTCCCATACACAGTCAAGGAGGTGCTAAAGGTTTTTATCTTAGAGAAGCAGTTGTTTAGTCTAGAAGCACTTAATGGCTTCTTTCCAATGACAAAAGCCTCTGACAACATTGTAAGTAATGAATTCAATTGCCATGCTGTTAAATTTATTAAATATGCTATCTAAAGTTAATTATTTGAGTTGTTTTATCACTGGACAGCCAGCCACCTGCTGCAGACTTGTTGAAACTAGTCATCAGTAAGCCATATCAGAATGTGTGGTTACCCAGTTCTGGTTTGTCAACAAGTTTTTTGCCCTCATGTTTTTGCAAACATGTTGCCTCATACAGTATTCATCAGCAATACTTTTGGGAGTAGCTGCAATACATTTCTGTGCAACTCCACAAGTACTTGCAGCAAAGTAGTTGGTTTTAAACTGTGCAAGTCTCTTCTAAAATAATGCTTTTTCTTCTGGAGGGTGAACTGTTCCCCATGGCTTTGTTGTATGAACATATAATAGCACAATGCACATATTGACTAATGTAATTTTAATGTTATTTGTAGCCAACCAAATGTGGTGCCAACCAAATGTGTGCCTCCACTTCTTGTTTGAGAGTACATACCAGAAGATAACAAGCATTGGGACTTGTCATGTGCTCTGTTGGAGATAACTAGAATTGCATTTGCCCCAACTGTTAGCAAAAACCAAATATTGTATTTGAAAATGCTAATACAGAATCACCATGAAGAGTTCAGGTAGCTTTTACCTCAGTGTTCCATTATCCCAAAGATTTGTTATATGGTTCATATGCCAAGAAACATATTACAGTTAGAACTTTTTTATATTCATTTGCCTTATTCAAGCTCTTCAGGTTATGGCACTTATGCAGAAAGCTCTTGATTAAGGTTACATGACTATTTTTTTTTCTGGATAATGATGAAATGAAGCAGAAAAAATATAGGGGAAGAGTTTGACTTGGGGTAAAAGGCAAAGGATACATCAAGGATGGAAAAGGCTGTTTAATATGGTCAATTCTTATGTTGATGATTGGCATACAAATTGTGTGGATTAATATCAATACCATGGAATTTTTAGTATTGTCAGCTTGTTACTAATCCTGATGTGGGTGTGTTTTTTTGTTTTGTTTCTTTTTAGGCTTGGCCCTCTTTGTGGGAGGCAAACATTATTTTAAACATTTGGCAGTTGTCACTGGCAATTTCATCAATTTGCCATATTCACTGTCTAAAAGACACCAAGAAAGCCTGCCATACAGACTGAAGTCATGTGAGGGAAGTCTGACCTCATTCATTAAAAAGGGAATTGAAATTGGGCCAGGTAAAGTTTAACACAAATGCCAAAGAAGTACATTGTAAATAATTTATAATTATGCTTTTTTGTTGTCTTTTTTTTGCTGTAGGGAGCAACTCTTATGTTGGTGATGTGTTCTATGATGAACTTTTGAAAGCTGAAGATGGAGACATTACCTCCCAAACTCCTGTATATGAGTAAGTTTAATTACTTAGTGATTCACATTTACACTGTTTTAATGCTGTGAATTTTGTGAATAAATTTTTTGCCTTTTGTTATTAATTATTCTTGGATGATATTTGATGTACAGCAATAGTACACTTACTGTAGTTTAGGGACTTGAGCAAAAAGCAATCAATTTCAAGCCCAGTAAAGTGCAATACTGAGTATAGCAAAAAAAATAGTAAAAATTGGTATTACATGTAATCTTATATGCCAAACTTTTCCAAAGTGTGCTCATCCCCCGTTTTCCCCCCCTCTGTTATAGGGCCAAGCGCGTGACTATACATGGAGCAATATATAAAGTTGGTGCTACCCTTCACATTGGTTAAAATGAGGATGAACTTCCATTATTTCGGCAAATTGTTAAAATTGCTGTGTTGAATAAGCATGTTCAAGAAGTAATGTTCATTGTGTCAGAAAAGGAAACACTTAATTTCAACAAACATTTTCAATGTTATGAAAGTTCTAATCCTTTCAATCAAATAATTAAAGTTGCCTATGCTCAGGATTATTCATGCTATTTGCCACTCAATCAATGTTAGCCATTTCAAGCTTGTACCCGCAGCAGATTCATTTCTGTTAGGTATGATCTTGAAGCAGATGCTTGAGTTTTAATTAATTTTGTTGAATTGTAAATCGTCTACGTTTAGCTACTATATTTCCCTCTTGTCATATTCAATAAAAATCTGTTTAAATATTGACCACAGTTTTAATCTCTGTTTTTCCAAATTAAATTTGACCAACTAGTTCCTTTAGATTCAAACAATTAGACAACTGAGCCTTGTTGTCTACCACTAAGAATCCTAAAATTTCCTTCTAGTTTCATTCCATATTGCAAAATTTCCTCCCGATTTCCTTCCAAGTAGAATTTCCTTATTTTTCCCTTGTGGAAGGATATTTCCTTCCAAGTGGAAGCACTGTTTTGGAGGGCAAACATATATTGCCCGTCTAAACCAGAGCCAGTATACTGATACATCTCGTGAACTTTATAATTGTCCTGATTGCAAAGGAGAGATGAGGATTATATTCCTGGGAAGAACAAAGAAAACCAACTCAAATGTGATATAAGACGGTATATCTCCACTCCATTGGGAATTGCAATAAGTCCTGCCATAAAGAAATGTAACTTAATATAGTTCTACTAATTATATTGCGATTTTAGAATAAATTTTACCCCCTTTAGTGGAGTTAAATTATCACTACATAGAGTAAAAATTACTCCACTATACATATTCCAGTTGAGGAGTTATTTCAACTCCTTTGGTCGAATTACAGTAACTCTATATGGATTTGTATTAGAAATATCAAATCAATTGGAATAGATTTAACTCCAATATAAGAGTCAAAACAGCGGCGTTCTTGAGGTTATACACTATCTGAAAGATAGAAAAAAAGCTTCTTGACGTTTCGAGCGAAGGCCCTTCGTCAGGTGATTAAACTCGCCCTTAAAAGGCCCTTCTCTCGAAACGTCGAGAAGCTTTTTTTCTATCTTTTAGATAGTGTATAACCTCAAGAACGCCGCTGTTTTATCGAAGCTATCTACACTGGACCCCCGCGCCTTATAAGAGTCAAAACTTGCCTTAGGAATATTTATTAAATTCATCATCATCATCATCTTCATCTTCTCATCCCTGTTCCAGCTTGGTTGCTAGGTCGGGGTGCCTGTATTTCCTTACTCCAAAATTCTCTGGTCTGCGCATCTTCCATTTTCAGACCCATTTCCAGCATGTCTTTCCTGATGTTATCCATCCATCTTATTTTGGTTCTGCCTTGACGTCTTTTCCCTGGTACACTCATTTTCCACACCTTCACCTTGTTTTTATCATCCATCCTGAGGAGATGGCCAAACCATCTCATCCTTGATCTTCTCAAAATATCTGTAATCGGTTCAGTGTTTAACGCATTCCTGATGTTCTCATTAGTTTCGCGATCCAGCAGTGTCACTCCCTTTATGCGTCTAAGCATCCTCATTTCGGTTGTTAGTAATAATCTCTCTTCTTTATTTCTAACCGTCCAGAGCTCTGATCCGTAAAATGATGGTGGGTCTGATAACCGTTTTGTAGATTTTGATCTTAAGTTTCATTGGCAGCCTACTGTCATAGATGACACCTGTCAGATCTTTCCACCTCTGCCATGCTGCTTTGATTCTTGCTCTCACCGCATGTTCTGGTCCTCCATCTTCACCTAGTGTTACACCAAGGTATTTGAAGCTATCGACTTGGTTTAGTTTCTTTTCATTCCTGTCTTTGATATTGACTACTATCTTTGATCTTGAACTGACCACAACCTCGATCTTGCTTATGTTAACCTACAAGCCATTTCCCTCCCTTTCTTCTTGCCATTAGACACAATTCTTTTGCATCTCCTCATCTGTCTCTCCCATAACAACCAGATCATTCGCGAATAGTAATTCCCATGGGATTCCTTGTCTGGATTCACAACTGATGGTGTCGAGCACTATTACAAAGAGAAAGGGACTAAGCGCAGAACCTTGATGGAGTCCAACCTTGATTTCAAAGGGTAGGGTATTGCCAACTGCAGTCCTCACTATCGTTTTTGCTCTTTCACATGTTGCTTTGACCAGCTCGATCAGTTTCTCCGGGGTTCCTCTTTTCCTGAAGCACCAGTTAACAAGGTCTCAGGGTACTCGATCATACACATTCTCCAGATGTACAAACGTCAATTAGAGATCCTTCTGTCCTTCCAAGTGTTTTTCTTGCGTTTGCGTGACCACAAACACTGCATCTGTGGTACCTTTGCCTGGTGAAAATCCAAATTTCATATCCTCAACTTTTATTAGTTTTCTGAGGCGTTGATCTGAGATTCTTTCTGTAACATTGAGCAAGTGTTCCAACAGATTTATCCCTCGATAATTTAACATTCCAATGGATCTCCCTTTTGTTTATAAATGGGGACTGACTCGCTGAGTTCCCATTCTGATGGTATTTTCCCCTCCTTCCAAATTAGCTCAATCATTTTGTGAACCATCTTCCTTCAGTACTTTGATGAAATCGATACTGAAACCCGACGTTCCCGTCACTTTTCCCCTCTTCACGTTTTTTATAGCTGCTACTACGTCTTGTAAAGTGACATTCTCTATTGGGTCCTCCATTATTTCAGTGGGTAGGGGTTCTTCTCTTTCATTTCCTACATTAAGTAATTCATTGAAATATTCCCTCCATCTATCTCTGATTTCATCGTCATTTGTTATCATCACCCCTTGTTTGTTTCTGATGCAAGTCATTCCTCCTCCATCTTTGCAGTTTCTTGCCCTCTGCTTGGCTACTTTGTAAATCGGAGATTCTTCTTTTGCTTGTACCAAGGTTCTCATAGAGTTCATTTCCTGCTTCATACCTGCCTTGCGCTACTGCTTTCTTAGCTTCCTTCTTGGCTTTTTTATACTGTTGTTTTTTCTCAACATCGCCTGTCTTCTGCCACTGCTTATATGCATCTTTCTTGGCTTTTATCTTTGCTTGCACCTCGTGGTTCCACCACCAGGTTTCCCTTCTTTCTCTTCTTCCCTGTTTGATCTTCCCACATACCTCTTCTGCTGACTTTATTACAGCTACTTTGAGATGATTCCAACGTTGATTCATTGATATTTCATCAGGCACACTGTATTTTTTTCTTACTTTTTCTTGGAATGTTCTTCTTTAGTTCTCATTTTCTAGTTTCCATGTTTTAATTCGCTCTTGCCAATACGGTTTTGGAGGATTTCTGTTTGTTGATAATTTCATTTTTAAACAAAGTAGTCTATGCTGTGTGACAACGGCTTCTCCTGGTATGACTTTGCAATCCTGGATCCGGGTGATATCTTTTGCCTGCGTCATGTCTGTGTCATGAAATGGCGTCACGAATATTTCTATCAAAGCAAAATCGATTGGTCTGACGGTGTCTTTAAAATAAAGACGAAATATCACTATGACGCTGTCTGCTTTTTTTTTTAATCCAAATCTTTGATATTTACGAGATACTATATTTCGGAATGTGTCTTGTGTTAAGTATCTCACAGCATAATTAAATGTTAATCAAGGGCTCTAAAGGTTCATTTAAAATAAGTAATCTGCTTTCTACTACCAAAAGCATTCATCGTGGGTAACATAGTTTGTTACATAGTTACTTCGAAAGAAATTCTTTTGTAATTCATCTCATTGTGTTTACCACCCAGCTAGTGAGGTATACTATCTATTAATATTAGACGGAAATATTTCAGTATTATATAAGGCTTGAGTCAAGATAGCTAAATTCCAAGCGGAAATGCAATCAGCACTGGTCTTGTTCTTTTGCCACTCACAATGACTAAATGCTTTTTAACTTATTAAATGAAAAGACCTCAATTTGCCAACGAAAATTCCCTCACGTGAACCACTATGAAGTAATAAGAACAATTATGAAAGTTATTAAATGAAAGTTATTTGCCGCATATTTCAATAATTCCTGCCCTATAACAACCAGTTAGACTGTATAAATTTTTTTCGTGTTTGTGTCGATATGTACCCAAAATCTTTTTCTCAAATATTCCTTGAATAATGTGGGGCAAGACTTAATAATCTGTACGCTCATTTTCAGAATATTAAAGGCCATATATATGACACTATATTCATTCCTTGATAGTACTTAAATCTCCAGCACTAGGACTTTTAACCAATTGAACTAATCCATTCAGTAGAGTAATCAAATGATAACAGTGACAATAATAATTGTAATAATAACAGTAATAATACCAATTGTAACAATAAAAAGAAACAAATACTTTTAAAGAATTTTTATGGAAAGTACTTACAGATTCAATCTTTTCCCGCTAATTTCAAGAGGATTATCCCCTCGCTTACCGCGCAAAGCGCGGTGCGAGGGTATTAATCTTGATGTGTGTGGAGTCCTTTTACACGTGTGGTGACTTGGGAGAAAAATCTTCGCTGTTTTTGAATAATTTATGTTAGTATATATATTTATAGGTATCTATCCAAGGATTTCGGTCACTCAAGAATGCCGTGTGCAAGCTCGGGGACTAGTGTGTTGTTGACCAAACCTTTAGCTTAGTTAGGTTCGTACTGAATCAAATCGATTTTGCTCCGTTTTTTTTTCCGTTGTATGGATATCTCGGACGTTGTTTACATTATTTGAACACTGATGCCAGTAAATGATTTAAGACCGGCTAACGAAATGGTTTTCTTGGTGCTTGCGGCTCATTTCACTTCTGAAAGCCATCTTAGTAACTGCACAATTTATGACTTGAAAGACTAATTCTCAAGGTTAGCTCCTTGGAATATGCATTGGCTAACTGTTGACTTTTTGTAGCAACGCTTGGTCTTGGTTCTTTCTGATGTATATGAACAAAAGACGTAAGGGAACTTGCTTGCTGTCAGGACATTTTCTAAACGACTAACTGTAAACGACATTCTTCGCTGAAGTTGAATAGATGCTGATTTGTATAAATCTCGACCCTTTTACGTTCTGGCAACCACTTACCTGAGCTACACAATCACAGGTACGTCCGAATCGAGAAGTTTTGAAACAAAGGTTCTGGGAACGGAATTGTTTTGAGCAGCTTTCAAAAGTGGCTTCCTGACTTTATTCTTCCCTAAGGAAGATTTCTTGTACCAAATATTATCGCCTGGATTTTCGCTGGTGTTTATTGGTCAAGTAGAATGAAGATTCTGATTCATTCATCTCTGCAGGATGATGGCTTTTGAATATTTTCTAGCATTTAACCGGACATCGTTCATGGTCAATTGTTTGAGAAGTGCGATAAAACACTCATCATCCAGAAGAGTTTTCCAGGCCGTGACAGACTTTGGATGCTCTCTCCGCTTTCAAAAAAAGGATTTCATAGCCTCATTCAGGATCGCTTTCATTTTGAAATGTCACCCCACTGAAGACGTCAGGGTGTGTTCTGGCCCAAAACAAAAATGAAAGGTAAACAGCCACCATTTAACACACATTACAAAGCTACTTGTTTTTTGTCATCATACTATCCTTCGACGAAACAGTTGTCCACTTCAGCCTTTCTTCAGCCTTTTTAGGTTGGCTTGTGGGTGATGACCTTTACCGTATTTGACCAGCAATGCATTCATCAGAATTTTAATACCCAGGCCCAAGGAGAAGGGGGTGCAACCGGTACATCGCTCCGAGGCCCCTGAAGCCCCAGGGGGCCCATATCTATTTAATTTTTTTTACGTCGGCATGGCCGGGTCAGCGGTGCAACGACTCAGCGGGTCCACGACTACGAATGCGGGTCACTTGGCGTCTATGTTAATAACATTAAACTACAACCGCGTGTATACATACTGAATTTGAGCCAGTTTAATTTGGTTCTATCAAGCTATATTAGCAGACAAGGTTTACAGTGTGCTGTATCAACGCTGTTAATCTCGTGACATATTGTTTTACATTTTATTGTCTTAATGTCCTTGCACAAGTGTGGGAAGGAGGCCCAAATTTGTCTTGCTCCGACACATGAAAATTTTCTCGGCGGCCCTGTTAATGCCTCTAAAGAAAGTTTAAAAATTTTAAGTAATCTTTTTGCAAAATTTCCGTTGAACCCTTTGGGTTGAGGTGCCTCTGAATGCTTAGTTGAAAATAAGAAAGAGTCGCAAGTTTGAACGCTACGCTTTTTTTTCTTGCGGACGTTTTATAGAGGAAAAAGGTACGTATTTTGCTTCTCCTTAATCTTTCTTCTTTCGAGCAAAACTTGTTCAAGGTTTGCTCGTTATATTTTGTTGTATGCTATGTATTTTTCCAATTTTTGGTCAGCAATAAAGATTCAGAACTCGTTCACGTGTTCTTTGTTTATTTCGTCAGTTTCTTAATTCGTTTCATCTTCTTTACCAAAGTCTTGTACCTCCGGATGAATACTTAACATAAATCTTCATCATAGCATTTCTAATAGACATTGGTAACCGGCTTTGAGATAGTGTAGTATTCACCAGTTTTTAAAAACAAAAATTATTAAAAAAATTTTTCAGTCATGAGCTGTCCGTAATGGAAGTATCCGACCGGTAATCCTTGAGAATGCTCAAATTGTAAGACAGAAAGCCTGGCCATCTAATAAAAGTCAATCTTTAAAGCAAAATGAGCGAAAAGTTTGACTGGAAAACGACTCGAAATACCTCAAGATGGAAACTGTACAGGATCATAGTACAAACATCCATCGTTTAGAAGTAGAATTGTCAGAATGGATCTCATATAATTTATTAAACCGTTAAAGATTATTCTCGCCAAACGTTTTGTTTCAATAAAACAGAATCGAAATTTTAAACGTAAATATGACGACAAGCAGTTTAAATATAAAATAATTTCCAGTTTGGGTTATTAATATTTGGGGCCAAATGTTGTGTTTTCTTTATTACATTCCCGCTTTCAAATATACTAAGGACGATTTGTGTTTTTGACAATTTTGAAAAATTATCAATCTTCCTCGGATTTTCTGGAGATATATTGAAAGGGTGGGCGAGGGTTTGTTTCGTGTATGTATTTCTGGTTAAGTATTTTAGTAACCCTGGGCAACAAAAGTTAGGGTCTTCTGTCACTTGCCTGGATGTAAGTCAAGTTACAAGAAAAATCAAGTTTGTCAGTGTTATGACCACTTTCCCATAACCAAACTAAAGATACATACTCATGCAGAAAAATCTATTCCCACCTAGTCTAACTCTTGTAATTAGAGCTTTTACTATACCTGGCAATGGATACGTGTTTTGCCACCAGTGGCTGATTAACCAATAGGCACTGTAGGCACGTGCCTAGGGTCAATGAAGTTTGTCTATGTGAGCATGTTTTATTTTTTATTTTAGAATTAGATAACTAAGTACAGAGTCTACAAACACATTGATCCTTGAGGGATTCGTACTTGATAGCTTGTAAGTCTTACAAGCGAATTGAAAAGGGTAAACTACTACAAGTAAAGCTTATAAGAGTATACCAACTGAGCTCAAAAGAATGAAAGGGTTTATAACGTATTTCCGAGAGAAATTCAATAAAAAGCCTGATTTTCCGAATTAATAAACATTACCTTTTACGATTTTTCAAACTTTGCCGAAAACAGGACGACGAACTTCTGATAGACGGTCAAATAACACATCTAAATGACTGAATTCTTAATTCTATTCTGTTATTAATTTTTATTAATACTATTCTTCTATTATTCTAATTTGGCTAACGCCAAATGATTTTACTTGTCAATTGGAAGAGCTCTTCTCTTCTAAAGAGTTAAGTATTCCATTATTTATTATGCTAATATACAGTATAGTATATTTATTTATATGAATGTTTTTAAACAGAGAACCTTACAAAAAAGATGCATAAACATGTGAAAAGGAATAAGACGAAAAGAAAAAATCGCGTAGGTGAGCCATGATCGATAGTGATCGATTCATCTGGCGGCCATATTGGCTTTCTTTTTTGCCACTTGATGACAGGAATTAGTTATTTGGCTTACTGTGAAATCGATCCATAAAGACCTAAAATGCATTATGCAAGAACTTTTTATTTTTCGCATGATCATTCTCCTTTACTTATCTTTCTTCCTATTGAAAGGTATCTAGGAGCAGCAGAGCTCAACCATGGGTCATTGATGTTTGTTACCACCCTCACTCCCACCTATGGAATCGGAGTTGATGCGTTCAAACCCAGTTAATAATATTAGCTTTTTTGCCATAAAGAAAACATACATAGTAAAACTTTTGAATGACTATCATTTTGATGTAATCCAACCTCCCTATGGGTAATATTACTAATATTCACAAATGTATGCATTACTAGGGGCAGACTGGTATGGTAGTACTGTTTTTCTTGTTAAGATTGTTCTTGATCTCTCGTACAACTTTACCGATTCATTCATGAAATTGCTATTCAAATTCATTATAGCTTTAAAATTCTTATCGATGACATTTATAGCTGAAGCCCTAAAAAGAATGATATAGAGGGGATCTATAAGGCAATGAAATTGCAATGTGCCTAGGGCGCACGAATGCTTTAATGCACCACTATTTGCCAGCCCACTTGCTATTGGCTCTATAATGGTTTGAACCAAGCCTATAATACACATATCAAGGAAGCAAAAAATAAAACATACAAGAAACAAAAACTAAGTGGTACAAAATCGTTTTATTGCTATTTAATTATAATATTGAAATGAATAAGATTGAGTTGGTACTGCACAGTTATACAAGTTTTATTCACAGTGAATTCTCAAGAAAACTACGGACTGTGCCCATTTTACGTATGCAACTGAAGTCTTCTTATCCTCTCTATTAATCCATGCAACGTTCTTCTTTTTCAGGCTAATTTGGTCATAACTAGATCCAAAGAATCTCAATTTGAGATTGATCCAGATTTCAATTACTCATGATCATTTCCCCCCACATTTCTTTCACTTTCTTCCTAATCGCACCAGAGTTAAATCGGGGCATCGCGTGCGTGAAGTGTCCACTATATTTTATAATTTTGCTAGATTACTCGACATAAATCAAAGAAACAAAAAAGAAGCATCCAAGACAAATGGTTATATTATTTCTCACGGAAGAATCAAAGAAATAAATGAAAAATGAATAAGATAAGATAAGTATAAGAATTGTCTACTTTACTGATAATACGCCATCATGGATATTTATAACATATTTGAAGCCCCATAACTATATTTATTTTTCAAAAACCAGAGACATATTTGGTATCAAAATCAAGCTCGAGATACCGTCTCTTGATTCCACTGGGCAAGATGTTTACCGGAACTAATCGATCGCACTACGAGTAGCCGAAATAGACGCACACGACTATGATCGTTTATTGGTCCCCATTCCTCCGTATTTGATGCCGAACCAAGATGGCGGAATGCCACGAAACTTCCTGGCGATTTTTGCGCCTTTTGTGGCAATAATGTAATAAGCCAATCATTACATTTGCTTACATCAACGGAGCAGACCAACCAGACTACTTGGTTTTGCCAAATGTCTGAGTTTGCTACAACATCACTGCTAAAAACTATACCTCAGGAAAAGCCCTGTGTGCACCCGGATTATACATTTTCAAGGAGAGAAAGAACTGGCTCGCTTAACATATCAATTTTTCTTCTAATCTGTCATAGGGATATTTAATGCATTCCTCAATGAGAAAAATATCGGCTTTCAAATCGGGAATTAAGAAACGCTCACGACTGAATTAATGTTTCACTATGCCTGTGTGAAAAAGCCAAAATAAATTTATTGTTCGGTACGGGTTTTTACATCCTAGAGCTTCCAAGATTGTCCTAATCTCATAAATATATCACAAAGAATCTTATAGAGTAATTAAAGCAGCACTTTTCGTCGTTATTGACGCCTAGTTTTCGTTCCATTCATCCCTGGCAACAACCTGTTTGGAAATGTTAAAATAATCCAGTTTTCCCAATAGAAAATCTTCGAAGCTGGGTACAAAGACTATATTCTAAAAAAAAAGTAATTTGTTATGACCATCTCCTTTACGATTAGTACTCAAAGGTTTGTGGTCAATAGCAACTGGCGGACCATAAAAGCTCCTTGTTTGAAAGAGTTATTCTGTTTCAGAATCATCCTCAGGGTATTATGAAACGAAAACTTCTTAATTAACTTACCCTGCCGAAGTCAACTGAAACAGTTGACTCGAGCGGGATTTGAACTCGCACCTTCGGGATACCGGTCCGCTGCTCTATCTGTTGAGCTATCCAGTCCGCAAGGATTGGAGACGAGTGATAATCATAGCAATGAATATGGACTACAGATCTCAAGCTAGTGGACGACTTGGATGGATTTGCGGGCAAATAGTTTCTTGTTTGCTTTCAATAGTAAGGTTTCTTGCAGATGCATGAAAACAATAAATCCGTCATTCTTACTTTTAATTCGAATGGCATACTTCGAGCAAATGCTTTCCTAAACGAGGTTTGAGTTGAATTTGACCAAACATTTCCTTCCTTCGCTGAGTTTCGTTCTCACACGCCACGAGAACTCAGAGAACCCAAAAATATCCTCAGACAACAGCCAGATACAAACTCTAGCCGTTCGTACGAATTTGAGAACTAAGAAAAGTGCCACTTTTGGTACTTCTGTATTTATGAGATAGGGACAGCCTTGAAAGCTCTAGGATCTCAAAATCCGTGCGGAATAATAAATTGATTTTGGCTTTTTCACACGGACAAGGTGAAACATGAACTCGATCGTGTGTTTTTCGTAACTCCCAAATGGAAAGCCGATATTTTTGTTATTACAGAACATATTAAATATCCCCACGACAGATTTGAAGAAAAATTCATATACTATCCGAATCAGTTCGTTTTCTCCTTGAAAATGCAAAATCCGCGTCCACACAAGGCTTATTTTGAGGTAGGGATTTTTGCAGTGATGTCCCAGCAAATTCACACATGTTGGTAAAATCGAACAGTCTGGTTGGTTCGCCCCATCGATGTAAACAAAAGCATTGATTGGCTTATTACATTGTCCGTCCTTGTTGCCCGGCGGTACGCACAATGTCCGATATATCAGACATCAAAAACAAAATAAAAAAAGGAAAATTAGAAAAAAGGGAAAAACAAATAGGGAACGAAGGATAAAACGAAAGATGAAACGACAGATAAAACGAAAGAAAGATTATGTATTAAAGGGTTAAAGGTTATCTGTCTCGTAGAATTTTTGAAGATTTCATAGAATAAATACTGGAAATTTAAATCATTTTGGTGACATTGGTGATAACTCTAATCGGTGATAACTCTTACTAAAATTCCAAGTAATTTCACTTGCTGCAAAATCACATTTGATCACGTGAAAATTGTTTAAAAATTAATCCAAAAATTGTAGATTTCTTCATTCATTGCAAGTTGTTATTATTTATCCGAAGGCGTTATTAAAATTTAAAGCCGAAATAGTATATCGTCTAATCCACTCTTCGACAAACAGTAGCCTGTCAATGTTGATGCATGGATAGGCACAAACTCCAGACGGGTAAAGTATCCATCTCCCAGTTAGGGGATGGAATTTTAGTGCAATTGTAAACATGTGATATGCCACGTAATTAGAAATACTCACGAGTTCCAAAACATGTAAAGGCAGGCGACGTTTTCATTGGGGAACTACAATCAGCCACAAAATACCTTGGGGGAACTTACAACTTTCAATATTTACAATTACGCCAGCTATTTTCTTAGTCAATGAATATCTCGCTATCCTACCTCACCCTGAGCAATTGACTGAGACTACAACGAAACACCCAAGCTCAGCTGAGTTGTCGTTATGGGCAACGTTGAAGAGGGGTTGTGGGGGATGCATCACCGAAAAAATTTTCACCTTTTGAAGGGAGCTGTATCCGTATGTTTATCACACATCGAAATTCGGAATATTTTGCCGAGTTTCTGTTCTTATAAAACTCACACTTCCGGTTAAAACTTAAACACTATTGAGGTTTACCGATTATTCATTCATGTTAAAAAACAGAAAAAAAAGATGATATCACATGGTCTTAAATCGTTTGGATCCCCAAGCTATATGCTACAACGTACCTAAAATTGCATTTTAAATAATTCCTTCTGGGTGTAGGGAACGTGAGTTTATATTCGTAACTTCAAAAGTAGTATCTACTATTTCAGAATCATATTCAGAGCTATGCATGACTAGAAACTTTTCATGATAATCTGACCCAGCCAAAGTCAACGGAAAAATTTTGACTTGAGCGGGATTTGAACTCCCACCTTCCGCCGCTCTATCTATTGGGCTGTCGAAATCCAGACGGATTGGGGCGAGTTCACATTTCCCAACATTTTTCTGTCCATACATGTCTCTGCTTTATCTCAGATTACAGAGAAACTATTTCAGAATAATCCTCGCTTCCAATCCCTGTGGAGTCGAGAGCTGAACAAGTAGAGCGGCGGACCGGTATCCCGAAGGTGCAAGTTTAAATCCCGCTCGAGTCCACATTTTTCAGTTGACTTCTGCAATGTAACATTATGAAGAAAAGTTTCTGTACGAGTATCCACTATTCCATAAACAATATAATTTTTAAAAAAAAATTTCCTTAGTTATTAAACTGAGTATCCATAATGCCTCATATTTCTTCCTGTCGGGAGATAAATTGTTCATTCAATATATATGAGATAAATCATTCAATATATATGAGATAAATCATTCAATATATATGCATATATATATATATATATATATATATATATATATATATATATATATATATACGTGAACGTTTAGGTTTACGAAATGCAAAGAGGGCTCAATAACGCAAAGAAAGAGCAAATGGGATTATATCGGTTACCTCAAAAAGTCACTACAGCCTGTTTCATCTTGGGAAAGAATCTTCAGGTGACTGACGAACTTCGAAACCAGGAAGCTTTTTATGCGTAGGCCGGAATGTGGGCGTTAGGGCGTGGAGCAATAGGGGGATTTTGTTTTTGTTTTAGGTTGTTTATGCGGAACTTGACCTTGTGTGGGCAGGCCGAAACTATTTCCGATCTTTTGTTTAGCAAGTTATTTTTATCTTTTACGTTCAAAATAGAAAATTTTTCCTCTAGACATAAATTACATCGTTTTGATCCTCCTGAATATGAAATAGCGTGTTTTAAAATAGACCATTTTATGGTGAAATCTTGTTTGTTGTTTTTCAAATTCCAAATGTGTTTAGAAAGCTCCGTTTCATTAGAATATTTTATGTGTTGAAAAGACTTAGTGTGGTTACGATATCGCTCTTTGAATGTCTTAGATGTCATCCCTATGTAGTGTTTTGTGGTGTTCGTGTTGCATGTTGTGACTGATGCTTTGTATACTATGTCCTTGGTTAAGCATTCTTTCTGAAGTGGGCATGCGTCCTTGTTCCTACAGTTGCAGTTTTCAGTGGCCTTATTCTGTGGTTTGTTTTTCCTAATTATGCGTGAGTTGTGTCGTGTGATAAAAGATTTAATGTTGTTCATGCAGCTATAGCTAACCTTGACTGTGTTCCTATTGAAAATCTTATGAAGTTTATGTAATGGTCTATTTTAAAACACCATAAAATGGTCTATTTTAAAACACACTATTTCATATTCAGGAGGATCAAAACGATGTAATTTATGTCTAGAGGAAAAATTTTCTATTTTGAACGTAAAAGATAAAAATAACTTGCTAAACAAAAGATCGGAAATAGTTTCGGCCTGCCCACACAAGGTCAAGTTTCGCATAAACAACCTAAAACAAAAACAAAATCCCCCTATTGTTCCACGCCCTAACGCCCACATTCCGGCCTACGCATAAAAAGCTTCCTGGTTTCGAAGTTCGTCAGTCACCTGAACATTCTTTCCCAAGATGAAACAAGCTGTAGTGACTTTTTGAGGTAAGCGATATATATATATATATATATATATATATATATATATATATATATATAAATATATATTTCATCATATTTCTGATGAAGGCTGCTTCATACGGCCGAAAATTTAAATAACCTAAATATAATTTTTAAAAATTCTTCAAGTCGTGGTAGCATTAATTTGTTTACTATATATATATATATATATATATATATATATATATAAGCCAAAAGTGAGGACCAGGAAGGTTGCAGTGTTGGTTTGAGAATGGAGAATGTTCAATACCATTCTATAAATCAATAACAGAGCATAATATAAATAAAGAACATAAATAAATGATCGAAGCTTTTTCAGGGCATGCCGACATGTAAGACATCACCATCTGTGAACTTGCAAATATCCTAATTGTGTGAATAATTAAATAATCTGTCAGTGGCCTGATAATCACATGACTGCGTGAAACTCAGAGTAGCGACAGCAAAAAAGTTTTGTCTATTTTACTTGTACATATATATATATATATATATATATATATATTGAAAATATGCACTTTTCATATCAATCATTCCTTTAATTGTGATCCGGCAGGAGTAGTTTATTTGCTTACGTGTAAAATTTGCAGTAAACAATATGTTGGAAGTGTCATAACTGGTTTTACATCTCGATTTCATAATCATCGAAGTTCTCTGAGCAGACATGGTCAAGGAAAAACACGGGATTTGTGGACAAAATTTGTATTCTCACTTTTATAGTGAAGGTCACACAGGGGTGGAATATATTCAAATGCCGATAATAGACGTTACTGATGTTGGTCAACCAACTTAAAGGGAGGGATTTTGGACAGATAAACTAAATTGTTTTGCTCCTCGGGGATTAAATACTGTAGAATTATGACTGGGATTTGTGCTATTTGTAGAGGCTAATGGACTTTTAAGTGGTATTCAGGAACTATAAAATCTCGGGTCAGCTAGTATATTGTACCTGAAGAAGGGGCTCGGCCCCGAAACGTTGTTTTAGAAATAAATGTTCGTTTCAAGAAGATTTATACGTTTTTGAACTACTGAAGGAAAGGGCTCATGAAGTTTTATATATATATATATAAGTTAACAAATTGGTGAAGGAGATATCGGGTGCCCATTATCCTCGACTTTCTTTTAAGACCTAACCGGGACCTGTTGCGAAAATGCAACGCCGGCCTTCCGGCTGGGAATCGAACCCGCGACACTGCGAATCTAGTGCGATGCTCTGCCAACTGAGCTAAGGAGGCCATTGCTGAGAGCATGGCCACGAGTTCATTATTTTATGAGGTGGGCTTATCAATTTTTTTGGTAAAGAGATTATTTAGAAACATTGGCACCTTTCCTTACAATATTATAAGTTGATGTAATATCTTGTCACCTTTATTGCTTGACTATCAAAACGAGCTTGCTTACAACTTCAGAGGCGGAAGTGAATCTACTACATCCCTCCCCTCTTAGTTACAACATAATTGTTCAACAATTTGAATATCAACAACATAGAATTTAACGATAAGTTCTGTCTTATTTTATTTATGGTAAGTTAACTTTGTCCATAGTAATCTGGCCTGCGTCGCTCTCTTGCTGGGTATAGACGGGATGTGGCTGGATTAGAACACATCTCTTGTTGTGGAACTTCCCCTGTGTTAATGTCCTTAGCAGATGGTTTTTCCGTTTACGGCGTGCTGGTCAAATTCTCTCGGCTTTCTCCTCTGAGGTTTCCGTCCTCCCCAACCTCATTATTTTCTCTGGTGATGACTTGATCTTGGGGCCTTCTTATCCTTTGGTTGTCATTCAGTTCTACTTCAAATGATACCGGTCCTGTTCTCTCTTCAATCTTTCCAAGAATCCATTTCTCACCTTGAGCATAGTTTCTCGCGTACACCAAGTCTCTGGGCTTTAACGATCTTCCTGTAGCATGGTTGTCGTGTCGTTCTTTCTGATCTTGCTGTTTACTTTCAACTCTTCTTCTTAAATCTGGATTCAATAAATCTAACCTTGACAAGGGTTTTCCACCCATCAACAATTCTGCTGGAGTTATGCCGGTTGTAGTTTGGGGGTGTGACTCTATATTGAAACAAAAAGCGTGAAACTTTTGTTTCAATACTTCCTTCTTTCATCTTTTTCATTCCTTCTTTAAACGTCTGGACTGCCCGTTCGGCTAACCCATTTGACGCTGGATGGTATGGGGCTGTTTTTACATGTTTGATGCCATTCTTACTCAGGAATCGTTCAAATTCTTCACTTGTAAAGCACGATCCATTATCACTGACTAGCTTTTCGGGAAGACCGTGCGTAGCAAACGCCTTTCTTAGTTTCTCAATCATTGCGCTTGAAGTTGAGTTGTTCATTAAGAATACTTCCATCCACTTGGAATATGAATCGATCACTATGAGGAACATTTTCCCCAGGAAAGGTCCCGCATAATCTACATGCATCCTCGACCATGGTCTATTGGGCCACTCCCACGGATGCAATGGTGCTTGTGGTGGTGTTTTACGGTCTGTTTGACAAACGATGCAGTACTTGACTTTCTGTTCTAAATCTTTGTCCAACCTTGGCCACCAAACAAAGCTACGGGCCAATGCTTTCATACGACAGATTCCAGGATGTGTTTCATGTAGTTCATCGATGACCTGGCTTCTCAAACTTGGCGGAACCACTACTCTGTTGCCCCACATAAGACAACCATCATGAAGGCTTAATTCATTCCTTCGATTGTAGTACGGACGTAAATCTTCCTCCAAGCAACGTTCAGGCCATCCATATTGTACTAGTTTGCAAACTCTGGCTAGGATCGGGTCTCGCCTTGTCACTGTCTTGATTCAACCTGCATCGACTAGAGTTGATTTCAAAACCTGCATCAAAAATACGCTATCGCCAGGTGTCACAGTGTTCTTCGGTACATCTGGGAGTGGTAGGCGCCTGAGAGCGTTAGCATTAGCGTGTTCTTTTCCTTCTTTGTACGCTATTGAATATTCGTAAGCAGCTAATATCAAAGCCCAACGCTGTACTCTAGGAGACGCCATCTGTGGAATCTGTTTCTTTTCATTGAATAGGCCAAGCAGTGGTTTGTGGTCTGTGTTTATGACAAAATGTCTGCCATATAAATATCGGTGAAACTTCTTTACTCCAAATACAATTGCTAGTCCTTCTTTGTCCAACTGGGCATAGTTTCTCCCTGGAACTGTAAGAGTTCGCGACGCGTAAGCTATCGGTCGTTCACTTCCATCTTCTAATTTATGGGATAATACTGCCCCTAATCCATAAGGCGATGCGTCACAAGCAAGGATTAACTCTTTGCTACTGTCATAGTGGATCAACAACTTTGCTGATTTCAAGATATTTTTGGACATCTCAAAAGCTTCTTGTTGTCTGCTGCCCCATTTCCAGGACAATCCTTTTTGCAGCAGTTTATGTAAGGGTGCCAAAATGGTTGCAAGGTTCGGTAAGTACTTCTGATAATAGTTAATCATGCCCAAAAATGACTTTAGTTCAGAGGTGATTTTTGGGTTTGGAGCATCCATTATGGCTCTCACCTTTTCTTCCACAGGTTGAATTCCATGGCGATTAACTCGTTGGCCCAGATAGATCACTTCTGGAGCCATAAAAATGCATTTCTTTTCGTTTAGCCTTAATCCCGCATCAGAAAGCCTCTTCAGTACTTCTTCCAGGTTGGCGATGTGTTGTTCATCTTTTTGACCAGACACAAGGATGTCATCCACTCGAACTATCACAAACATGTAAAACGTTCTCCATGGTCCTTTGAAAAATGCCTGGAGCACAGGATATTCCATAGGGAAGTCTGTTATATTGAAACAATCCCCGATGGGTGTTAATGGTCGTATACTTCTTGGAATCGTCGTGTAGTAGCAACTGTTGATATGCCTGTTTAAAATCTAGTTTAGTAAACTTTTCTCCTCCTCCCAGTGTCGTAAACAAATCCTCTGCTTTTGGTATTGAGTAGTTATCCAACTTTGAAACAGCATTCGCCGTCACTTTATAGTCACTACAGATTCTTATTGTTTGATCTTCCTTCACTATTTGCACAATTGGTGCTGCCCATTCTGAAAACATGACCTTCTCAATCGTTCCCTCTTCCTCCAATCTCTGCAGTTCCTTTTCAATTTTGTCTTTGATTGCATAAGGTACTGGTCTGGCTTTACAATACTTTGGACTCGCGTTCCCGTCGACCACTATTTTAGCTTTTGCTGCTTTGAACGTTCCGAGGCCTTCTTGAAACACTTTTGGATATTTCTTCAACATTTCATTTAGCTTCTGACTTCCGATTGCGTTACCATCGGAATTTCGGGTCCTTTCCGCTTTCTCACGGGTTGTTGCAAACACTTGGTGCCAATTTAATTTAATCTCCTGGAGCCAATTTCTTCTAAACAAATTAGGACTCTTCCCTGCAACTACTATGGCTGATAATGTTTTCCTTTGATCCTCGTACTCCACAGGTACCTTTATGGTCCCCAAAACTCTGATTTCTTCGCCCGTGTAGGTATTTAGTTTTGCGTTGCTAGGTGTAATCTTTGGTGTTGATTTCAACGTTTTTCTGAAGGTTTGTTCACTAATGACAGTCACCGGCGCCCCGGTATCCACTTCCATTGCCACATCTTGTTCATTTAACTGAAGTGTTACACGGTAAGGATCTTGTCTCGGCGTTCCGATGCTATACATTGAGTATCTTTCAACCAGATCTTGATCTTCCATCAGATAATGCGTTGTTTCTCGATCTTTTTTATTATCTGCTGCTCGTTGCCTTTCAGTAGGTCGGTTGGATTCCTTTTGTCGCCGTTTTGCCTTGCATTTCCTCACGATATGACCTTTCTTGTGGCAGTAGAAACATTTTACTTCTTTAAATTTACACTGGTCAGCATTATGTTTACCTCCACATCGGAAACAATCGAAGAACGTTTCCATATCATCTCTGTCTTGTTTCTCAACTCTTTGATTAACTTGATGAACGTTTTGTTGACGTGTCGTCTGGCCCCCTTCCAATGAACTTTGCTGAATATCTTTGCCGTTCTTCGCGGCAGTTTCCATGCCCACGGCTACTTCATACGCTTTTTTGTAGTTCAGTGTCGTCTCGGAGAGTAAACGGCGTTGAATCCTGTCATCGTTAATTCCACAAACCAATCGGTCTCTTAGCATATCCTCTAACGCTCCTCCAAAGTTACAATGCTCAGTTAATTGTCTTAATTCAGCCACGTACGTCGTAACGGACTCTTCCTCTCTTCGAAATCTGCTGTTAAACTTAAACCGCTGCACGATTTCGGAAGGTTTTGTTACAACTTCCGAGGCGGAAGTGAATCTACTACAGTTGACAAATTGGTGAAGGAAATATCGGGTGTCCATTATCCCCGACTTTTTTTTAAAGTCGAGGATAATGGGTACCCGATATTTCCTTCACCAATTTGTCGACTTATAATATTCTAAGGAAAGGTGCCAATGTTTCGAAATAATCTCTTCACCAAAAAAATCGGTAAACCCACCTCATAAAATAATGAACTCGTGGCCATGCTCTCGGCAACGGCCTCCTCAGCTCAGTTGGCAGAACATCGCACTAGATTCGCGGGGTCGCGGGTTCGATTCCCAGCCGGAAGGCCGGCGTTGCATTTTCGCAACAGGTCCCGGTTAGGTCTTAAAAAAAAGTCGAGGATAATGAGCACCTAATATTTCCTTCACCAATTTGTCAACTTATAATATTCTAAGGAAAGGTGCCAATGTTTCTATATATATATATATATATATATATATATTTATATAATTCTTTAAAAATTTATGAGTAAAAGACAAAAGAAAATCATAAGCGTGTCGGATCAATATATGTGATAAAGATGTATGTGTCTTTATATTTGAAGAAGAAGTTAATCGAACGATAAATTTCCAAACTTTCATCATGAATTAGTGTATTAAGAGGTGAATTTCATAAGACATTTAAGAAACTCGCAGCTTGTGTTTTATCGGGTTTAAAACACTCGGCTGTCGCTTCGTGTTTTAAATCCCAATAAAGCATTCCTCCTCGGTTTTTAAATATTATATATATATATATATATATATAATAGATTAAACAGGCTGTAGTGACTTTTTGAGGTAAGCGATATAATTCCATTTGCTCTATCTGTGCGATGTTGAGCTCTCTTTGTACTTCGTAAACTAAAACGTTCACGTACATATATATATATATATATATATATATATATATATATAAGTCCATTCAATACGGAGGTGCACCAGTTGAAGTGGAGTTCAATAGCTGGTTTCCTTTATTAGGTAAGCTTAATAGGTATAATTTATTTCTTACAAAATTCACTAACCGAAATTTATAAGCAAAAGCTTTATTTTGGGTAAAATCTTATCACAAAACCACAGTTATGGAGCAAAATTTTGCTTGTGCATGGTAATATTGGTAATTATCTTGTCGTCTGGTTGATTAACTTATATATATCAGGAGACACGAAACCCATTCATATCAAAACATTTAGGAACCTATTTGAAGACGTGGAAATGAACTAAAACAAAATAATGCAAAACAGAGTATAATCTTTTTCGAGTTTGAGAAGACGTGCATTCAAATACAAATATGTATGCATCGAGTAAGAGGTATGATTATAAGAGTCTTAGAACCTTCTAGCTTTAACAAGTGGTTATAGAATTTGCAATGGTAAATGCTTGTGCTATTTACTAGTGCTAAAGACGTGTACTTGCAGGAATTTTAAGGAATATATACATAAACATAAGAAATTCAATTGGGGAAGAATATGAACGCAGGATTTTCTCATAGGATGGGCAATAATAAAATAAGAGCGAGATTAAGCGAACATAAAGGGTTTCGAGGATCTACCATCTTAACCTATGTAACCTCCAAAGGCCATACCGATCCAACAAGCAGTCCTATTGTTCAGTTAAGAAGCAAAAACAGTGGAACATCACGTATTTCATCTGTGTTTGTTATAATTCTTTAAGTCCTAGATGCTGGCACAAAATATCAGAATCCTAATATAAGAGTTCTGTAGCCTTGATGTTGCTTAAAGAAGCCTTAATTTCGCTTTGGTACCCATAGTTGATCAAGAAACCTACTAGCAGCAGTGAACATCCCCTTCACCTATCCTTTCATACGCTTTTCGAACTTGGTACTGTGGATGCCTGGTAACCGTGCTATTCTCAGTTAAGATATTCATTGGTACGCACTAGACGAGCAGCCTACTTGCGTAGGCTGTAAATCTATTCAGGAGGAACGAACTGATATTTGAGACTTTAATTAGAGAAAGGGATTTCACCCAATTTTATTTTGCTGTAGTAAACTGTTACACTTTGCGAAAGAGATCAGTAATAAGTGTATCGCTGTAGAAAAAGTCGCAAAAAGCCATACATTTCAATTCAATATGCATTTTTATTTATTTATTTTTAATTTTGGTTGTTTATTCCTTGTAAGACCTATAAATAAAAAAAAAAATTCTCCTTTAATTTGATTTTGCTGCATTTTCCTTTTCAGCTAACTCGGAGGAAGAGGAAGGGCGACATTTATTTTAATGCGCTCTCAGCGGCATAAGCACTTAACACGCCGTTGATGCAAAGTAAATACAAAAGAAAGCACTTTGGGAACCACTGATCACCTTGATGACCTTTTACATGACTTTAGACGGAGTTTATGCAAGCTAGTGTGTTGACGACATTTGACCAAGTAACTTAACTTTACATATTTGAATAGAATAAAACATTCTGCTAGCGTTGCATTGCATTGTGAATGTTGTTTGTGCCTCTGAAACTCTTCGCAGCAGCAATGATCAGTATTTTAGCTTTTAAAAATTCTGAAACATTTTAGTGTTGTTTGTCAAAGTAGTTGTGGAACCATGGAAATATACTCAACGACGTGCTGAGAAGTAGAACGGTGTGCTAAATGCTTTCTGGACAGTATCTTCGTCCAAGAGACTGCCTCAAGGGGCCTGTGCTCCCCAGACTTTCATTGATCTGACCAAGGTATATCCTCAAACATTAAACTAACCATCTTAGATTC
Source organism: Heliopora coerulea (assembly GCA_030142905.1). Classification (NCBI taxonomy): domain Eukaryota; kingdom Metazoa; phylum Cnidaria; class Anthozoa; order Scleralcyonacea; family Helioporidae; genus Heliopora; species Heliopora coerulea. Next base: position 950,991 of record JASJOG010000079.1, on the reverse strand, counting down.
CTTCAATCAGTATTTTGGATCCTAAATTTAACCAATAGGTTTAGTCCAAGGATTACAGTTCCTTGTAGTGGTGCTTTGATCTGGCAGATGCCCCCCGCCCCCCAAACCAAAAAAAGTGTGTATGTATGGCCACGCTACTGTTAGGGTGGACTATAGATCATTCTTTCCTCTCGTTTTGAATGACAATATTGAATGATGGTAAAGAGTACATCTTTAAGAACAATACTGTATTGACACTCGATTAACTGTTAAGTTTACAGCATTACTGATCGAGAAAAATTTCGAGATTCAGGATAATACTTTTAATAATACCACGATATGCTTTAAAGCCTAACCTTCAACCTATGGACAACGGTCTCCGTAGCTCAGCTGGCAGGGCATTGCACTAGATTGGCGAGATAGTGTGTTCGATTCACCGACAGAAGTCCCAAATTTGCATTTTTGCAGCATGTCCCAGTCGGGTATTATGTATTCTAAATTTCTGACATTCAAAATTCTCCTATACCAATAATGTGGTAAACTTAACTAGAGATGAATAAGGTCAACTGAGTAACGTTTCGATATGATCTTAACATTATCATCAACTTCATGGAATGACTGAAGTTACAAAGTCGTATATATTTTTCTATCAAGTTAATATAAGACAACATGTTTTAAAGTGTGAAGGTTACAGGTGGTGGTAATCAGTGATAATTTATGCAGCAAATATCGCGATATCCATATTTTCAAACGAGGGCCGTTTTCCAAACGCTAATTTGGGAAAAATCGGCTTAGATAGTAATTACATAATGATTTCATAAATATGATGCTGATCACCACAGTGTAGTTATATTTCTTTAATCAAATTTTGTTAAAAAGATTGAAATTTTCTGTTGGCAAAAGAAATACGAAGACAATTTGGGAAACGTTCCAGGAATATTAACAAAAACACACAACAAGATGCACATTACTATGTTGCTGAAATTTTATTTTTGCCTTTTGACCTTCATTTAGCTACATGCTACTTATTTTGCTAACAATTCTAAACGCAGTTAGAAATCTATTTCCATAAATCGCTCTATCGGCCAATTGTCGATTATCGTGTAAGCAGATTTCATGATGATAATTTGACTGAGTAATTCAAACAACTGAAACGATCGTGTCTTTCTACATTTTGCTACGCCTCTTTTATACGTTTGGCTTGAGCTCATCTTTGATAGAAAGCCAATATTTAAAAATCGTTAGTGACAGCAGTGAATTGCAAGATACTTAAATTTGGATAACATCAACAAATTTCCAGATTCCAATCGTTGAAATCCAGTCTCTCTATGGCATTATAGGGATTTTCAAGTAGCATACATTATGTAAGTAGTGTCTGATAGCTGATTAAGAAACAAAAGAGAAATCATGGAACACTTTAAGCCTTTCCTGTCCGGGACGTCTCCCCTTCACGAGTAAAGTCGTCTGAGATAATTTAGGGTAAAATTAAGTAGTCGGGTAAGGAACAGAAAGAGTTTTTTTATAAATCTACTGTTATTATTCTTCTTTATATTTTGTCATTAACACAGAATTCAAGCAAAAACGAAACGTAGACATAATGTATTTTGCAATGCATTTCATTAGTTCTGATTTTGAAATCAACAAAATAAATAGCTGAAGGTTTGCTGACATCCATCAAAAACATCGGTTTCTACCGCAAAGACTTCCAGTACAATCACCATTAGTTAATAAAATTTAATTTTATGAGTAAGTAATTGTGAATTTGTAAACTAATCATGTTTTTCGAATATTGTATTTTCAAGTCCAAACTAAAAAGTAAACAAATTTGGATCATATTGAATTACAAAATACGCAAAAGAATTTTAGTGTAACGGAAATGCTTTTGAAAGGTTACTGTTGAATAAGAATCTGTTAATATTTGGTTACTTTTTTTGGCTGTGTAATAAAGCACTTAGAATAATATTTCGAATGACACTTTAATCTCTTTCAGAAAGATTATTACATTCATTTTTTCAAAAAAAAGCCCCAAAAACGCACAAAACATTCAAGGGCACAAGAAATTATAAACTCAAAAATAGCATTCAATTATAATAATTGGTTGGCCATCGAATATCGTGATGCTAAACTTCAATATGACGTAAAATGTATGAACCGATTAAATAGAGACTTTTGACATTGCTTAAAGTATATCATTGAAGAGATCACAAGAAGGATTGAACATTTTAAGAACTTTTTGCTTAAAAACGATTCTTGTTATTTTAGTTTCCGTTTACGAGTTAATTAATCAGGAGAGACATCCCTGAACGGCAATGTACTGAAGCAAAAGCAAAAATGCTGAGGCAGAGAAATACACTAAGAAACGGTCATTGCTTCCAAACATCAAGATTTACCTTGAAAATATTCCTTTATAACTTAAAATAAAAAGAATCTCGGAAGTACTGTCATAGAAATAGGATCGCCACAATGCTCAAGCTAGATTATTTAGTAGGATGTTTTAAAGCCAAAAAGTACATGTTTTCGGACAATTGATGAACGTTCGTCAAGCTCTATCCTCAGGAAAACGACAACCGTAACCTTATGATGACCTGTGAGACGCTCTAACCATTGAGCTACCAAGATTCAGATGGCGATAGAAGATGAAAATATGACATATGTGAGACCTAAGCGGAAGCCCCTACATGATAACACTGATGTTGTATATCTCATATATATACATATACATTTATATGTATATTATTAGTGTCATTATTAACAAATAGGGGCTTCTGCTCATGTCGCACATGTGTCGAAGTTGTACTTTGCGTTCCATGTGAGTCTTGGCAGCTCAATGATTCGAGCGTCTTACCAGTCAACAGATGTTTTCGTGTTCGATCTCCGTCTGGGGCTCAGAAATCGTTAACCTGAGGATATAGCTTGACGAACGCCCTTCTATCATCACAAGACATCTCCAAGCTTCCACATTTCTAAAGTATATATCTCAAATATCATTTTTTAATGAGTGAAATTGTCATAATCAGAGTAAAATATGATCTTTTAGATTTTAAAATAATTGATTGTGCGGTTTTAAGATCAGATTAACAAGCAAATCGATTCGTAAAATCGTTTGATAAATATTACAAGCTATATCTTGATAGCTTACAATATTTCTGAGAGAAGGAATCTATCTATCTATCTACCTATCTACCTATCTACCTATCTACTCACCTACCTATCTGTCTATCTATCTATCTATCTATCTATCTATCTATCTATCTATCTATCTATCTATCTATCTATCTGTCTATCTGTCTATCTAAGTACAAAGAAAGAAAGAAAGAAGGAAAGAAATAAAGAGAGAGAGAGAGAGAGAGAGAGAGAGAGAGAAAGAGGGAGAGAAAGGTCTAACCTTAAGAATATTTATTCAAAATCGCCTTTATTGACAAAAATGTGCATGTGAACGCTGTTCCACTACTCCTCTTAATTTACCCTTTACTAGTGATAAAATGTGCTCAAAGTACTTCTTATGATAACTAAATGATCTCATAGTAAGTGATATTATGGTACTTCCCATGTAGATCTGTAATTTTCAGCATCTTATCCATCAAACTACTTCTACACAATCAAAGAGGTCAAATGAAGAAATTATGTGGCATGTACGTCCTCCACCAAATTAGCATCCCTCCATCATTTAACTATACGTTTGGGATTGGAATTTACTGCATTTCTTTATTAATCTATTTTCTCTAATTTTACCTTTAAGTTAGGCAAGTAAATTAGACTTTTCTTTTTAAAAATATTCTCAGGGTTCTTAATTAATATCAGACTTCATATAATTTTAATAAACTGATTATGATACATATATAGAAAGGAATTTTTAGCATCATGTGAACTCGCATGTTAATAAAGGGGATTGCCCTAAACGTTGATTTGGACCAAAGACTTTTAGGGTATGATCTATATTTTCCCGATTCAAATTGCCAACGCTATTTAGTAACCAGTTACGCTGTCTAACTGTAAATCAATTTCGCCTATCCACTTTCAACTGTAATTTCGATTTAAAATACAATTGACATTTCGAATTTCTATATGAAACACCGTGTTTAATCAAATAAAGATGCTTGTCAAAGTAAGTAGCGGTTAAGTGCGTAAATATAAACTTTAAAATCTAAGAATGTGTTTGAGGGATAATTACTCGGGTTATTTTTGGTAGCACGGGAAAGGCTGGGCGAAAAATATTCCGTTTCTGTATTTTTTTTCTCGTGTTTCACTATTGTAATCATTGTGCAATATTTCTAGTCCGGCCTAGCAAAGATGTCAAACGCTTCAAATGGAAGATTTTACGATTGCTTACACGTTTGGTTTTTATCAAGTTGGTGGTAGGTTATTTCAAGTGACTTCCATACATACAGTTTCCGATGTTAGCTATACCCTTATTGCGTAAATATTGAAAAGCTCGTCAATGAAGAGCTTCACACAAAGTTTCATAAGCGATTTTTAGTCAGGTTTTCCGACGATCTTCCTTCACCGTGTTAGTGGGAGTTAATAGATATCTTGGATGATATATACCATACAAAGTTGTATTTTTCTTTCTGTCTAGTCTTGTTTCATAACTTGAATATCAAGCCAACAAGATGACGTTTTCCGGATTACGTTTTATTCTTTACCTAACTTAGTTTTGAATGATTTGAACGCAGGAAATATAAACTATCAGTGCCTGTTGATGAATGTTTGTCGAACGGGATAGTGTAAACATGTTGCGACGGCCTCGGATGCGGTCATTTTCAAGGTCGAATAAAGAAGAAAAACTAGCCTATTTATGTATCTTGTTGGTTTCAACATGTAATTGCCTTTTGTCAACCGGAATGACATATCAAAAGCCTGCTCGAACAGAATGGTATCAATTGAGTCGAACTTAACACTTCACATAGAGTTCCTCCTTTTTAAGATGCTTGCTTCTTAATTATCACTGTTACTTTTCTTTCCCGTTCCTCTACCTGTAGGGTCATCACGAAAGTTAAATTCATTCATATAAACGTAGTTACGAGTAAATTAGGGGAATATATATTAGGAAAAGATTATTATGACAACATGTTATTGTTCGAAAGATATTCTAAATTTCCGTCGATAGCATATTACCATACCGCGATAAAAATAGATTACTGCACAACTTCATAAATATCAACTCATGTTTCTTATTATTTTTACGTTGACATGCTCAATATCAAAATTATAGTTATTTCAGAGATGGAAATAGTCATATAATCAAAAACTCTAAAAATTACAGTAAGAAATGATTCAGATCCATCCTTCACAATGAAATGAGACTCACTGAGTTCAGCAGCAAACTATGCTTCAAAATTATTACTTCTCTTTCAACACCAAGCCTTCAGTAAAAAACAACATTTGCAGAATGATGTAAATTGGAGAAATGTTTGTTTTATTAAGACTCATGACCCGATGAAGTTTATGCGGTTCTTAAGTTTTTGCGCCTTGAAAGTAAAACCCACACCGAAATTAGTGACCTCCAATAGTTGCTATATAAAAAGTATCGGAAATCTCTAGTTTCAGGATTCAACAAAGTTGAATTGGCAATTCGTCAAAACAATGATAAATTCAAAAGCAAGAGTGCAAATTGCAAAAGTAATTATGAAAGAAGTTTGAAAGTATATATTTGTATTATATAATTTAATATTAAGAACTTTCACGGTAATTACCATTAACATATTTTCTCAGAGGTTGCACTTTACTATGAAACACTCACCCGGTGCTTACTTTGACAACACTTTTTATTTCATTTTCTTGCGAAAAAGAGAGATAAAGTGGATTTAAAATTAGACAGTGTAACTAGTAATCAAGTAGCACTTATTGTTACTATGCTGCACAAGTTAGGATAAAATAATTAAGAGTTACTGCGACTTAAAAAGGAAAACGATGATCAGATAACCGATTCTCATTAAACAATTTAAAAACATTTTATTTACTTTATAAATTTCACTTCTTACTGGGCTTTTATTATGATCCTCACCTCCTATCACATTATTGAAATTAAATTTCATTTTCAAGTATCTAATATTGTGTATCCTGCCAAATCTTTTCAGGAGAAATTTTTCAATTTTTAAGCAAATGTTTTCGATTAATATAGTTTCAAGTACCGTTTTTAAGTGGTGAAGAAATTCAGGAAGTAAGAGACGAAATATGTATTCCTATAACAAAATTTGCTTAACCTAACCATTTCCGTTCTACTAAAATGCTATTGTGTATAACTGATGTAATAATTATGATATAAAGCCGTTCGTGTTTTGATTTGGACCCTCCAGTAAGAAGGTCTACGATTTATTATCGGATAATATTTCAAAATTTTAACTTCTTTATTGTTCACGCCATCGGCTCAAGTTTGCAAACTCAAATCCTCTAAATATATTTCCAAACTCCTGCCATTGATCGCACCAATACCCATATAATTATTGGTAACGGTAGTTACACGTTCTGATAATTGAGCTATTGTGACTCAAACATAGAACGAAGGTAATAGCGACTGTTTAGCGATCCAAAACATGTGCTTAAGATCTGAGCTTGAAGAACGCTCACCTATCACCATTCCGTCACTTAGATAATACTAATACTATATGTTCAGGTAAATCTTTTACGATAGTGAAGGTTTCGGAACTTACAGTTTTTTGTTAAAATTTAGTTTTCGTATATTTTGCTCCATTTTTAGGGGCAATGTATATGGATGAAAACATGTAGATATTTCTTAAATTATATTACCAGATAATTCCACATAGTTTGCATTCACGCATAAGCAATTAAAGTTATTAACTTATCTATACACACAATGATAAATATGCTCTTGTTAAAATTATGGCAACAACACGTAATATACATCCCACATTACATGTCTTTGCAAAGTGCTTGATAATTAAAAAGAATTTATGCTTCTTGAATTTGATTAAAAGGTAGTTATCATACCCCGGTAATTTAAATTGTAATTCAGACTACGTTGTACTAGACTTAAGCACTACTTTTTCGTTACTTAGAGTGATTGTAGAAATAATGGACCGCAGCACTTCTGAAGGGAAAAAGGTGACGTGGTAGTTTTACTTGAATTATTGGAAGAAATCATCACTCTTAAGGGTGAGGTATATGCAGCTAGGTGCCTGTTCAAAACGTTCATCCGTGAAACATCTATATGTTTACTAGCAAAAATACTCTCGTGCAATCGGATCAAAATTCCCCCCCCCCACCCTCCCATACTCGCTGGTGAAAATGTCTTCCTGTTCTCTTGTAAGAACTTGTCAATAAGTCGCCAATAGGAGAAAACCAATCAGTAGCAAGTTTGCAATGTATTAAGTCTTAGGCATTTATGATTAGTTATCTCTCATTTTGAAGCTTCGATTTCTTCAGATAAATATATAGCTGATGCTTAAAAGAAACGGTCTAATTAATGAAAATCCCATATCAAAGATTTTACATGTAAAATTGTATCACATGTTAAGACTTGAGAACCACATGTTGATAACATGCTAACCACATAAGCCAAATATATTACATTAGATTATATGGGCAAGTAACTTTCCGCATTTCATGCAGTTTTAGGAGGAAGTTCTAAGGATAAACCAAAGAGAAAATAAGGGATGAATCAGGAGATTTCATTTCTCGTGTATTAAAAAGTGTAAGAATTCTCGATTTTATGATTAAAAATTCTTACTTTCATGACAAATCAATAAAAAAGAACGAGTTTTAAGAAATCTGGCTCCAAACAGTGGTGATTAGGCAGTCGTCATTCTCGTTGTCAAATCATGTCGTTGAAAATAGTCAACAAGATATTGATTTCCAAGAATGGATCATGGGAAGAGAATAAATAAATGCTAACATCTTGCCTGAATTTGGCTATTTTCGTAATTTGTAAAAATTTATGAAGTGCAAAACAGTTAAACTATGGCTAGATATAAAGATTAACTATCTCGGAGCTGAGCTGTTGTGAAAGGCAAGTACTTTATAGCAATGAAAGAACACTAAATCGTAATTTTATAAATTAAAGATATACTCCTTCACGGGGTATTAAATATTTTTCAAGAACAGTTATCCAGAAACTTCATGATTATGTTAATGCTACTTGATGCTATTCTTCTTATTTTACGAATGCAAAACTCTTTGAAAATTCAATTATACAGCATTCTCCCTGTATTTACTAAACCCCAGTAAAACCTTGAATACTCTGAGAAAACAAAAATTAAAAGAAAAAGCTTGTCTTAAGGTCATAGGTAACTAAAAATCTGTATATTTCGATTTTTGAAGTTTCGTTTAAAATGATTCACTACTTGCTGCTCTTTCAATTTTTGACAGCAAACCTTCAACATCTGCTCTGGAAATGCTATAATTCTAACAATTTGGTCTTGATGAAGTTTGCTTTTTTAAGATACAATATGGACCTCTTGCACGTGAAAATTTGCTCTTTGTGAGTGGAAAATTATCCTAAAATATTTTTACTGACATTTATACGAAGCGGTATTGTTAACATTAAAAGACATGTCAAAAATCAGACAAGTCCACTGAAATATTTTTGATATCAATTTGCATGTTTTAAAACAAAATTTGATACTTTAATTAAGTTGAACGTAAAGTTTGCAGCTAGGTTTTTTGGACTGCAAAATAGGTATTATATGCTCGTGGTGGTCGGATTTTTCTTGTCGTATTTTAGTTGTATCATACAAACCCTGTGACAGCTTGAACCATCGAGCTTTGTTGAAAACTACGATTCCATGTGTTTGAACATTTTTTATTTCCGAACAAGTTTGTTCTCCAAATCATGCGATTTATCTTATTGGCGATATGTGGATTTAGGTTGTATAAATGACGAGATTAAGTATTTTAGATTTGGGTACATTAGGTCAAATTACAAATTTGAAATTAACAACGTAAAATGTGTCTGTAGAGTGGAAGGTGTTACGCTTTTAAGACAATAAACTGTGACATTGGTAGAATATTTTAAAATTGCTAGAATCTAAGACTCATTTTACCCTGTTAACGTTTTCTGCACGGGCACAGCTAGTATTTTGGCACGGGAGCCACTTTTTGAGGGCACGGCACTGGTAAATTTCACAGTGTAGACGACACGGACTTTTCAAATCTTGTATCTGTGCCTGAACCTTTAACCGTGCCGAGCACCTCTGTATATGCAGGTCACTGCATCGCTGATTAGCCGAGCCGTTTCCAAGATTTTACAGTGTAAACGAGGTTTTTGGCCATACCGTCTTACTGAACATACTTTAATGTTTAATTAACTATAATAAACTAATACCAACTTTACATTACCCCTCAAAGTACTTTCAAATTGAATTGTGGAAATACTTTTTGAAAATTAGACATGGACCTTCTTCCGTTTCACACCTTAGGAAATTTTTACTTGGTCTAGTTCCGGGTAAAAACTAAATTGCATGCATACACTGCCTTGGCGAGCAGTGATGTTACTAGGCCTTTTACTTTGTGGTGGGCAAGAGGGGGCTGAGTTGACATGTGGAGGGCAATAAAATTCTTAGGGACAAGGTCGACAGCCATGTGGTTGTACGAATGCACCAACATCAGTGCGATTTCTTATATAGAAACCAGATTTAATTTTCACAAAACTGTCTGAAAAGAACGTAAATTCTTTCCACATAAAATAATCTTATGGCATATAGGAAAATAGTCATAACATCAAATCAATTTTTAAGAAATTTGTTTATCTTGGCTATATTTTGCAACATGAAGCCAGTTGAGTAACGGTACACTCTGTGAAGACTAAGACTTAAGCCAATCCTCACTCAATTTGATTTTAAGACCTTAATTCTGCATGGTATTGACTGAAATATATTGGTATGACACCTCTATTGTTAGATATATCAAGTGAATTCTTTACACTTTGTCGTCGTGCATTTCAAAGCAATTCGTAACTGCTCTTATTTGCCTTGAGTGACATCGAGTATGTATAACCATTTCCATCTGTGAAAGTATTATGGAATAATATAAATATTAGGTCTGCATGTACTTCAAAACTAACGGACACTAGTCAAAAATTAGGAAATCAAATGCTCGTGTAAACCATTCAGCAATCGTGTTTGGAAATGAAGAGACAGATTTCCTAATACAACAAAAATCAAGTTCTACCCTATAACATAATAATATTACTCCGGTATCACAGTTGATTTGGTCCACCGGTGCAAATGTACTTGCCTATTTGGACCGTCGTAGGTCCAAATCGGTCCAAGTTCTCTCGCTGATTTGGATACTCAATTTATTACCCACAATACTTAGAAGAATAGCAATTCAAACATAAGGTTGTAGTTGAAATAATTTTATTTTAGCTTAAATTCGAAATATTAAAGAGGAACGGTAACTAATGCATGAAACAAGAACGCAGACGCTTCAAAATGTAATCAAAGATCTCATGTTAGATTTTCGTTGGTGTAGGACTAGCTTGAAGTGTAAAAGTTGACCTAATGTCAATTTGATTGGTCAAGAGTGAAGTTTTAGGTTGCTTGGATCGGTTGATCAAAAAAACATCATTTCTGCAACAATAACTGATGACTGATATCACATGCAAATATAAAACTAGAATGCTGTGTAGTTTGCTTAGAATGCTTCACATCATGTGCAAACTACTCGAGACAAAGCCAGAAGGTGCAAGACTTTGTAGGGAGTCGAAATAACCAACGTTTGACCCCAAATGCTTCAAAATAACGTAGTATTTAAAGTAAATAATCGTAAAATACTTTTTTTTCATCCATGTCATTTTTCACATAAATCCGCTGCCTAATGTTATAATTCTTTTCTTCGTTTCAAGGACTTGCTTCCGTTTTGAACTCAGGTCTCGTGGAGTATATTAAGCGTTAACTCTACTGGACATTGTACAAATATCTCATTATACAAAGATTGACAATGACGGCTATGCCTTCATTAATGTAAAATATTGAATTTTTTGTGTTTGCTTTATGAATACTTTCGAAACTAGGTAAAATAAAAAAGCAGATCTATTATAGCAACAATTATAATCTTATTTCCAAATATATATTGTGAAACATCTGTTTTCAGAAAATCCCATAAATTAAAATCGTACTAAATGTATGACCAGACACGGAATTGAAAAGTTTTGAACGTAGCTTGTTATACTTTGATATTCTTTATCATCCTGCGTTTGAACCCAGCAACACAGAGCCTCTGATATCATGACAGGCACAACGAAATTGAATCAGCATAGAGGTGTAGAGGTAGGAGAGGTTGTGCATGCTAACCGGAAAGATTAACTGGTTATGTGGCTTCAGTCGTTAAAATTTCCAATTATTTTTAATCCGATCTGATTTAAATTGACGAAACAACTGAATCCAGTTTTACGATACAGTTACTTTCACTACTCATCTAGTTTTTTCCCATTCTACCAGGTCTACTTTTTAGATTAGTAAATTTGGATATAAACTGGTAAGTTGTAGCTTTATTTAAAAGCTATATCTGAGCAAGCTTTGTCAGTTGATTTGTAAATGGTCAGAAGAGCTTGCTTAGACTTCAAAGTAATTCAAACACTCACATCTGACATACCTTTCACAGCACAAACTCGAAAAACTTTACCAAATCTTACAGCATCATTTTTAGAGCGTTAAAACCCATCGTAGTGCCCTTAGCTTCTTCTTCCGCGGCCCCCACATATTCTGCTGGTGAGATGCCAATAGGATACCAATAACAGACTACCGCCTTCGCAAGTCAATACGTCATGGACGCTACTGATTTAAAAGCGTCGTTGATTATAAAGTGGATTGATAGTAATATTATAGAGCTTCCCGAGGCGGTCATTTGGTTCGTTTTGCAAGGTTGTTCCAGCAAAATTGAACACGATTCCGAATTCGTTGAATATACGGGACAATCACAATGCCCAATATCGAATTTTCCTTTTGCGTATTTGCTGCCACTATGCGTAGTTGCTGCCACTAGTTTCACAAGCTTTTTAGCAAGTTATAATATGGGATAGTTTTTCAGCTTTAAAATATTGAATTCATAATTTCATTTAATTTACCTCGAATGATGTTATTTGTGTTGTCAAAAACGAAAGCATCGATAAGGAACTCATATTGTACATAGGACGACGAGAGTCATTGGCAGATACTTGTCATCGTGAGTTCATTTACTGTGTATACCGCAGTTGACAAATTTTTCTAAGTCTATTTTATTGAACATCTCGTAGTCTACCATCAATTGAATAGATGACTCAATAGAATTTACATGGTACAAAAGAATTTGCATTTAAACCTTTGAACGTATTGCAGAAATGCAGTGGCGAATATATAGGAGGGCTGGGGGTGTAACAGGCCCTCCACTGGACATTTCTGTCGGAAAATTTAAGGCTGTCGGAAAATTTGAGGGAGAATACTTTACTATATTTTGTTTGCTGAGAAGTCAATAAACCTTCAGGACTAGAAGCGTCAAAAATTGGATATTCGCAGATCATAAAAATGATGCAATATTACTGGAAATGAAAATTTGAAACTAATTTAAACATCTTTAAGCTAAACCGAATACAGAAAACCGAACGTTTTCTTTTGACATATGGCAATTGTCTGTCTACAACATAGCGTGCGAAAATTCATTCCTCGAGGTTCTTGTTTACAGGCGCCTAACAACGTGAAGTCCGCCCATATCAACGTCAAAGTTTCGTCCAATAAACTTCAAAGTTTTAATTTTGAAACAACGCGTTAATTGACATACAGTGCACAGTCAATTGCAAATGCGGTAGTACAAACATAGGAAAATCGTGCAATCAAAATAGCCTATAAAATTGTTGGTAACAGTTTGTGTTCTGAAAAGAAGCCAGTCAATGCTAGTTGGTTGGCGCCGCTGTGTCGGCGTACTACGGCCAAAGCTAGGCTGCTGTTACTAATTCTCAACTCTAAGTGACTACTAAAAATGCGTTTGCCGTTTGTTGAGGTAACCCGATTTAGGCTAACTCTTGTCGGAAATTTTTCAAATCTCGCCCCCCCCCCCCCCTACTCCTGAAATTGTTATATACGCCGGTGAAGAAATGACATCATGAACATATCGTTTGTACAACACGGCTTCACACATGAGGATGTCAATGTGCTCTATTCACCATGTAAGATTACCAAATTGGAAATCATGGCAGAGACGAGGTATCCCATGGCTGTACTGAAGAACTGTTGAAAATAGATATTATCAAATAAAAAAAAATAGTTGTTTTAAGAGGAAAGGCTGAGGGTTATATCAAATCCTCAACATTCAAACAGGTTCTTTGGTGTAGGATAGCGTGCAGTCGAAGTGTTTTTTCGGCATCTTAAGTAACAAAATGGACAGGTATATAAGTTAAGACGGAAACGAAGTAGAATGGCATCATCCTAACTATTAAGAGCAACAATTCTATAAAGTTCATGACTTGTATTCAGATTTCATAACAATTGCAGATAAGATCTGAGGAAAATAGCAAGATATTATACCATAAGTTGAGTAACTAATGAATGAGAAAATAGGTCTGAAAGGAATTCCCGCTTTACGAATTTTCGACAAGCCATAAAATTGGTTGAAATTCTATCGCTAATAAACAGTTTCCTGAATATAGCATCGTCAGCATTTCACGCTTTTTAAAACTGAATAGTCTTCTCAACTTTCTTCAAATTTTACTAGTATATTAGCGTTATTTTCCCGAAGCTAGTCGAGTAATTATTTCCCTACGTTTAAGTAGGGAAAACAAAAACATAAAACATGGCGACATTAAAATCAAAGATTATCACGGTTTTGCTCAAAAAGTTTAGTTTATTTTCTTTAATCTACAGGCATTGAGACTAGCAACCAGGAGACTTTCTCTTTGTTTTTAGATCGTTCAGTAATCCAATATTTTCCATTTTGTTTCTGAAATTGAAAAAGGGAATAAAATGAATATAGCATCAACAAAATATATTCTTAAAACTTTATTTACACCTACTCCAGCGCTTAAAACCTAATACCAACGGACACCAAGACCTAATCACACATATATCTACATGTGGGCCGGTGGGCTCCTGGAATTTTCAACCAAAATTTTAGGCCTCAAATTCTTTTTATTTAATTTATACTGACCAAAAGAACCAACATTCCTGAACATAATGGTCAATTGTCAGGACTAGAAATATGAAATATTACGGTGCAAGGTAGAGGATATTACATTTTAACTTGTTTTTCAAGATATCCATAAAAGCGTTTTGAATTAATTTAAGTAAATGCTACCCTGATGACGATTATTATGCAATTGCTGATCATTTCAATTAAAAATTTTTACTAAAAATATTTGCTTAAAATTAAACAAATTTACTTTTTACAGAGGGTCCCACTTTATACAGAGATAAGTTTTAAAACACACCTTGGTGTGTTTTATGACACTTCAAGGTGTTTTTTATGAGACACCAAAATGTGCTATTCTAACACTCCTTTTGTGGGATATTTTAATAACAAATCTTGATGTGCTAAGAAACATACTTCAATGAGTTACAAGCATTGAGAACACACCTTTAGTCTGAAGAATAACGTGTTAATTTAACACACCATGGAAGTAAAACACACCTTTTACATTAACAAACCTTTTAACCAAAAATACACCTTTCAATTAACATACCTTTCAAATAACACATTTTTTAAATCACACACCCTTCTAATAGCAAACCTGTCTAACAACAGATTTTTGTAATAACACACCTTTCTGACACACTCTTCCAACGACACACTTTTCTATTGATAAAATTTTAGAATAACACACCTTTCGAGAAACGTGCCTTTTCAAGTAACACACCTTTCCAGCAACATACCCTTTGCATATCAAAAGGTCTTTTCAACAAATTACACTCACGCATGGAGAATGAGTATATGGAAACATTTATCTGTATTAAGTATATGGTGTATATGGTGTGGTTGTTCTAAGTTTGTAATGTGTCGTAAAGAATTCATCATTAAAATTTCAAATTTTCTTAATGTATAGTGTCCTCTAATAAACAAAATTTTATTTGTTTACTTGATGTAAATTCATTTAGCAGATTATGTGTCATTGTCGATTCATTTCGTTCCAGCTTTTGTGCTTAATTAGCTAATGCCTTTCTTGAAGTATAGATGAGTTAAACAAAATATCTTAAGCTGCGTTGTATAACACAGCTTAATTGTGGGTAGAGTAGCAAATCTGAAGGTGTATCAAATTACACACTTTAAGGTGTTTTAATTTACTCACCTTAGCTTTTGTGAAATGGGATGTCAAGATATGAACAAAAACATGCCGAAATGTGTAGCAAAACACACCACGGAGTGTAGGAAAGCACAGCTTTTCAAAAACACAAGATAAGATGTGTCAAGTTTTGGATAAAACTAAAACACACCTTAAGATATGTTTCCTAACACAAAGTTTAACGTGTCTTGCAACTCACACGAAGGTGTGTTAAATAATGGAAAGTAAAGGTATGTTAAATTATCACACTGCAGTTGAAATGTCCGTGCCTCAACATCACAACCCTCTTTTATGTTTACTACCCATGAGTTAAGACCCTTGTTTACACTCAGTCTTAACCTACCCTGGAATCACTAAAGAAATCTAAGCAAGCACTTAAACCTACACCTGCATCTACTTCTTCACCAACATGTAAGTGCGTGCATAAAATAAAATTAATAGAATACTTTTGAATGACTGCTTTAATGAAAGAAAGTTTGTCACTCTGGAAGGAGCATTCACGACTTTTTCGTAGATTCGTCTTGCCCAAAATTAGTCTGATAATTGAAGATCAGCTTAAAGATCGGCCTTAGAGCTTCCTTTATTAATAAGCTGCCACATATTTTTACTCGGAGAACTAATTGACATTTTCGTGGTCCCATTAGATGATGGAACAGGTTTCAAAGGTCATTCGAGGGGTACGCATTTAATTGAATTCTCTGCAGGAAAATTTGTTAATATACATACATTATATTGCACATGGATCTTATCAATAGTTGCTGTCTATCTCAATCTATATGTCATACTTGAAACTTCTAAAAATTTCTGAATTTTTTATGGTTTATTAAATTGATATTCTTGGCGCTTAATCGACAGTAATAACAAAGAAACGTTTTATTCGAAGATATAAGCTAAAAGATAATTTAAAAATACCTTCGCCTTCATTGTCAGTACCCTTCTTAATTTAGAATATGTTTTCAAGAAAGAAACGTGGCCCTGTCTTAAAAGAAGTATTTTCGTAATATTGCCGAGAATTTTACTCATTTTTATCATTCTAGGAAGGAAAAAAAACCCAACTAAATTATACCTTTCTTACCATCGCTATTAAGCATATCCGTTAAAAATTGTAAGACGTCCCTTAATAACCAAACTTCTTGTAAAAGCCAAATTTTTTCTTGTGACCGTAAGGCCGTTTATAACCATAGAAATAGCCACCATATTTGCGTCCATAGCCATAGCCACCATATTTGCGTCGATAGCCATAGCGCTTTCCATATGGATAGAGTTTCCGATATCCATAGCCACCATAGCCGTAGTACGAAGGATCAGCCTCGATTTCGTCCCTGTTGTAAGTAATTACAAATAATTATAATTAGTCTCATTTAAACATTCTAGTATTTTACCACTGCAATAATACATGAATGATCACAGCCTTGTGGTATGTGCCCACATTTGACTTGTGAAAAATATCCATGCTTCTTTTTATTGCCGGAAAGCATGTTTATTTAACAGTTCCTCAAATAAGTGATTTTACAGATCAGTAGAATAATGCTGATTTATTTTCATTTTAGAAAAAATAATTAAAGAATTGGCAAACTATAGGCAATGCAAACGTGGGAATGAGGTAATCTGAAAACAAATTAAATTCTAACTATTAATTTTATGAACAATATTTGATAGAAAATCCAAAATGATTCCTGTCGGTGATACCAACAAGTTCATTATAGTAAGCAGTTGCCATGAGAACAAAAAAAAACTCCCAAGACTGTCAAAAAAGCATTTAAAGTTAAAACAAGTTTTCGGAAAGTCATTCAATACGTCGAGGTCGTAAACCGTTAAAGAGTGCAAACATTCCCCCCGTTTCCCTGGGGATTTAATTTTTTTTCGCAGACCTCGACTTTTGTTCTGATTAGGTCAGAGAATGGACATTTTTAAGCAAAATTTTAAGCGAATAAATATCTTAAGCTTTGCCATAAATTATCGTGTAGAGCGAGATAGAAAACTTAAATTTTAGAATACACGAGACAATATTGACTGCGCTATTTTTGTTTTCAGTAAAGATACCAGCTATAAAATAGAGAGATAATCGCGCGTTCTAAGTGGGATGATTTGTTTTGTGGTGAAGACCTTCACAGAAATGCTTCGTGGTTTTAATGTTTTTCCAATTTTAGGCTTTCCAAAAGTCTGGTATTGTAACTGTTGACAGGTTGTCTTGATTCCAGAACAGGGATTAGCCTCCTAGGAAAATACGACATTGCTACCATGCTAATTTTTAATTTTAAATCAAGTTTGTTGAAAAAAATTACTATTCTTCAAATACTTTGTCCTTAAAGACGAGTACAGGAGAAATAATATATCAAATAAAATGGAAGATATCAATAACAATCACATAACGACATAAAACTGTACAAAGTAACTCAACGTACAAAACAAGCACACAATACATTGTGTCAAACTGTTATTGCATATCTTTCAAAATGAGATGACGTGTATTGAACAAATTAATGATTCCCAAGTTTTATAAATGGTGCTTCCTTAATAACCAATTGACAGAGATTAAATTGATTTCTTAAAATAATTTTACTAAATTGGTTAACTTATAAAGTAAGTATCCCATTACTCTTTTAATGTATCTAATTGATTTTCATTATTCTCACACTGTAAATATTATTCAACGCAATTGGCGCATGCAGAACTAGCTGATATAGTGTTTGTCCCATGTATGGCAAATTTCCGCTTTGCAGAGCTCGACACGTCCATGAAAATGCAAAATTCGTATTAAGCCTTCTCTTTACTTTTTAAAACTTGTAGTGTAGATTTCAATAAATACAAAGGTAAAAATAGAATAAAACATAATATTATTAGTAATCCATTTCAAAGAAATCTGAAGGTTGTTTTATGTTGTGAAGACTGTATTTTCGTGAAACGTTGATGCCATTTGGTTATTACATTTGAAGGCGGTTTCACGATTACTTATGAATTATCGGTTAAACACTTGTCTCAAAATAATTATGTTTACTCGTTAAACATCCTTAAGTTACAAGTTCGACTTTCATCTTACATGGTGATATAGAATTGTTTTTGATTTGTTGAAGATTTTAATTTCAACAAGACTATGGCGTAACCTTGTTCTTCGTTTCGTTATTTCTTGATAAAATCCATCCACCCTTAAGAATACGCAGCTTTCGATGCGCTTTGAGTAGTTAGTTAGGAAAAGAATTTGACTCTTTTAAAACCGTATTTGAGAGACTGATGCTAGAATAGCTAATCAAAATGTCAAACAAAATCACACAACATGAATTTATATAGAACTAAGAAGAAAAGGAGATTAGCCACTGGCTTAATCTACTGATAAAATTAAACTTTTGAATTCTTTACCTTATTTCGTCTTCGTCATCTTCAATCGGCAGTGCACATGCAACCGCTAGAAGTACTGCAAGAGCAATGAAGAAATAAGTGATTTTCATAGCTTGAAGTTGTTTTCCTCAGTCACACGACCACTTGTACAGATACTTTCTGTCCGAGATTGTCTTGACTTTTATATGTACGTTGCCTTTTGTTCCATTTTAATAGAAAGCCAATATTTCAAGTGTTTAGTGTTGACAGACAATATCGATTAGATAAATGTGCGACTGAAAAGGTCAACGTTTGTCAGCCATTAAAATAAAGAAGCGTTCAGCAAAGATGATTATTTATATGAACAAATCTTGGTTTCATTAGATGAACATTGCGTTTAATCTCTGAATGTGTAACTGGTTACTATTTAGATAACACCGAGCCTTACTAAAACGTCTGGGCTTAAAAGCATGCTTCTTTTAAACAGTTCCAAGACCCATAGAAATTTGTCATTTTGTGAGTAAGATTGACTAAAAGATGTAAGACAGCTAAACAGGGATAACACTGTCTTTTCCCAAATTAAATGTAGTTATGGTATTTTTATGGCATAACGTGAAAATAATAAACAGCTAAAGTGGTAACTATGGGAATAAATAAGCTTTAAGCATAAAAAATTTTTCGCCAGCATGATAGCATCTCACGAGCGCAGTACTTGAAATACTTGGAATTCTTACAATGGTCAGAAAAATCTTATTTTCCTAATTTCAATGTTCCTATGTCGTAAAAATGTTAAAGTAAGATAGTCAAAGAGAAGCAGGAATAGGAAAACTATAGTGATATTTTGGTGTTAGTAGCACTCTAAGTCTTAATTAAGGTGATATGTTTGACCGAAAATAATGGTTCACAATCCACACAAACAAAAACGGAACGAAGTGATGACATAGGCAACTAGATACTGAACATTAGGAGTGATTGTGGATGAAACTGGTGAACCAAACATGACTTAAAAATAACGGTGCTAAAAACGAAGCTTTTAATATTAGAAATCTTTGTCGTTGCGTAACTGAAGACGGTCAAAGAATAACTACGTGATTATGTAATTATTTTGACATTCGATTCTGACAAACATATCATTGTTCTTTTTTTTTGCGTTTTCTTTCATTCTTTGATAATAACATAGTTTCACTTCAATGCATGGTAAATAATGTAAGATTTGTAGAATATGTATATATACGTACCTACAAATGCACGATATTTTATAGTTTACTGCACTACATAACTCTTAAGTTCTGATCAGTCTGTCAATATGATATTCTAAGTTGTCAATATTAAACTTTGGAAAAGCATTGGCAGTGCTGCAACTAAACCTGCTAGAAAAAAATTTTTTCAAATACTATTTAGGTGACCTTTGGTTCAATTTCCATGTTTTTCGACTGATAAACAAATATAGTAACCTTTGATATGACAAAATATGACGAATCGATCATTGCTTAATTCGTAATACAGTCACGTTATCATTACGTTTTGTAAGGTTTGCATTTGATCATAACTATAACGAGTTGTTCAGTCAATCTTTGTTTATTTTAGTAAGAGCACTGTGGAATTCTTAGTTGTGTCACCCACAATTTGCCTACACGAGCAAATTTTCGCTTAAAAATGTAATGATTTAGGTCTATTCATTTTCCTAATAAATATTGAACATATATATATATATATATATGTGTGTGTGTGTGTGTGTGTGTGTGTGTGTGTGTATGTGTGTGTGTTCAACTCCTTTTATAAAGTGTTAGAAATGACTTTAGGCTAACTTAATAGTCCCGAAGAATTTTCGGGATGTACTGTAGTATTGGAATTCTTAGTAAGGAGGTTACGATTCTGAAACTAAGGTTGATAAAATCGGAGGGTGGTTGTGAAAATATTAGTCTCTTAATGGTCTCTACAAGTGTTCAACCTTTGGCTGTAGAAGGCTGTAAGTGTTACACAAGAGAAAGAAAATTTAGGAAAGAATGTTTGGCTCTGTGACTATTTTCACCACGGATCAAAGCAAAACCTAAACCTATATCTTTTAATCAGGAGTTATTTTTTGTTAATTATAGCCTGAGAAATATATCTAATAGCAGCTTTAAGAATGACATCATTTTCCTGTTTTCGTTGTTCCTACTATCTTATCTGAAAGAAACTATTTCATGATTTAAATTTGGAAGAAATATGGAGTCTGACTAATTATATTTGTGCTTAACTCTCAGCAGGTTTGTAACTTGTAAATTAAATGTTGCAATAAAATAATAATGAAAACTTTACTTATGAACTGTGCTTACAGGTACATAAGTCAAATGACATGACAGCGGAGACTTTCGACCTCTTTTTTTAATTGAAGTATACTGATTTTATTTCAATGTCTTTTGTTTTCTTCACGTGTTTTAGATTTTTCATCATAAATGGAGACTAGATTTAAGCGTCAAGAATAAATTAAGGCATAAAAGAGGTTGAAATTGTCCATATTTTCGGTCACATTTACGGTACTTAGGGTGGGAGAGGATAACAAACTTGAAGATAAATATTCCAATCGTGGAAAGACCTTACAGTCATCCTAGATTTTCCTTCTCAAGAGGGTTTGAGTTCTCTCAGACCTGTGCTTTCTTTGTTAATATACAGAGGATATTACATTAAAGAAAGAGGATATTACGAAAATACAACTCTTTGTTGAACAAAACAAGGATATTACATAATAGCGAGAGAGACCATTACGGAAATGTTAATCTTATTTCCGATTGTTGTCTATCTCTTACGAGTAGTCAAAGTGGAAATCTTAGAAATACGAGGAACAAGAAAAGATGAAATTTTTATATCCCTGTGGCCATAAAGTGCGAGGTAAACATATTGTTTTTAGTGAACGGGAAAAGTCATGATATCTTAATTAAAATCTCGTTTTTGTTTTGTTTCCCTTATTATGCCTGATTCTTTGTTCTAAAAATAATGGTACTCTCAATATATTGAGGCGCTGTTATGAGTTCTGAAAAAAATTTTCTATAATTTTCGCGACATTAATTATTAGGATGTTATAGTTGTTCTCAAACCATAGGCAGCCCAGAAGTAAAGGTAGCTGACTTGAGTATTTGTAAATGGCGGTAATAAAGCTATATAAGCTGTATTTACTTTGTTTATGGCAAGCGAACAGAAGAGAGAACTAAGAGAAACCACTTGACTCGTCCCGCTCCCCTTACTGAAGGCTTCGCGCCAGTTGCGTTCAAGACTGTTTTCAAAATTTAGACAAGGTTAGCAAGTAACTTCACAATTTGACACCAAGTACTTCAAGAAACACTCAAGTAGTTCAAAAATGGTAAGCGAAGGTGGCAAAACAGTAGCAACATCTTGAGTACCGATACTTGAACTAGCTAATTACTAACTGGTAAATTTCAAAGCATTATTGAAAGATCAGAAACGAGCAAAAGTTTGTACGTTTTTACCGTAAATTTTTCCTGTCCCTATGTGGGATCAAATTTTCTGCCACTGGTCACTTATTTCAAATCTTAAAACGCACGTTCATTGGCCATCACAGACTACAGAATCGTGACGTCCTTCGAGTTAAACTGAGCAACAGCGGGGTTGGCCAAACAAGCGACAAGATTTTTGAGCAAAGTGAAATAAAATTAAATATTTTCTAAAGGAAAGAAGGCAAACAATTTGGAAAGAATATTGTCTCAAGGATAACGAACAAGTTTGTTTTCTTTAAACAATCCTTGTCGGTCACGACAATAAAAACAGAGGAATTTAGAAAGGTTTTTGCTGCGGTAATTAAAAAAACTTTTGTATAATTTCGGAACGAGCCGAACATGCATACGCTGTGAAGAAGAATTTGAACATATTTTTCTTCAGCAATAAAAAATGTTAAAACCAGCATAATTTTATATATGCCAATGTTTTGTTTGGACGGTTTCAGAAGCAGCAAAATTGATAAGCTCGAAGCTGGAAAATTTTGCCGTTCCACCCATATGCTTGATGAGTTTGCAGGTTTATTATTGTTGTCGTCGTTGTAGAACGGTGTATTTCCAATTCGATTCGATAAAGTGTCAACTTTGTTGCTGCAAATCAAAGGTAATGAGAGTATGCAGCTTCACTCAAGCGAGAAGCGACTGCGAAAAGCAAAAGATGAAACAAGAAAAAACAAGGATTCTCCTCCGTGCTTTCTTTCTCGACAAAGCACGAAGAACTTTCTAAATTACGGATGTTATAGTTTGGTACAGATGTACAGCTTTGTTTGCGGGAATGTGATTGGTTTACAGCTTACTTGACTAACTTTTATGACTGTCAGATGTATTTTACCTCATAGTGCGAACTGGTTTCGATCTTGTTCTTTGTTATTGATTACGAAACAAGAAAACCCACCAATCAAGATGACAAATTTTTTTCCACATATTTGAAGTTCAGTTCGTTATTTTCTTAGTCAGTTGTGAGTGCAATATTTAGTACTGTATCGGTGCATGTTTTTACACAACTTAACTTTCTTTGTTTTAGCTAAATTGAAACTGTATAAAGATCAATTTCGTCCTTATATCTATGGCTTACAAGATTCAGCACAAGTACAGTCAACTGTTGATCGTATAAGTTAGCTCCCGTATTTGTTTTCACAAATTTAACGTTCCATCGCATACACGTTTTCTTGTGCCGGAAGGGTAGAAAATCTTTAGATAGAAAGATAAATATTTATAGTTGTAATCTGTTGTAAGACTACATTTCACCTTTAAGACAAGTAATTAGTTTTGGCGAAAGTCAATGATCATAGTTAAAAAAGATCATAGTTAACAAAGAAGCTTTACCGACTACAAGTCGTATTTCCTCTACCGAACTGATATTGAATTGACTTCGAATATTTTTTTGTTTTTCCTGTTAAAGCTAATTATATTACATGGTTTATGTTAACTGGTCAAAAGTTTTAAAATCGGTTCGTAAACATGAAGAGGGAAGAAGGCACCATAACATGTTTATCACAAAAATAAAAAAAGTACGAAGAATCCTCGTTTATTCTTGCTACAACTTTTACCTTTCGCAGTCGCTCCTCACTAGAGTGAAGCTATATACTCGCATTAACTTTGATTTGCACCAAATAAGGTGACCATTTATCGAATCGAATTGGAAATACAACGCTCTACAACGACGACAACAATAATAAACCTAAAAGCTCACCATGCATATGCGTGGAACGGCAAAATTTTTCAGCTTCGAGCTTACCCATCTTGATGCTTCTGCAACCGTCCAAACAAAACATTGGTATTTATAAAGTTATTTAAGCAGGCTTTAATATTCTTTATTCATGAAGAAAAATATCTTTAAACTGATCTTCACAACGTATGCATATTCGGCTCGTTCCGAAATAATACAAAATTTATTTACCTACCGCAGCAAAAACCGTTCTAACTTCCTCTGTTCTTATTAAGGAACTTAAGAAATGCGCATTTCTCGGCGACGGAAACGTCATTGACTGAGTAGGACTGGGAAGAGTACGCCGTACTCCCGCCACAAAATGAAACGTTAAGAAAACGTACGACTGCGACGGCTGAGGGTAAACAGCTTTCATTTTAAGAATGTCATTTCGAACTATTAGGGAGCTGTGTCTTCTTTGCTTCGACGAGGGTTATTTAACAGAAGAAGAGTTTATTTTGCTGTACAAAACGTACGACTCCGGAAACCCTGAATTTCCATACTGCAATTATTCCACATTTTGCCTTGAAGAAATGAATGAGGCAGAATGTTTAGCTTGCTTTAGAGTCGAGAAACGTGATCTTCGCTTTTTGCAACAAATACTTCAAATTCCAGCTACGATTAAATGCTTGCAAGGAACAATTTGTACAGGACTTGAAGGTCTGTGTATGCTGCTTAATCGGCTTTCCTACCCGTGTCGTTACTCAGATATGATACAAAGATTTGGACGACCAGTACCTGAGCTCAGCATGATCGTAAACAGAGTCGTCGATTTTATTTTTGATAATCATGGGCACAGATTGTTGGAGTGGAATAATGATGTTTTGACTCCCCAAAATTTGCAAATCTATGCAGATGCCATTCACGAAAAAGGATCACCTCTCGAAAATTGTTTTGGTTTTATTGACGGGACGGTAAGACCGATTTCTCGGCCTGGGCAGCATCAGAGAGTCGTCTACAATGGACATAAAAGAGTCCATTCCTTAATATTCCAGTGTGTTGCTTTACCAAACGGAATTATCGCGAATATATTCGGACCTGTAGGTAAGTCCAATGTTTTCAAATGTTTCCAAGGACTTGCAAATCATGTTTCAGCAATTTTTCCTCTGATGTTTTTCATGTTACTTTTACAGAAGGCAAAAAACATGATGCGGGTATGCTAGCTGAATCTCATCTGTTGGAAGAGTTGGAAGCAAATGCCTTTTCCCTTGATGGGAATCCAATGTGCATCTATGGGGATCCTGCTTATCCTCAAAGAGTTCACCTTCAAGCGCCGTTTCGAAATGCAAACCTAACACCAATGATGAAAGAATTTAATACCGCAATGAGCTCAGTTCGAGTGACCGTGGAGTGGCTATTTGGAGATGTAATAAATTCATTTCGATTTATGGATTTTAAGAAAAATCTAAAAATAGGGATGAGCAGCGTAGGGAAAATGTACATTGTATGTGCACTGTTAAGAAACGCACTGACCTGTTTATATGGTAATAGAACGTCTAATTTTTTTAAGGTCGACCCACCTTCTTTAGATCGATATTTCACCCATTAGTGAATTAAAAATATCGTTCAGGACGTCGAAAATGAACACATGTAAGCCATGCTTTGCAATTTATTGTTCGAGATGAACTTGAAAACGTTTTAACACAATTAGTTGAAAAGTCAGAACGTTTTTTAAATTAGTCAACCTCTCAGACAGTCATTTTTAACTAGTTTCCTGTATTTGATCAACGTTATGACAGTTGTATTAAAGATACTCAATCATACCCCGTTTACACAAACAAAACATGTTCGTAAGAAAGTGATTCTTCCACGGTTCTTTAAAAAGTTTTTTAACTAACATTTTGAGTTTAGTTTTGCACTGTCAAATATAGAAAGCGAAGGCTTTTTGGTAAACCAAAGTTTCACGTTGGCCAAATGCCCGAATTTGAATCGCAAGTAAAAGAGTTATATTTCAAACCTTGTTTAATTAAACAGTTTTTAAGCGTGTTTAAATTTTGATGTAAACGGGTTATTGGGTTTCAATTCGAATACAACACCTTAACTAAAAGAAGATATTTTCAATGTTTTTTACTTATCAATAAACCTTTGTAGTGCTGCCAGAAAGGCTTGTCCCATCTGTTGCTGCTGCTGCAAAAGAACTCTTTGGCTTTCCAACATTTGCTGGTTTTGTTGTTGCATCAACCGCATCATTTCAACCTGCTGCATCGCTGCTTGCTTTTGAATATCTTGCTCATTCTTTTTCAAAGCCAGTTCCTCTTGGCGAAGACCCATTTTTCCTCTTGTCTTTTCTTTAAGGTATTCCACGAGCTCACCATTTCCTCTACGCATCTTTTTTTGCTTCAAGGCCTCCTGCTCTTCGCCTTTCGAATTTCGTTTTCTTGTGTCCCCGATACGCTCCATTGCCTTCTTCCTCATATCTTCAGCGTATTCTCTTTCTTGGCTTTTTCGAGCACAAGATTCGTCCACAAAGCTGTCTTCCTTAGCTGACAGTTCTTCTATCAAGGCATCTTTCTCGCTAACTTGGTCCACGTCAATGCCACTGGCAGCTTCTTCTTTTCTGATCTTGTTTTTGTATTTATTCCTTAAAAGAGTCCACCGGTCTCGGACACTTCTTTTGTCTTTTAGTTTAAAAACAACAGAATCGGAGGTGTTTAATTTTTCGACTATGGATTCCCATATCAAGCCTCTACTTGGACTTCCTTTCTTATGAAGAAAAAGATCGCTTATCATCATTTCTTTCATCAGCAAAATGTCATGATCGTCTGTCCAATCCATCGGCCTAATAAAGTAATGAAGGAAGCCATTGTTGATATCATAGTTCTATGCTAACGAAATAAACAACTTGCCCAACTTCATATCATTACTTCCCTTGAGGCACAAATACTTATAAAATTACGTTTACTACAGCTGTACACGTTGTAGCCTTTCGATGGACTCACTCCAGGGTGTAAATACCAGATGTTCCCGGAGATATCTGACGACACAAAAAAATGTTTTAAAATAAATGCATTTGAACTTACTTGGTCTTTGACTTCGAATTTGTGGCAGAACTAGCTGTGGTCATTTCTCCAGATTGTCGAGGTAAATGTTGAAAAATCTGATTTCACTTCACCTTTCTATCTCTTTAAAGCGTCAAAATGAGAAACAAAAGGTAAAGCTAACTTTTTCTCGTTTAGAAGACCAAAAAAACCACATATGTCAACCTGAAAGCAATGCAATTTACTCACGTTTTAGACACGACGGCTCCAACTCTGTTTTGACGTCGGCGCGCAGGACGACGGCGGGTCGTCAAAATAGAAAACGTCATCCGGAAGTAAAATTTACATCCGGTCGACGTCGCCGTCGTAGAAAACTGCATTTCTTAAGTTCCTTATTGTCGTTGCCGACAACGTCTTATATAGAAAATAAACTTGTTCCTTATCCCTGAGAGGGTATTCTTTCCAAATTGTTTGCCTTCTTTCCTTTAGAAAATATTTACTTTTGCTTCACTTTGCTCAAAAATCTTGTCGCTTGTTTGGCCAACCCACCTGTTGCTCAGTTTAACTCGACGAACGTCACGATCCAGTAGAAGCGATTGAAACACCAGGCGGGAATCGTAGCCTTGTCAAGAATATTACTGCCCAGCATATTATTCTTAGTAGCATAGTTGAAGCAAACAAAAACGAACCAGTAGATAATGGAAATAATATTTAATAACTAACGTTTCGTTACGTAACCTGTAACATCATATGAGTGAATGATAACTATATTCACGTGTCGAGAACTTGGCTAAGATCTAGTAGCTTGTGATGGCCAATGAACGTGCGTTTTAAGATTTGAAATAAGTGACCAGTAGCAGCAAATTTGATTTCACATAGGGACAGGAAAAATTTACGCTAAAAACTTGCAAACTTTTGCTCGTTTCAGGTTATTCCGCACTGTTTTCAAACATATCAGTTTGTAATTAGGTAGTTGAAGTATCCATGTTCAAGATGTTGCTATTTTTTTTCCGACTTCCCTTCCTACTACTTGAGTGTTTCTTGAAGTGTTTGGTGTCACATTGTGAGATTACTTGGCAATCTTGTATAAATTTTAAAAACAGTCTTGAAAGATACTGGTACGAAGCCGTCAGTAAGGGGAGCGGGACGAGTCAAGTGGATTCTCTTAGTTCTCTCTCCTGTTCGCCTGTCATAAACAAAGTAAATACAGCTTATATAGCTATATTACCGCCATTTACAAATACTCGAGTCATCTACCTTTACTTCTGGGCTGTTTATTCTCAGGCGTTTGTTCTTAGGCTTAAATAATGAAACTTATAATGGAATCTTTTTGGGAATATTTTACGACAGGATTACGTCGCCAAGATTTCTTGAACCCTTTGACGTTTAAAAGTTCTTTTTCGACAGAATGACTTATATCACTGGTTTGTAACATCTTCTCACTTTCTGTGCATCTAATTATAGTATATTATTATTCAATTATATGAATATTGTGAGATCATCTTCTAATTTAGAATGAATATCTCCGGAAAACAATCGAAAGTGTTTTATTCTAAAGAAAATCATTGGACTCTAAATAAACGAACAGATGAAAATAAGTGCGTGTCGGGACACTTTCAGAGGGGTGGCTACCTTGGCAACGAAATGCTTTCTAAATGGCATTCAACTAACTAGCCGTTTCTTAAGCACCATTTACTGATGAACTTCCGCTTGAATTTGCCAAATGCCAAGTTTGGCCGAGGAAGTGCGAATATATAACTTGCAAGAGCCTATAGAAGGACGACAGAGCTGATGCAGTGTCGTTGCCAAAACGATTCCTTCAAAGAAGAAATAATCAATCGCCATACACAACAACCTATATTGTAAATTTACTTGACAGTGCGGAACCTCCTTGTTTTTAAAACGTTTTCAATTAAGTTATTTAGTACAAAATTGGAAATCTGGTGAGAATCTGTGCTCCAGATAATGTTATTAATTTCTTGTTTTTATGACAGGATCTGATACGCAATAGTTCTTTATTTTCTTGTATCATAAGCTGGTAAAATATCTATGTACATTAATAACGCAGATATAGAGTGGTTTGATGTAAAATCGATAAATATTCCTGAATCATCTGCGAAAAATGATCAAAACTGTTCGAGATAATGGTATATAGCAGTGACTACTTTGATTGAAATGCCCAACTAAATCTTCTAAAACAAGATTAGGTGATTTTTTTCCAAATAACTCCATCCTGTCAACATCCGTCATTATTTTAAGACAAGAACAATGGTGACAGGATTTCAAAACGAACAAACAAATGATACAAGTTTTTATACACAAGTTGATGTTCAAGCTAAATTTTACCAATGGTAAATTAGTATAATTGGTAATATTAGTATAAGGATCTTCTAATTTAAGTTGGGAAAGGTTTCCTGAACTTGCTGAGCATATAACCAAACAACTTCCAACAGTGAAACTGTTCCTGTTGGAAATTACAACAAAGTAATCTTAAGCATAAGTCTCAGTTTCCATACAAAGTGAAAAGATAACTAGTATTACCTAACATTTGCCGAAATAAGAATTGGTTGTTTATGAAGCCTGGAAGTATAACTGAGAATCATTTATAGAATCGTAAGGTTAACTTAATGGTCAAGCAGCCTTTCCATTAGCTCTCATGTCTATGACATCAGCAATAAATTGATTAACTTAAGCTTGTGATAGCGTGGCTAACTCTGCAAATAGCCCAGGACCAGCTAAAATCCAAAATAATTATACTTTTAATTTAAAATGATCGCAAATGAGCAACCAGGCAGGAATCTTAATTTTAGGACAAATATTAACGTTCGGCGTAAAACACGTAACAAAGCCCTTAAATAAGATAAAGAATATATTAAGCTAACAGACGTTTTGTCGCATATCGCAACATCATCAGTGTGAAATATTGTTACAAAGCAACAAATATATATGATGAAGACATCAAATTACAAGATATGTAGCAGCGGAAATAAAGAAGAGAAAATTCATAACAAAGACAAAGGAATGGAGCTGAGATTGCCATTCATTAAAAATTTAAAATTATTTCCTTCCAAACCTCTCGTAAGAAAAACCCTCTTAAATTCCAAAGTTAAACCCTCTTTGAATGGCAATGTCAACTCCATTCGTTTGTCTTTGTTCTAAATTTTTCCTTCTTTATTTCCACTGCTACATAGGTTGTAATTCGATACCTTGATTTCCTTATACATATTCGCTGTTTTGTAATAATATTTCATACACTGATGATGTTGCGAGATACGACGAAACGTTAGTTAATTTAACATATCCTATATGTGATTCAATGACTTTGTTTCGTGTTTTATGCTAGGCACTAATATTTTTCTTAAGATTAAGTGTACCCTAGTTATACGGTTTTAACATCGGTCACTGATATATATGTATATATGTATAGCAAGTTTGCTTAAGATAAATCATGCTATAAAGCATGATTTATCGTTGACTTACCAACAGTTAATAAGACAATAATCGACGAACATCCTTAGAATCATGAAGCTGAGTTTAGTGGTCATAGACCATATTTATAAATGACCACTATATTAACATTATTTGATGGGCATTTAAATTAACTTTTTTGCGCCTCGTATTTGTGTTTATGATTCAGAAGAATTTTAATACGAGGACTAGGCCGGATAGTCGAATTTAAATACTCATAAAAGAATATCAAACTTCACAGATAATGAATATAGTTTATGATGTCGTTCGCTTTAAAAGAAATAAGGATTGTCATTTGTATTTGGAAAAACCAGTTACGTAACTACATGGGTGGCCTGGGGGGAGGGCTCCGTCAACTCATAAAAATTACTCTGTCATTCCCATCAGCTACCCGATACGATTTTGAATAATGTAATAATCAACGCTTTAAAACTGGGCATTTCCACAATTACCAGTGTAGAAAGTAGCATATTTAATAGTTTGAGTAGCACTTCCTAAAATCCGTGCTAAATGGTGGTCATGCAAATTTTATTTAGGCCTCATCAAGCTCCCCTCCCCTCCCTACTATAAATGTTCGTGGTTATGCCAAACAGGAAAATATATGTTATAACTTGACAGGAAGTATAATACCTTAAGACCTGAAAGCAATCTGGTTTGATGTTACAAAACCTAAAAGTAAATCATTTTCTCGTTTTAATCTGGCATTAATCTCCAGATTCAAATTCCGATTCCTTTGGCTTATATAAAAATTTCTGAAAATTAACTGATAGCGAAAATAAATCGTTTATCATGAAGTGTGATCTCACCCGGTAACAAATCACAGATTTAGTTGATCGTATTGTTAGCAAAATAGAAGATCTTAATACACCATACGCTGCAATGAAAGACTTTTGAATAAGTAATCAAAATTTCGTGTTAAAGGGAAAAATGAGAGGAGCAGACTATCCAGATGTGGCATGGGATATTTGGACAACTTTTTCATGCTCCTATTTGACCTAGAAAGGTCAAAAGTAAGTACAAGCCGTGGTCTAATGTTAAAATTATAGATATAGGATACCACTGTGATTACCTATCAAGAAAAACGGTGTGAGCCTTTGCTCTCCAACCTATAATGATACATATAAAATGTGCTGAAGTAAGGTAAACGAACTTAACCTAGCTATTATAAGTTTATAATTTTAGAAGTGTGAGAGCTTGGAGATATCTTGAGATGAGAGATGAACGATCGTCAAGCTCTATCCTCAGAAAGACGATTTTGGAGCCCCAGACGGAGATGGAACAAGCAACGATCTGTTGACCTGTGAGATGTTCGAACCATTGAGCTGCCAAGACTCAGATGATAAGCTAAGGCACAAGTTCGACATATGTGCGACGCGAACGGAAGTCCTTACATGTATTAATAATGATATCGATGAAGTTTATACTTCTAGAAGTGTGAGTGCTTGGAGATACCTTGAGATGATAGATGAACGATCGTCAAGCTCTATCCTCAGAAAAAAGATTTCTGAGCACCAGATGGGGATCAAACCTGTAAAATTCTGTTGACCGGTGAGACGCTCGAACCATTGAGCTCCCAAGACTCAGATGGTGAACCGAAATGCAAGTTCGACATATGTGCGACGTGAGCGGAAGTCACTGCATACGTTAATATTGTAGCAAGAGAGAAGCCAGGCGGGAATCGCAGTTTCAGGATAAAAATCAGTGTCCAGCACCAAACGCTTAATAAAGCCATGACAAGGATAAAAATGAAGTTTTATTAAATACACTAACGTTTCGTCGCGTGATGCAACATCATCATAGTGGAGATATAATTACAGTTTACAGTGAATAAATAGATAGTTAGAGGTATTATATTACAGGAAGTTATAATTCGGAAATACGAAATAACAGTGTAATATTACTAAAATAAAGAAAGAGGAACAGAGCTAAGATTACCATTTAAAGATGGTTTAAGTTATGAGATTAGGAGGCTTTCTCTTATCAAAAGTTCAGTGGTTCAATTGCAGGAAGAAAGAATTTTGAAATCGTCAAGAGATGCAGAGTGGCCAGTTTCGATAAGATGTGGCATAACACTAGACGGTGAAAGATTAAGACGTTTTTTACTAGTAAGGGCTGAGATTCCTTAAATGATCCGAGACTCGTGTGTGTAAATGGCGAGTCGTTTGACCCGCATACAATGCGGTACAGCAAATGACACGTAAAAGAGTAGACAACATGAGACCTCAGACCTTTGGCAATTCTGTTCTTAAAGGAGAAAATGTGGAAAAGGCGCTTGGTTGGACGAAAGACGAAACGGATGTTGACATGGGGAAAGGCGGACGAACAAAGACTAAGAATTTGTATGCGGATTTGAAGAGAGTGAGTGCCAGTGAAAGGAAGACAGAAATACAAAACTTTTTAGGGACATTGTGAAGCAATGGCCTTGAAACAAAAACTTTATCCAAAAATAAGTAAACACACTCATCAAAAAAGTGAGTGAGATAACCATTGAGTTTAAAAATGTTTTTGAATGTGTCCAGTTCCTTATGAAAGTTTTCGTAGTTAGAGCAAAGATTAAAGAAACGGTGTAATAGAGATAAAGTCAAACTCCTTTTGTAAGAAAAAGGAATAAAACTGTCGAAATCGGTAAAGAAGCCAGTGAAAGTAGGTTTGTGATAAACTGAAGTCGAAAATGATCGATTGGAGCGTGTAATTTTTACATCTAGAAAAGGAAGAGTGTTGTTGGATTCGACTTCAGGAGTAAATTTAATATTGGGATGTTGGTGATTTAGGAAATCAAGAAATAAGGGGATGTGACTTGGAGAACGAAATAATAAAAAACAGTCATCAACATAGGGTAGATAATATGTGGGCTTAAAGTCAGGGGGACAGTTGTTGAGCCAATTTCTTTCATGAAATGATAAAAAAGTATCAGCGAAAAGCGGTCCAAGTTGGGACCCCATGGCAACACCGTCTATCTGTTCGTAAAGGGAACCATTAAAATGAAAATGACACTCCTTAACTGAAAAGTGTAAGAGTTTCTTGAACTGCTCACAAGAAAAACCATGGTAATGAGTTGTGTTAAGAAAGAGACGATTGATTATTATGTCAATGGTTTCGTCAACTGAGATGTTAGTGAATTGAGAGGTGATGTCGAAACTGGCCATGATTAAATGGTTAGAATTAAACTTTAGGTTGAGTAACTCTTGAACAAAAGAAAAAGAGTCACTTACCATATATATACCAGAAGAGATGGGACGGAAAGGGGGCAACAGGAATTTGGCAATCTTGTAGGAATGAGTGTTGATGGAAGAAAGAATAGGAAGAAGAGGAACGTTATTTTTATGTATTTTCCCCTCGCCCACCGCGCGAAGTGCGGTGCGAGGGTACTAATCTTGACGTGCGTGGAATCCTTTTACACGCGTGGCGATTACTAGGGAGAAAAATTTTCGCTTTGTGTATGTATCTTTCTTTATATATATATATATATATATATATATATATATATCCATGGTGTCTGGTCACTCAAAAATGCCGTGTGCAAGCTCGGGGACTGGTATGTTGTTGAACAAACCGTACTTAGGTACCGTATTGAACCAAATCGATTTGGTCTCCTTATTTTTTCCCTTGTAAAGATCTCTTGCAAGTTGTTTACATTATTTGAACACTGAAGCCAGTAAATGATTTAAGACCGGCAAAGGAAATGGCTTTCTTGGTGCCTGCGGCTGGTTTCTCCACCTCCGTAACTGGGCAATTTATGACTTGACAGAGCAGTTCTCAAAGTTAGCTCCTTGGAATATGCATTTGCCAACTGTTCACTTTTTGCAGCAACGTTTTGTCTTGGTTCTTTCTGATTTATATGAACAAAAGACGTAAGGGAACTCGCTTGCTGTCAGGACATTTGCTAAGCGACTATCTGTATTAAAATGACATTCTTCGCTGAAGTTGAATAGATGTCCATTAGTATAAATCTTGAGACTTTTCACGTTCTGGTAACCACTTACCTGAGCAGCATAATCACAGGTACGTCTTAATCGAGTAGCTTTGAAATACAAGTTCTGCGAACGGAATTGTTTTGAGCAGCTTTCAAAAGTAGCTTCCCGACTTCATTCTTCCCTAAAGGAGACATCTTGTACGAAATATTACCGCCTGGATTTTGCTAGTGTTTATTGGTAAAGTAGAATGAAGATTCTGGTTCATTCATCTCTGTACGACGATTATTTTTGAACATTTTGCAGTATTTAAGCGGACAGCGTTCATGGTCAATTGTTTGAGAAGTGGGATAGAACACTCGTCATCCAGAAGAGTTGTCCAGGCCATGACAGTCTTTGGATGCTTTCTCCGCTTTCCACACAAAGATTTCATTGCCTCAATCAGGATTTTTTTCGCTATGAAATGTCACCCCATTGAAGACGTTAGGATGTATTTTTGGCTCGAAACAAAAATGCAAGGTAAACAGCCACCAGGTAACTCGCTGCAAAGCTACTTGTTTTTGGTCACCAAGTTATCCTTCGGCAAAACAGTTGTCCGCTTTAGTCTTTCTCACTTCAAGAGTGATTTGTGCATGATGACCTTTACCGCATCCGGTCGGTAATGCTTTCATCAGGATTTTAAAACCTCTCAAGAAAGTTTAAAGTCGTCTGTGTATAAATTTACCATTGAACTCTTTGTGTTGAGGTGCCACTGAATGCTTAGTTGAAAATACGGAAGAGTTGCAGGTTTATACGCCATATTTCTTTTTTATTGATGTTTTGCCTTGGAAAAAGTACGTCTTTTACTTCCATCTTCTCGTTCTTCTTTCGACAAAACTTGCACAAGGTTTGCTTGTCAAATTTTGTTTTATATTTTCCGATTTTTGGTCAGCGATAAAACTGTGGAATTCGTTCATGTTTTCTTTGTTTACTTCGTCGATTTCGTAATTCGTTTCATCTTCGTCACCAAAGTATTGTACTTCCGGATGAATACTTAGCATAAACCCTTATCATAGCAGATCTTAAAGGCATTTGTAACCAACTTTGAGGTAACGTATAATTTATCAATTTTTAATGTCAAAAATAATGACAGAAAAATGTTCAACCATGAGCTGTCCGTAATGCCGGCATCCGTTTGATAACCTATGAGAATGCTCCACTTTTAAGACGGAAAGTCTGGTCATCTAATAAAACAATCTTTCTTTAAGGCAAAATGAGTGAGAAGTCTAATTGGAAAATGACACGAATTACCATAAACCCGCAAATAATTCAGGGTATTGATCCTATAATTCGTTGTTTAATAATTTAATTGTAAGAATGGACATCTTACCATTTGTTAAGCCGTTGAACGTTATTCTCACCGAACTTTTTGTTTTAATAAAGCAGAATTGAAATTTTAAACGTAAATATGACTATAAGCAGTTTAAATATAAAATAATTTCCAGTTTGGATTGTTGTTTATTTGCGGCCAAATTCTGTGTGGAATTTTTTTTATTGCATGTCCTTTTCCAGTTATAGTCAGGAGGATTTGTCTTTTTGAGAAGTTTGAAAAATTATCATTGTTACTTGGATTCTCGAGAGATATATTGGAAGGGTGGGCGAGAAGTTGTTGCGTGCACGTATTTCTAGTTGAGAAATATATTGCTTTGAAAAGTGTAACTATAAGAGGTATGGACAAACCGTGGATAAATAGTGAAATTCGTTTGTCAATTCGAGAGTGTAATTGTTATCTTCGAATGTATAATAATAACCCTACGTTTAACTGGTGGGAGCGTTATCGTAGGCAGTGTAATCAAACAACTTATTTAATTAGAGATGCCAAGAGTTTATATTATGAAAATCTTAACAAATATTTGAGTGAGACTGTAAGCCTTCTATTTCCACGATATTGGAAAACGAGGAACCAATAACTGATTCTATTAAGAATGCTTGTATATTTAATGATTATTTTGTTGCTCAAACTGAACTGGATGGAGTTACCAACGTTCCTTCACAAGTTTCTCCGTTTCAAACTTCCAACTTTCTTTCAGGCATTGTCGCAACTCCCCAGGAAATTTTAAAGTTTTTAAACAACGTTGATAAATCAAAATCGTTTGGTCATGACGGGATAGGTAATAAAATAATAACTCTTTGTTATGGCGGTTTTCATATGTCTTTTTTACCAGTTTTATTAATTTATCGTTCAAGCTAGGAAAATACTCATCCCAGTGGAAATTAGCAAATGTTATTCTTCATTCAAAAAAGAAAACCGTCAATTAAAGATAAACTATCGCCCTGTTTCGCTGTTGCCCTCTCTCTCAAAAACTTGCGAAAAAATATTTTTTATTCGTCTTTATAATTTTTTGTTGAATATTGGCTTTTTATATAAATTTCAATCAGGTTTTAGGCCCTATGATTCTACAGTTAACCCATTAATATATATATTGTTCACGAAATTTATTCAGCCTCTGAAGAAGGTAAAGAAGTGCGTGCTGTTTTCTTTGACATAAGTAAAGCTTTTGACAGAGTGTGGCACACTGGATTGCTTCGGAAACTGGAAGCACTTGGTGTCAAGGGTACTTTATTGAAATGGTTTGATAGTTATCTCAAAAACAGAGAACAACGTGTTGTTATCAAGGGGCTCTCATCTGAATGGAAAAGTGTTAAGTCTGGTGTATCGCAAGGGTTAATTCTTGGCCCACTATTATTTTAGATACATATAAACGATATTACAGCTGGACTTCTCTCCCACCCATTCACTTATGCTGATAATACAATGCTTCTTGAGACTGTTGAGAATACGGATGTTTCTGCGAGTCATCTAAATAGTGACCTGCTGGAAATTTCCGAGTGGTCGGATAAGTGGCTTGTTACCATGAATCCATCCAAATGTCGATTTATGGTGTTTTTTCTTATACATAAAATACCTATTCACCCTGCCTTGACTTTGGATGGCGTACATATAAAGGAGGTAGAGTCCCAAACTCAACTTGAACTTACATTTCAAGTCAATATGTCTTGGAGGAGTTATATACAGAATATTTTCAAAAAAGCATGAAAAAGATTAAACATGTTAAAATCGCTGAGATATAGGGGCAATAAATCTACATTGGTTTGTCTATATAAAAGTTTAATTAGGCCGCTTATGGAATATGGAGACGTAATATCGGGTAATTCCACCAATGGTGAATCACAATTATTGGAGGGCATTCAGTATGATTCTGCTAGGGTTGCAAGTGGTGCTATTAAGGATGCAAGTACTGGAGCTTTGATGAATGAACTTGCTTGGGAGGATCTTAGTACAAGGAAAGAGATGCACAACTTAGCATATTTTTTTAAAATCGTGAGAAATATTTCTCCATTGTATCTTGTTGAATTATTACCAGGTACTGTGGATGAAAGGGTCCATTTTTCTCTAAGATCGAGTGAAAATCTTTACTTCTTTTTATGTCGAACAGCTAGATTTCAACAATCATTTTTTTCTTCTACAATTAATCTATGGAAATCTTTAATTGTTGATATAAGTCATTCAATTTCATTACCAATATTCAAAGCCAAATTGAAGTCTGTTTTTTTGTCTCGCAAAGTATGATTATGTATTTGATTTCTTTCTAACACGTCGAGCGTCCATTCTCCATACCCGTCTTAGACACGATTTTCATGCTTTGAATGAATGCTTGTTTAGAATAAATTGTTGTTTATCACAAAATGTGATTGTGGTATGAGGAAGGAGATCATTCCTTGCCTCAGCTGAGCAAATTTGTGGTAACAAATAGTCGGAGAGCAGCGCTTCAATGACAGTTTTTTATATTCTCAACGGTATTGAGGATATAGGTTATAAGGAAAACTGTAATTTTTTTAAGGAAGTTCAGAATTATATTATTTCTTTAAATCGCTTCTCTCCGGTCATTAATTAATTTTTTGCGTGGGAGTGTATTTCCTTCACTTTTCTTTTTAACATGTGTTGTATTTTTACTAATCTTTTGTAATTTTGTACATGGTGTGAGCCCCTTAGATAAGAAATTCATGATTTTTTGGCAAACACTTTCCAAAATGTAAAAAGCACAATGTGAGGTTACGGGTGGTGGTAATCCGTGATAATTTATGCTATAAATATCACGATTTCCATATTGCCACACGAGAGCCGCTTTCCAAACACTAATTTGAGAAAAATGTACTTGGATAGTAAATACATAATGATTTGATAATTATGATACTCTCGTATACCCTCACCAAAATGTAGTTATATTTCCCTACACAAATTTTGTTTAAAAGATTGAAGTTTTCTGTTGGCAGAAGAAATAAGAAGAAAATTTGGAAACTATTCCGTGAATACTAACAAAAGCACACAATAAGATACACATTGCTATGTTGATGAATTTTTTTTTATGTTTTTTTTTTTTTGTTTTTTTTTTTTTTTTTTACCATATGACCTAAATCTAGCTACATCCTATTTATTTTGCTAACGATTCTAAACGCAGTTAGTAATCCATTTCAATAAATCATTCCATCGGTCAATTGTCGATTACTTCTGGAACGAAAGAGTTATGAAAGATAAAATTAACAACATACCTAAAAGTACAACGACATGTACACAAGTCCTGTATCTAAGATACCAACTTTAGATTACTTATCATTTTGCTAGACAAAAGTAGCAATGTTACTCGACAATCGATAAAACCTGAGTTTTGAATTATAGTGATATATATCGATAATGATATCCATGTTTGTAAATTTTCTTTTCCTACTTGCTGCTATTTCCAAGGCCGTATATACAACTAAATAATCACCCCAAGATATTTCTTTCTGTGATAAAACGTTCTGTTAAATTGAATTGTAATTAGTAGTAACGTTAAGCAATCGAGAAATTTTCCCCCAAACTTCACCTGGCAAGACTCGCAAAATTGTAAACTGAATATACCCTGTTTTTATGGCAACAGCCAAGTTCACATAAGTTGTTTCGTGAAGGCAATCAAATGCACATAGTAAATCCTTTCTAAAAATTCAGGAATATATCTTACACGATCAACGAAGTTATAAACCCTCTCAAAAACTAAGGAAAACCGTAGCGTGAAAAATGTTTCAGGAACAACCTTAAGTTAAGATCCAAAATTATTAACATAATATATATATATATATATATATATATATATATACAAAAATCAACCAAAACAAGGAATGGATTTGGCATTAAGAGGGCTCAATGCTTCAAAAAGTAGAGCAGTATAAAATAAAATAACATAAACTTAACTGATGATCGTATAGTGGCGTGAAACTCGGAATAGCGAGACAAGACATTTTAAGTTTATGTTATTTTATATATATATATAAATATATATATAAATATAGCTGTTTATTTTTAATTATTTGCCATTAATTAAATTTCAATTGTGCATTAACTCTCTGGCTTGTTAGTCATCGGATCCCGAGCAACCTCTTCAAGTGGTTTTGGTTTATAATTTGTAAACACTCGACTTTAGCCTTTCTACACTCTTGACCGACCGATTTAGCCACATCCAGTTACTCGACTGCAAAAATAGGTATGGATGAATTTTTATCCTTATTCTTGATCATGGTAACCACCTTTTCAAAAGAGCTAAAAATAATTTAGATCCTATCAGACTTTTGATATAGTTCTTACCATTATGGGAAGCCGTAATCTTTAATAATAGAGCGGTAGAGTGCCAAAGCCAAAGCCTTTCTTAAAACCTAAATGACCATATCCAAGACCATACCCACGTCCAAAGCCAAAACCAAGCCCCTTGCCCAATCCGAGACCACCAAATCTTCCTCCAAAGCCGAAGCCCTTGGCATAGTAGCTCGGGTCAGCTTGAATTTCGTCCCTGTAAAAAAATTCATTATTTTTATACTTACCAAAGGACATTTTTTAAACATTTTTACAGACTCTAATACTTAAAGTTTTTTGTGAGCCACTCTAACGCTAACGTTACCCAGACTAAATACTTGCAGAAATTAAGAAGTGACAACTTGATACGTTTATCGAGGTTTGACCTTAGTTATCGTTGTCAATTGGAAAGAGAATAACGCTGAGACCAAGAACTCAAACTAAGGATGCTATGTTTTGCATGAAATTTTCACTTGTAAGTTAAACATTTCGTTGGGATTAATAACTTGTTTTTTGACTTGCAGTTGAAAGTCAAATTCATAATTCGAGATTAAACTCTTGGTTTTAACTAATTCGAGTAGAATTGGAACCCATGTGGACTAGTGTATTGATGACACTGCCTTACTTATTTACTGACCAATTATAACAATGCAGAATAATCGAGTTTTATAAAGTGAGATAGGTTGTGAAGATGAAAAAGATTCGTATCTAATTACCTTCTTTGGTCTTCATGATGTTCGATTGGCAATGCGGATGAGATTGCGATAAGTACAGCAAGAAACAGCACGAAGTACGCAGATTTCATGATGATAATTTGACTGAGTAATTAAAACAAGTGAAATGATCGTATCTTTCTACATCTACGCTTCTTTTATACGTTTGGCTTGAGCTCATCTTTAATAGAAAGCCAATATTTAAACATCATTAGTCAGACCAGTTAATTTGCAAGATACCTAAATTTAGAATACTTCAACAAACTTCCAGATTCCAATCATTGAATTCTAGCCTCTCTATAGCATCATAGTGTTTTTCAAGCAGTATACATTAGATAAGTAGTTTCTAATAGCTAATTAAGAAATAAAAGAAATCATGGAACACTTTAAACCTTTCCAGTCCGGGACGTCTCCCCTTCACGAGTAAAGTCGTCAAGGATAAGTCAGTGTGAAATTAAGAAGACGGGTAAGCAACGGAAAGAGTTACTTTATAAATCTACTATAATTATTTTTCTTTATCTTTTTTAAGTAGTACAGAATTTAAGCAAAAACGAAACGTAGACACAATGTATTTTGCAATGCACTACATTAGTTTGGATATTGAAATAAATAAGATGAATAGCTTAAAATTTGTTGACATCCACGAAAAACACCCCTTTCTACCACAAAGAGTTCGAGTACAATCACCACTAGT
Organism: Heliopora coerulea; assembly: GCA_030142905.1. NCBI lineage: Eukaryota > Metazoa > Cnidaria > Anthozoa > Scleralcyonacea > Helioporidae > Heliopora > Heliopora coerulea. The sequence goes on along the minus strand of JASJOG010000079.1, from coordinate 909,888 downwards.
TAATAAAATTTAATTTATGAGTAAATGATTGTGAATTTGTAAACTAACTATGTTTTTCGAACATTGTACTTGTCAAGTCAAAACTAAAAGGTAAACAAATTTATTGGATTACAAAAATATTCGATTGCAAAATATGCAACAGAATTTTAGTGCAACGGAAATGCTTTGGAAAGGTTACTGTTGTCACAGGAATAAGAATCTGCTGATATTTCCTAACTGTTTTTGGCTGTGTAATAAAGCACTTAAAATAATATTTCCAATGATACTTTAATCTCTTTCAGAAAGATTAGCATATTCATTTTCGAAAAAAAAAAAAAGGAAAAAAAAAACATTCAAGGGCACAAGAAATTATAAACTGAAAAATGGCATTTAATTATAATAATTGGTTGGCCACAGAATACCGTATTGCAAAACTTCAATATGATGTAAAACGTATGAACCGATTAAATGGAAACTCTTGACATTGCTTAACGTATATCAATAAACAGATCACATGAAGGATTGAACAATTTAGGAACTTTTTGGGTGAAAACGATGCTTCTTACTTTAGTTTCTGTTTACGAGTTAATTAATCAAGAAAGACATCCCTGAACTGCAATGGATTGAAGGAAAAACAAATACGCTTTGGATGAGAAATAAGCTTGGAAACGACTATTGCTTCCAAACATCAAGATTTAACTTAAAATATTCCTTTATTTCTTAAAATAAAAAGAACCTGGACAGTACCATCATAGAAAGAGGATCGGCACATTGCTCAAGCTTAGGTATTTATTAAAACCAAAACATACATGTTTCGAGACAATTGATAAACGTTCGTCAAGCTCTATCCTCAGAAAAATGACAACTGCAACCTTCTGATGACCTGTGAGACGCTCCAACCATTAAGCTACCAAGACTCAGATGGTGAGCTGAGGTGCAAGTTCGACATATGTATGACTAAAGCGGAAGCCATTATATGATAATACTGATATTATATATCTCTTACATATATATATATATATATATATATATATATATGTATATCTTATTAGTATCATTATTAACAAATAGAGGCTATCACACTGGTCGCACGTATGTTGAACTTGCACCTTAGCTCCCCATGTGAGTCTTGGCTGCTCAATGATTCAAGGGTCTCATCGGTCAACAGATGGTTGAGTGTTCGATCTCCATCTGGGGCTCAGAAATCGTTTTTCTGATGATAGAGCTTGACGAACGCCCTTCTATCATCACAAGACATCTCCAAGCTCCCATATTTCTAAAATATACATCCCAAATACATATTTGGCAGTTTAACTAAGTAGTTGCCACCTTTACCCTCTTTATGTAGGTAGCGTTCCGTTAATGAGCGAAATTGTCATAATCAAAATAAAAGATAACCTTTTAGATTTTAAATTAATTGATTATGTGGTCTTAAGATAAATTATACACAAATTGATTCGTAAAATGGTTTGATAAATATTACAAGCTATATCTTAATAGTTTGCAATATTTCTGAGGGAAGAAATCTGTCTACCTACCTACCAATCTATCCATCCATCCATCCATTCATCCATCCATTCATCTATCTATCTATCTACCTATCTATCTATCCATCCATCAATTCATCTATCCATTCATCTATCTATCTATCTCTCTATCTGTCTGTCTGTCTGTCTATCTTTCAAAACTGGGCAGGATAACATTAGCTCAAGAAAGAAAATGGCAAAAGGCCACAATGATTCACAAAATTATGAATAACTGTGCACCAAGCTACTTGTCTGAAATGCTTGAAAACCAGTTTGGCTCAACTAACTATAACTTAAGATCATATGAAATAAAGCATTCAGATACCATAGGTGCGAACCGAATGCTACAAACGAAGTTTTGCAGAGTCTGGCCCAATTCTTTGGAAATCATTGCCAAAAACCTCTGAAGGAGGAGGAAAGTTCGCAAAAATTTAAACAAAATATTAAAACCCAAAATTTCTGCATTGACAACATGTAAAGCTTTTCATTGCAATACAATGTACATTCTGTAAATACGTAAAACTATTAAATTTTGTAAATATAGCTTCATAGGGTTACACAGCTTCTAGGTAGACCAGACTTTAGGATTTCATGCACTTGTAATTTTTAACTCTGATAGAACCACCGTGGTTAAATAAATATTCTATTCTATTCTATTCTATTTTATTCTAACTACCTATAAAGAAAGAAAGAAAGAATGAAGGAAATAAACAGAGAGAGTGAAAGACAGAGAGTGAAAGACGGAGAGAGAGAGAGAGAGAGAGAGAAAGGTCAAACCTTAAGCATATTTATTCAAAAATGGCCTTTATTGACAAAAATGTGCATATAAATGCTATTCCACCATTCCTCTTAATTTACCCTTTACTACTTATAGAATCTGTTCAAAGTACTTCTTATGATAACTAAATGATCTCAAAGTATGTGATATTATGGCACTTACAACGTTATTCTGTTAACATTTTTAGCATCATATCCATCAAACTACTTCTACACAATTAAAGCGGTCAAATGAAGAAATTATGTGGCATGTACGTCGTCTACCAAATGGGCATTTCTCTACTATTTAATTAAAAGTTTGGGATATGAATTTACCGCATTCCTTTATTAACCTATTTTCACTAATTTAACCTTTAATTTAGGCGAGTAAATTAGACTTTTCTTTTTAAAAATATTCTCAGGGTTCTTAATATCAGACTTCATACAATTTTAATAAACCGACATAGCAACATGTGAACTTGCATGTTAATAAAGGGGCTTCCTTAAACCTTCATTTGGAGCAAAGATTTTTAGAGTATGATTTATATTTTCTTGAGTCAAATTGCCAACGCTATTTAGAAACCAGTTGCGCTGTCTAATTCTAAACCAATTTTGTCTATCCACTTTCAACTGTAATCTCGATTTAAAATACAATTGACCTTTTCAATTTTTATATGAAACACTGTGTTTAATAAAATAAAGATGCTTGTCAAAGTAAATACCTGTTAAGTGCGCAAATATAAACTTTATAATCTAAGAAAATGTTTAAATGATAATTACTCGGGCTGTTTTTGGTATCACGGGAAAGGCCCGTTTCTGTATTTTTTTCCTCGTGTTTTACTATTGCAATCATTGCGCAATATTTCCAATCCAGTCTTGCAAAGATGTCAAACGCTTCGAATGGAAGATTTTACGATTGCTTACACGTTTAGTTTTTATCAAGTTGCTGGTAGGTTATTTCAAATGACTTCCATACATACAGTTTCCGATGTTACCTATACACTTATTGCGTTGATATTTAAAAGCTCGTCGATGAAGAGCTTCACATAAAGTTTCAAAGCGATTTTTAGTCAGGTTTACCGACGATCTTCCTTCACCGTGTCAGTGACAGTTAAGAGATATCTTGGATGATATATACTATACAAAGTTGTAACTTTGTTTCTGTTAATTCTTGTTTCATAACTTGAATATCAAGCTAATAAGATGACATTTTTCGAATTATGTTGTATTCTTTACTTAACTTAGTTTTGAATGGTTTCAACGCAGGAAAATCAGTGCCTGTTGGTGAATGTTTGTCGTGTGGGATAGTGTAGAGATGTTGCGACGGCCTCGGATGCGGTCATTTTCAAGGTTGAAAAAAATGATGAAAAACCAGCCTATTTCTGTATCTTGTTGGTTTCAACATTTAATTGGCGAAAGTCGTAATCACCTTTCGTTAACCGGAATGACATATCAAAGGCCTGCTCGAACAGAATGGTATTAGTTGAGTCGAACTTAACACTTCACATAGAGAGTTTCTCCTTTTTAAGACAGTTGCTTCTTAATTGTCACTGTTACTTTTCTTTCCCTTTCCTCTACTTGTAGGGTCATCACGACAGTTAAATTCATTCATATAAACGTAGTTACGAGTAAAATAAGGGAATATATATCACAAAAAGATTATTATGACAACATGTGATTGTTCGAAAGATATTCTAAATTTCCAACGATAGCATATTACCATACCGCGATAAAAATAGATAACTGCTCAACCTCATAAATATCAACTCAATATGTTTCTTAATATTTTTACGTTGATATGCTCAATATCAAAATTATAGTTATCTCAGAGACGGAGATATTCATATAATCAGAAACTCTAAAAATTGCAGTAAGAAATGATTCAGAGCCATCCTTCACAATGAAATGAATCTCATTGAGTTCAGCAGCAAATAATGCTTCAAAATTATGACTTCTCTTTTAACACTAAACCTTCAGTAAAAAACAACATTTGCAGAATGGTGTAAATTGAAGAAATGTTTGTTTCATTAAGACTCATGACTCGTGGAAGTTGATGTGGTTCTTAAGTTTTTGCGCCTTGAAAGTATCGCCCACACCAAAATTAGTGACATCCAATAATTGCTATATAAAAAATGTCGAAAATCGCTAGTTTCAGGATTCAACAAAGTTGAATTGGCAATTCGTCAAAACAATGATAAATTCAAAAGCGAGAGTGCAAATTGCAAAAGTAATTATGAAAGAAGTTTGAAAGTATATGTTTGTACTATATAATTTAATATTAGGAACATTCACGGTAATTACCATTAACATATTTTCTCAGAGGCTGCACTTTACTATGACATACTCATCCGGTGCTTACTTTGATAACACTCTTTATTTCATTAACTGGTGAAAAAGAGAGATAAAGTGGATTTAAAATTAGACATTGTAACTAGCAATCAAGTAGCACTTATTGTTACTATGCTGCACAAGTTAGGATAAAATATTTAAGAGTTACTGCGGCTTAACGGGAAAAACGATGATCAGATAATCGATCCTCATTAAACAATTTAAGAACATTTTATTTACTTTATAAATTTTACTTCTTGCTGGCCTTTTATCACATTATTTTATCACATTTTATCACACCTCCTATCACATTATTCAAATTAAATTTCATTTTCAAGTATCTAATATTGTTTATCCTGCAAAATCTTTTCTGGAAAAATTTTTCAATTTTTAAGCAAATGTTTTTGAAAGAGGCTAAAGTGCTATTGGCAATATAGTTTCAAGTACCGTTTTTAAGTAGTCAAAAAATTCAGCAACTAAGAGAAGAAATATGTATTCCTATAACAAAATTTGCCTAACCTAACCATTTCCGTTCTACTAAAATGGTATTGTGTATAAAATGATGGAATAATTATGATCTAAAGCTGTTCACGTTTTGATTTGAACCCTCCAATATGGAGGTCTGGGTTTTATTATCGGGTGACATTTTAAATTTTTAACTTCTTTATTGATCACACCATCGGTTCAAGTTTGCAAACCCAAATCCTCTAAATATATTTCCTGTCACACAGATCATACCAATACCCATATAATTATCAGTAACGGTAGTTAGACGTTCTGAAAACAGAGCTTTATAGAAGATCTGAGCTTCAAGAACGCTCACCTATCATCATTCCGTCGCTTTGATAATATTAACAAGATATTTTCAGGTAAATCTATAGTGAAGGTTTCGGAACTCATTGTTTTTTGTTCAAATTTAGTTTCCCTATATTTTGCCCCATTTTGGGGGGCAAAGCTTTATGGATGCAAATATGTAGATATTTCTTAAATTTCATTACCAGATAATTCTACATAGTTTGCATACGCGTATAAACAATTAAAGTTATTAACTTTACGCACAATGATAAATATGGCCTTGCTAAAATTATGGCAACAGCATGTAATACACATCAAACATTACATGTCTTTTGTTTTATACATCCCACGTTACAAGTGTTTGATAATTAAAAAGAATTTATGCTTCTTGAATTTGATTAAAATGTAGTTATCATAACTTGGTAACTTAAGTTCTAATTCAGACTACGTTGTACTAGACTCATTCCCTACTTTTTGTTACTTAGAGTAATTGTAGGAATAACGAACATCAGCACTTCTGAAGGGAAAAAGCTGACGTGGTGGGTTTTGAATTATTGGAAGAAATCATCAGCAATAAATAAACGGTCTGTAAGTCTGAGACACTAAATTGTTAGCTTCTACACTCTGAATGGTGAGGTATCAGGGGCGAATCCAGAGGGGTGCAACCATTGCTCAAGCACCGGACAGTTTTTCGCAATTAATTTATGCAATATTTGATACGCCCGCAATCCTCTGTGGACAGCTGCGCAATCTTATATTGAGGCCTTTAGCCTTCTAGAAGCATCCGCCAAGCATCGGTACGAACCTGAGCGCAAAACTTTAGCAATCCGAGCACCGCTGAAGGGGTGCTAACCAATCAAAGCACCGGATTTTTATGGCGGGAGCACCGGTGAGCACCGGTGGAACTCGTTAACTTTTAAAATAATTAAGCAAACCAGTCGTGCTTAAGGCTTCGGCTTCAGTTCCCCGATGACCATAAATAGCGGGAGCTTAGCGATATATTATAAAATTGTTTTTCCGCGTGAGGAGCCTTTCGCAACGTGTCGTCTTGTACAATCGTGAGTTCTGTTGAATTCTGCTTGATTAGCAAAGGCTAGTTCCCGAAGTGTTTTACAACAGTTCCTCGATATACCTCGTGACAGCTTTTCTCCTCAGCAAAGGGATGAAAAATTATCCTTAGTTAAGGAACACTACGCGCAAATGGTCGCTCTTGAGAGGAAAAAAGTTGATGATGGTTGTGTTCGTTTAAAGCTCTGTCCTTTTGCCCAGCTTCAGTTTCCGAAAAGTGATAAATTGTGTTCCGCAAATCATCAACCAGTACGGGAAGTGTGTATTCTAAATAGCTCATGAATATTATAATTCAAAGTTTTTATCAATAATGTTTGAAACAAGTTAAGAAACTCATGAATATATTAAATAATATATGAACGATAAAATGCTAATCAGCCATTTATCGTCCAGTCCCCATCTTATGGCATGTAATGCATTGTTTATTATGTTTTGTTTTGTTCGGTTCTCGGTTAACTACGGTCTACAGATCGAAGTATGTCAGTCGTAAATTACTAAATGCATTGAAGTCAACTGAACAACTCGAAGGATCTCCAGCCAACATGACATCAAATAGCATATAGTACCAGATACGCTTATATTACTAGCAGAATTACTTGAGACTGAGAGAAAGTAGTTGACAGACTTGTTTAATTAGCTTCCATAACGTAAGGTTGAGTAGTTTGCTAAAAATACTTTCGTTATTTCTGTGAATACAGTAAATTATTTACCCCTGAAAAACACTATAAGATGTAAATGTAACAAAAACCATTAAACGTCAAGGGAAGAGGAGTAGTATGTTGGATACTAATTTTTTTAATTCTCTAATACTTGCCTTAGGACTACTGGTGATGGAAACTGCCTTTACAATGCTTGTTCTCTGACAGTTATTGGATATGAGACTCTGGCTATTAATCTCCGTTGTCTCACAAGCATTGAGCTATACCAAAATGTTTCTTACTACTCTTCTCATCCTTTGGCTGAGAAGCAACATAGCAAAGGTGCATTTAAAAATAAACCAAATACTTTTGCAATGTGCCTATCTGATGCAGCACTTGATGGCTTTAGGAAAGAGGATCCAAATTCAGCCATTCTTACTGAAACTGTTAACAATGCTCATAACCACCAGTTTCCTTCTTTTCTTTGCTTGGTTTCACTATCAAATACTGTCAGCTTTCCAATTGAATCATATTATCCAGCAGGTCCAGATAACTCAAAGGATTCATTGGCATGTATTTTTAACTGCACCATTTACCCCAGAGAGTGGTCAACCAGCTTTCAAACAGATAGGCTTCATATTTTCTGTTGTGTTGTTTTGCCATTGGACTACCTTGAAACAAGAGTTGTCCCCCAAACCAAAAATAATTATTTTGACCCTCATAAATCAGAATCAAGTTCATTGGTGGATGAAGCTTATATTACACCAGAACTACCAACCATTTTATTGATTCATCTACAGAGATTACAAAAATGTCCAATCTCCCTGATAACCCATTTTACTGGACCAAGATTATGTCTAACTAAATTTATTTCCTGACTGCTATGTTGCTGCTTAACCAAGATTATTTTGAACAAAATTTACTTTCTGACTGCCGTGTTGCTGCTGGAACAAGATTATTTTGAACTAAATTTACTTCCCGACTGCTGTGTTGCTGCTGGACGAAGATTACATGTATTTTGAACTAAATATGCTTCCTGACTGCTGTGTTGCTGGTCAATCATGGTGATCTTGAAAGAATTTTTCGCTAAACGTCTGGCTTTTTACCAGGTGGTTTAAAAAAATTATACAAACTTTATAGTGCTCCCAAACTTAAGAAATTTATGTCCTGGAATAATTGTTTTAGAAATGTGGGTGCTTGCAAAATGATTTAGCTACATTACCTTGAGTTGCTAAATTATTTTGTGAGGCAACTGCCATAATAAGAAGCCTTTCATGAAATACTATCTTGGGCAAAGCTCCTACAACACTTCAGTAAGTACACTCTGAAAGTTTGGGAATGACAAGTAAGTGAAGATCACGGCAAGTGAGCTATTTCAGAGCTGCCGTTTTCTTAAAGTGCTTGTTAGTTATGATTACTCTAAGTTCGTTTCTTTTTAATAAACATGCTATAATGTGAATAAGTGTGGAACACATATATTTAAATAAAAATAGTAGGTCATTCGTTTCCAAAGATGTTAGAATTTTTCTGTGAGAAAACGCCCTCGGAATCGGGGAAATAGCGTTTCGGAGGTTCTAGAATTTCAAAATTTTCCGGGGGAGCATGCACCCAGACCCCCCAGGTGGTCGCACCGACAGCATAAATATCTTCACAGCAACGGGCATATTTTCTTCTGGATCGGGCCCCGGGTACATGTAGCTACGTGCCTGTTCAAAACGTTCACGCGTGAAACGTCTATATGTTTACTAGCAAAAAAGTTATCCTGCGATCGGGTCAAAATCCCCTCCAAACTTGCAGGTGAAAATGTCCTCGTGTTCTCGGGTAAGAACTTGTCAATACGTCGCCAATAAGAGAAAACCAATCAGTGGCAAGTTTCCAATATATTTAGACTCAGGCATTTGTAATTAGTTATCTCTGAATATGTTGTGATGTCAACGAAACATTACATTCTGTTAAATATTTTGTATTTACTGCCTTGTTTATGACTCATTGGCTCTTCTTAAGAAGATTTAGGCAAACCACCTGTCTTCATTTTAAAGCTTCACTTTCTTCAGATAAATATATAGCTGATAATTAAAAGAAACGGTCTAATTAATGAAAATTCCATATGCCAAATTTCACAAGTGAAACTGTATCACATGCTAAGACTTGGGAACCACATGTAGATAACATGCTAACCACATAAGCAAAATACATGACATTAGATTATATGGGCAGGTAACTTTCCGCATTTCATGCAGTTTAAGTACGAAGTTCTAAGGAAAAACCAAATATAAAGTACGGGAGGAATCAGGAGTTTTCATTTCTCTTGTATGAAAGAGTGTAGGAATCCTCGATTTTATGACTAGAAATTCTTACTTTCATGACAAATTGATGAAAAAAGAACGATTTTTAAGAAATCTGGCTCCAAACAGTGACGATTAGGCAGTCGTCATTCCCGTTGTCAAATCATGTCGTTGAAAATAGTCAACAATATATTCATCTCCAGGAATGGGTCATGGGAAAAGAATAAAGAAATGCTAACATCTAGCACGATTTGGGCTGTTTTTGTAATTTGTCAAAATTTATGAAGAGTAAAACAGTTAAACTATGGCTAAATATAAAGATTAACTTTCCCGGATTTGACCTGCTATGGAAGGCAAGTACTTGATAGCAATGAAAGAACGCTAAATCCTAATTTTACAAATTAAAATATGCTCGTTGAGGGATATTAAATATTTTTCAAGAACAGTTATCCAGAAACTTCATGATTATGTTAATGCTACTTGATACTATTCTTCTTATTTTACGAATGCAAAATCCTTTGAAAATTCAATTATACAGCATTCTCCCTGTATTTACTAAATCCCAGTAAAACTGTGAATACTCTGAGTAAACAAAAATTAAAAGAAAAAGCTCATCCTAAGGTGGCAGGTAACAAAAAATCTGTATATTTCGATTTTTGAAGTTTCGTTTAAAATGATTCTCTACTTGCTGCTCTTTCAATTTTTGACAGCAAATCTTTAACATCTGCTCTGGAAATGCTATAATTATGACAATTTGGTCTTGATGAAGTTTGCTTTTTTAAGATACAATATGGACCTCTTGCACGTGAAAACTTGCTCTTTGTGATTGGAAAATTATCCTAAAATATTTTTACTGACATTTATACGGATCGGTATTGTTAATATTAAAAGACATGTCAAAAATCAGACAAGTCCACTGAAATATTTTTGATATCAATTTGCATGTTTTAAAACAAAATTTGATATTTTAATTAAGTTGAACGTAAAGTTTGCAGCTAGGTTTTTTGGACTACAAAATAGGTATTATGTGCTCGTGGTGGTCGGATTTTTCTTGTCGTATTTTAGTTGTATCATACAAACCCTGTGACAGCTTGAACCATCGAGCTTTGTTGAAAACTACGATTCCATGTGTTTCAACATTTTTTATTTCTGAACAAGTTTGTTCTCCAAATCATGCGATTTATCTTATTGGTGATATGTGGATTTAGGTTGTATAAATGACGAGATTAAGTATTTTAGATTTGGGTACATTAGGTCAAATTACAAACTTGAAATTAACAACGTAAAATGTGTCTGTAGAGTGGAAGGTGTTACGCTTTTAAGACAATAAACTGTGACAGTGGTAGAATATTTTAAAATTGCTAGAATCTAAGACTCATTTTACCCTGTTAACGTTTTCTGCACGAGCACAGCTAGTATTTTGGCACGGGAGCCGCTATTTGAGGGCACGGGTAAATTTCACAGTATAGACGACACGGACTTTTCAAATCTTGTATCTGTGCCTGAACCATTAGCCGTGTCGAGCACCTCTGTATATGCAGGTCACTGCATCGCTGATTAGCCGAGCCGTTCCCAAGATTTTACAGTGTAAACGAGGTTTTTGGCCATACCGTCTTACTGAACATACTTTAATGTTTAATTAACTATAATAAACTAATACCAACTTTACATTACTTCTTAAAGTACTTTCAAATTGAATTGTGGAAATACTTTTTGAAAATTAGACATGGACCTTCCCCCGTTTCACACCTTAGGAAATTTTTACTTGGTCTAGTTCCGGATAAAAACTAAATTGCATGCATACACTGCCTTGCCGAGCAGTGACGTTACTAGGCCTTTTACTTTGTGGTGGGCAAGAGGGGGCTGAGTTGACATGTGGAGGGCAATAAAATTCTTAGGGATAAGGTCGACAGCAATGTGGTTGTACGAATGCACCAACATCAGTGCGATTTCTTATATAGAAACCAGATTTAATTTTCACAAAACTGTCTGAAAAGAACGTAAATTCTTTCCACATAAAATAATCTCATGGCACATAGGAAAATAGTCATAACATCAAATCAATTTTTAAGAAAATTTTTTATCTTGGCTAAATTTTGCAATAAGAAGCCAGTTGAGTAACGGTACACTCTGTGAAGACTAAGACTTAAGCCAATCCTAACTCAATTTGATTTTAAGACCTTAATTCTGCATGGTATTGACTGAAATATATTGGTATGACACCTCTATTTTCAGATATATCAACTGAATTTTTTACACTTTGGCCTCGTGCATTTCAAAGCAATTCATAACTGCTCTTATTTGTCTTGAGTGACATCGATAGGTATAACCATTTCCATCTGTGAAAGTATTATGGAATAATATAAACCTTTGGTCTACATGTACTTCAAAACTAACGGACACTAATCAAAAATTAGGAAATCAAATGCTCGTGCAAACCATTCAGCAATCGTGTTTGGAAATGAAGAGACTGACTTTCTAACACAACAAAATCAAGTTCTATCCTCTAGTATAATAATATTACTCCGGTGTCACAGTCGATTTGGACCACCGGTGCAAATGTACTTGCCTATTTAGACCGTCGAAGGTCCAAATCGTTCCAAATTCTCTCGCTGATTTGGATACTCAATTTATTGCCCACAATACTCAGAAGAATAGCAATTCAAACATAAGGTTGTGGTTGAAATAATTTTACTTTGGCATAAATTCGAAATATTAAAGAGGAACGGTAACTAATGCATGAAACAAGAACGCAGACGTTTCAGGATGTAATCAAAGATCTCATATTAGATTTTCTTTGGTGTAGGACTAGCTTAGAGTGTAAAAGTTTACTTCACGTCAATTTGATTGGTAAAGAGCGAAACTTTAGGTTGGTTTGATCGGTTGATCAAAACAACATCATATCCGCAACAATAACGCACGACTGATATCATATGCAAATATAAAACTAAAATGCCGTGTAGCTTGTTTTGAATAATTCACATCATATGCAAACTACTCGAGACAAAACCAGAAGGTGTTTGGCTTTGTAGGGAGTGTAAATGCTTCAAAATAACGTAGTATTTAAAAGTAAATAATCGTAAAATACGTTTTTACATTTTACTGTCATTTTGCACGTAAATTCGCTGCGTAATGTAATAATTTTTTTCCTCGTTTCAAGGACTTGGTTCCTTTTTGAACTAAGACATCGTCGATATTTGGGCATTATACAAATATCTCAATATAGAAAGATTGACAATACAAAAGCGTCCCAGTAACAATAACTGTAGAAACCGTCAAAATCGTGCAACAGATATATAGGCTTGAAGTAGTGCATAATTTATCTCAAAAACGGTACTGTATCCCTTATTTAAAATCTAATTCCTAATACATATTTTGAAATAAAATAAATGTTGGATTGCCTTTAATTTGGAACAAATCAAAGTAATGATATCTTACTACGTTTTTCATCTCCAGAATATATTTCTTCCACATATGCGACATATAATGGTCAATAGCTAATTTACTAATTTTTCACTATTCTATTTGGGTGAGTAAGCGCGGGTGGGCAAGCCTTCAAACAAGAGGGTATTAGCCCCCCGCCCCCCAGCCCCTCCCTGGTTACGGTCTTGGAGGTTAAAGACCTTCCAGCATATATCAAAAATATGTCAGACTAAAATCTTTTAAGTTGGATCTCAGCCACAAATTTCTCTTTCGTAAACGGCCGTTCCCAACCTGAACGGTCGATGACAAGATCATGTTCTGCCCATCCCCAAATGTACGCTTCTCATCCTAATTCTGAGTGGCATCAGCGTAAAACACGCTTAAAATCTTTTACCTGTTTTCTTTCTTCCACTTTAAATTCAACGACGGATCATCTTGGGTCTCTCTATCCAAACCGAAACCTTAACCTAACCGTCCCTGTAGTGGGTTTTCCATCTCGCTTATACCCTAACTTGACCACTAGTCGCTTAATTAATCTAATTTTAACATTTTAACTATACAAATGTTTAAAGGAAATAAAACACTGAAGAATGAAAAAAAAAAAAAACCACTTTGAGTGAAAAAAAAACAAAACTAAAAAAATTTCGCCACAAAGTCGAACTTACTCAATACCGATCGTACTTGGTCGCACTTTCTTCTCCACTAGTTTTGAAGGCTCAATTGAACCTGATTAAATTGACTATTTTACGAACATGACATCATTTAGTGAGGATCCTCAGAGTACACTTTGGATGGCTAGAACATTATGTTGGCATCGACCATTCAGGTTTGCAAAGGCAGTTTACGAAACGGAAATTTGCTCCGCGCAACCGCATATTCTGCAAGTGAGATGCCAATAGGATTCCAGTAACAGACTACTGCCATCGCGAGTCAATACATCATAAACGCTACTGATTTAAAAACGCCGTTGATTATAAAGTGCATTGATGGTAATATTATACAGTTTCCCGAGGCCGTCATTTGGGTTGTTTTGCACAGTTGTTCCAGCAAAACTGAACACGATTCAGAATTCGTTGAATATACAGGACAATCACAAAGCCCAATACCGAACTTTCCCTTTCAGCATGTATGCGTAGTTGCTGCCACTAGTTTCAAAGTTTTTTTAGGAAGTTATTACAAGGGATAGTTTTTCGGCTTTAAAATATTGAATTCGTAATTTCATTTAATTTTCCTCGATGATATTATTTGTGGTGTCAAAAACAAAAATATTGCGAAGGAAATCATTTTGCTCATAGGATGACGAGAGTCATTGGCAGATACTTGTCTGTGTGAGTAAATTTACTGTATATACCGCAGTAACGAATTTTCCTAAGTCTATTCTATTGACAATCTTATAGTCTACTATCAATTAAATAGATGACTCAATAGAATTTATATGGGAAAAAAGAATTTCAATTTAAACTTTTGAACGTATTGCAGAAATGACATCATGAACATATCGTTTGCACAACAAAGCCTCACACGTGAGGTTGTCAATGCTCTCTATTTACTATGTAAGATTACCAGATTGGAAATGATTGCAGAGACAAGGTATCCCATGACTGTGCTAAAAGAACTGTTGACAATAGATATTATTAAATAAAAGAATAGTTGTTTTAAGAGAAAAGACTGAGGGTTACATCAAACCATCAACAGTCAAACAGGTTTTTTCATGTGGGATAACGTGCAGCCCAAGTCGTTTTTTGGCATCTTAGATAACAACGTGGACAAGTATATAAGTTAAGACGGAAACGAATTCGAATGTCATCATCCCAACTATTAAGAGCAACAATCTTATAAAGTTCATAACTTGTATTCAGATTTCGTAAAAATTGTAGACAAGATCTGAGGAAAATAGCAAGATATTATACCATAAATTAAGGAACTAATGAATGAGAATATAGGTCTGAAAAGAATTCGCGCTTTATGAATTTTTGGCAAGCAATAAAATCGGTAGAAATTCTATCAATAATAAACTATTTCCTGAATGTTGTATCCCTAGCATTTCATGCTTTTTAAAAATGAATGGTCTTGTTAACTTTCTTCAAATTTTACTAGTATACGTGCCTCATTTCCCCGAAGTAATTATTTCACTAAGTTTATGTAGGGAAAATAAAAACATAAAACACGGCGATATTAAAATCAAAGATTATCACAGTTTTGCTCAAAAACTTTAGTTTATTTTCCCTAATCTACGGGCATTGAGACTGTGTACCAGGAGAGTTTCTCCATGTTTTTATATTGTTCAGTCATCCAATATTTTTCCATTTTGTTTCTGGAATTAAAAAAGGGAATAAAATGAATATAGCATCGACATAATATATTCTTAAAACTTTATCTACACCTAGTCCAGTGCTTAAACCCTAAAACCGACCTACACCAAGACCTAATCAAACATCATATACCTACATGTGGGCCAGTGGCCACCTGGCATGCTCAACCAAAATTTTTGGCTTCAAATTCTTTTTATTTAATTTATACTGACCTAGTGAACCAAGGTTCCTGAACATAATGATCAATTGTCAGGACTAGAAATATAAAATATTACGGTGCAAACGAGAGGATATTACATTTTAACTTGTTTCTCAAGATATCCATGAAAGCGTTTTGAATTCATTGAAGTAAATGCTAACCTGATGACAATTATTATGCAATAGCTGATCATTTCAATTAAAAATTTTCACCCAATATTTTTTTCTTAAAATTAAGCAAATTTACTTTCTCCAGATGGTCCCACTTTAAAGAAAGATGTGCTTTAAAACACACCTTAGTGTGTTTTATGACGATTCAAGGTGTTTTCTATGAGACACCAAAATGTGTTATTCTAACACTCGTTTTGTGGGATATTTTGATAACGCATCTTGATTTGCTAAGAAACATACTTTCATGTATTACAAGCATTGAGAACACACCTTTAGTGTGAAGAATAACGTGTTAATTTAACACACCATGGAAGTAAAACACACCTTTTACATTAACAAACCTTTTAATTAAAAATACACCTTTCAAAGATCAACACACCTTTCAATTAACATACCTTTCAAATAACACATCTTTTAAATCACGCGCACGTCTAATAGCACACCTTTCTAACAACAGACCTTTCTAATAACACACCTTTCTGACACAATCTTCTAGCAACACACTTTTCTAGTAATAAAATTTTACAATTACGCACCTTGTGAAAAACACGCCTTTTCAAGTAACACACTTTTCCAACAACATACCCTTTGCATATCGATAGGTCTTTTCAACAATACACACTCACACATGGAGAATGAGTATTTACATCAACTTTTAACCAATATGGAAATATTTATCTGTATGAAGTATATGGTGTATATGGTGTGTTTGTTATAAGTTTGTAATGTATGGTAAAGAATGCATCTTTAAAAATTTCTAATTTTCTTAATGTACACTCTTCTGTCATGAACAAGATTTTATTTGTCCCCTTGATGTAAATTCATTTAGCAGATTATGTGTCATTGTCGACTTATTTAGTTCCGGCTTTTGTGCTCAATTAGCTAACGCATTCTTTTAAGTACAGGTGTGTTGAACAAAATATCTTAAGCTGCGTTGTATAACACAGCTTAATTGTGGGTAAAATAGCAAATCTTAAGGTGTATGAAATTACACGCTTTAAGGTGTTTTAATTTACACAATTTAGCTTGTGTGAAATGGGCTGCCAAGGTGTGCAGGAAAACATGCTTAAATGTGTAGGAAAACATACCATGGAGTGTAGGAAAGCACAGGTTTCCAAAAACGCACGACAAGGTTGGTCAAATTTTGGACAAAGCTAAAGCACACTTTAAGATATGTTTCCTAACACAACGTTTAACGTGTCTTGCAACTCACATGAAGATGTGTTAAATAATAGACAATAAAGATATGTTAAATTGTCACACTGCAGTTAAAATATCCGCGCCTCAATAAAATATCGCACGAACCTCTTTTATGTTCACTACCCATGATTTAAAACCCTTGTTTACACTCAATCTTAACCTACCCTGGAATCACTAAAGAAATCTAAGCAAGCACTTAAACCTACACCTGCATCTGCTTCTTCACCAATGTATAAGTGCGTGTATAAAACAATATCAATAAAAGACTTTTTAATGACTGCTTTTCTAAAGAAAAAGTTGTCAGTCTGAGAGGAGCATTCATGACTTCTTCGTTGGTTTGTCTTGCACAAAATTAGTCTGATAATTGAAGACCAGCTTAAAAATTGGCCTTAGAGCTTCCTTTATTAATAAGCTGCCACATATTTTTATTCGGGAGAACTAATTAATACTTTCGTGGTCCCATTCGATGATGGAACAGGTTTCAAATGTCATTCGAGGCATACATATTTAATTGAATTCTCTGCAGTAAAATTTTTTATTATACATAAAGTATATTTTACATGCATTTTATCAATAGTTGGTGTCAATCTCCATCCATATGCCATAATTTAAACTTTTAAAAATTTCCGAATTTTGAATAGTTCATTAAAATTGTATTCTTGGCCCTTAATTGACCGTAACAACAAAGAAACGTTTTATTCAAAGAGATAAGCTAAAAGATAATTCGAAAATACCTTCGCCTTAATTGTCAATACCCTTCTTAAATTAGAACATTTTTTCAAGAAAGAAACGTGGCCCTGCCTTAAAAGAAGCCTTTTCGTAATATTTCCAAGAATTTTACTTGTTTTGAACATTCTAAGATGGAAAAAAACTTAATTATACCATTCTTACAATCGCCATTAAGCATGTCCTTAAAAAATCGTAAGACGTCCCTTAACAACCATATTATTTCTTGTAATGGGAAGGACCTCTATAAATAGGATAGCCGCTATATTTGAGTCTATAGCCGTAGCCCTTTCTATATCCATAGAGTATGCGATATCCATGGGCACCATAGCCGTAAGTAGCTGGGATCAGACTTGATTTCGTCCCTATTGTAAGTAATTATAACCCATTATAATTAGTTTCATTTAAACATTCTAGTATTTTGCCACTGCAATAATACATGAATTATCACAGCCTTGTGGTTTTTGTCCCACATTTGAATTGTGAAAAATATCCATGCTTCTTTTTATTGACGGAAAACATGTTTATTAAACAGTTCCTCGAAAAAGTTTTTTTTACCGATCATTCGAATAATGCCGATATATTTTCATTTTAGAAGAATTATTAAAGAATTGTCAAACTTTAGGCAATGCAACGTGAGAATGAGGTAATCTGACAACAAACTAAATTCTAAGTATTAATTCTATGATCAATATTTGATAGATCCAAAATGGTTTCTATCAATGATGCCAACACGTTTATTATAGTAAGTAGTTGCCATGAGAACAAAAAAAAAACAAACTCCCACCAAAGGGAAGATTTAAAAAGACTGTCAAAAGAGTATTTAAAGATAAAACAAGTTTTCGGAAAGTCATTCAATACGTCGAGGTCGTAAACCGTTAAAAAGTGCAAACATACCCACCATTTCCCTGAGAATTTAATTCTTTCACAATGACCTCAAATTACGTTCTGATTTGGTCAAAGAATGGACATTTTTAAGCAAAATTTTAAGCGAATAAACATCTTAAGGTTTGTCGTAAAGTATTGTTTAGAACGAGAAAGATATACTTACATTTAAGAATATATGAGAGAATCTTGACTGTGCTATAGATGTCTTTTCAGTAAAGACACTAGCTATAAAATACAGAGATAATCGCGCGTTTTAAATTATTTGTATTGTGGTGAAGACCTTCACAGAAATGCTTTGTGGTTTTAATGTTTTTCCAATTTTAGGCTTTCCAAAAGTCTGGTATTGTAACTGTTGACAGGTTGTCTTGATTCCAGAACAGGGATTAGCCTCCTAGGAAAATACGACATGGCTTCCATCCTAATTTTTAATTTTAAATCAAGTTTGTTGAAAAAAAATTACTATTCTTCAAATACTTTGTCCTTAAAGACGAGTACAGGAGAAATAATATATCAAATAAAATGGAAGATATCAATAACAATCAGATAACGACATAAAACTGTACAAAGTAACTCAACGTACAAAACAAGCACACAATACATTGTGTCAAACTGTTATTGCATATCTTTCAAAATGAGATGACGTGTATTGAACAAATTAATGATTCCCAAGTTTTATAAATGGTGTTTCCTTAATAACCTATTGTCAGAGATTAAATTGATTTCTTAAAATAATTTTACTAAATTGGTTAACTTATAAAGTAAGTATCCCAATACTCTTTTAATGTATCTAATTGATTTTCATTGTTCTCACAAATTAAATATTATTCAATGCAATTGGCGAACCCAGAACTAGCTGATATAGTGTTTGTCCCATGTATGGCAAATTTCCGCTTTGCAGTGCTCGACACGTCCATGAAATTGCAAAATTCTTAATAAGCTTTTTCTTTACTTTATAAAAGTTACAGTGTAAATTTCAACAAATATAAAGCTAAAAACAGAATAAAACATAATATTATTAGTAATCCATTTCAGAGAAATCTGAAGGTTGTTTTATGTTATGAAGATTCTATTTTCGTGAAACGTTGATGCCATTTGGTTATTACATTTGCAGGTGTTTCACAATTACTTATAAATTATTAGTGACTTTTTTCGGTTAAACACCTGTCTCAAAATAATCATGTTTACTCGTTAAATATCCTTAAGTTACATGTTCGATTTGCATCTTACATAATGATATAGAATTGGTTTTGATTTGTTAAAGATTTTAATTTCAACAAGGCTATGGCGTAACCTTTTTCTTTGTTTGGCCATTACTTGATAAAATCCATCCACCCTTAGGAATACGCAGCTTTGGATACGCTTTGAGTAGTTAGTTCGGAAAAGAATTTGACACTTTTAACCCGTGTTTGAGAAATTGATGCTGGAATAGCTAATTAAAATGTCAAACAAAATCACACAACATGAATTTTTATACAACTAAGAAGAAAAGGAGATTAGCCAGTGGATTAATCTACTAATAAAATTAAACGTTTGAATTTCCTTCCTGATTTCGTCATCGTCATCTTCAATCGGCAGTGCACATGCAACCGCCAGAAGAACTGCAAGAGCAATGAAGAAGTATGTAGTTTTCATAGCTTGAAGTTGTTTTCCTCAGTCACACGACTACCTGTACAGATGCTTTTTGTCCGAAATTTGCCTGCCTTTTATATGTACGTTGCCTTTTGTTCCATTTTAATGGAAAGCCAATACTTTAAGTGTTTAGTGTTAACAGATAATATTGATTAGATATATGTGCGCCTAAAAATGTCAACATATGTCAGCAATTAAAATACGGAAGCGTGTAGCAAAAATGATTATTTATATGAACAAATCTTGGTTTTATTAGATGAACATTACGTTTAATCTCTGAATGTGTAACTGGTTACTATTTAGATAACAGAGTGCCTTACTAAGACGTCCGGGCTTATAAGCAAAATGTTTCTTTGAAACAGTTCCAAGACAGTTCCAATATGAAAACAGTATTTTGGGAAAGCAATTGCAGTGCTGCAACTGAACCTGCCTGAAGAAAAATTTTGAAATACTAATTAGGTGATCTTTGTTACAATTTCAATGTTGTTCGACTGATAAAGGAATATAATAATCTTTGATATGACAGAATTTGACGAATCGATCATTGCTTAATCCGTAATATATTCACGTTGTCATTACGTTTTGTAAGGTTTGCAGTTGATCATAGTTATAATGAGCTGTTCAGTCAATCTTTGTTTACATTAGTAAGAGCTCTGTGGAATCTTTAGTTGTGTCATCCACAATTTGCAGTCGTTTCTCACAAGAGTGAAGCTGTATACTCGCATTAACTTTGATTTGTAGCAACTACGATGACCATTTATCTTATCGAATTGGAAATACGACGTTCTACAACAAAAACAATAATAAGCCTTCAAACTCAACAAGCGTATGCGTGGAACGGCAAAATTTTTCAGCTTCGACCTTACTGCTTCTGCAACCGTGGAAACAAAACATTGACATATATGAAGTTATTTAAGCTGGCTTTAATGTTCTTTATTGCTGAAGAAAAATATCTTCAAATTCATCTTCACAGTGTATGCATGTTTGGTTCGTTCCAAAATAGTACAAAATTTATTTACCTACTGCAGCAAAAACCGTTCTAACTTCCCCTCTGGTCTTATTGTCTTTTCCGACAAGGTCTTATATAGAAAACCTACTTGTTCCTTATCCCTGAGACGGTATTCTCTCCAAATTCTTTGCATTCTTTCCTTTAGAAAATATTTAATTTTATTTCACTTTGCTCAAAAATTTTGTCGCTTGTTTGGTCACCCCACCTGTTGCTCAGTTTAACTCGGCGGACGTCACGATTCAGCAGCTTGTGATGGCTAACGAACGTTCGTCTTAAGATTTGACATAAGTGACCAATAGCAGGAAATTTGATCCCGCAGAGGTACAAGCAAAATTTACGGTAAAAACATGCAAACTTTAGTCCGTTTCTGGTCTTTCCGTACTGTTTTGAAATTTACCAGTTTGTAAGTAGATAGTTCGAGTATCGGTGCTCAAGATGCAGCTAATTTTTTTTCGAGTGTTTCTTGAAGTGTTTGGTGTCAAATTGTGAAGTTACTTGGCAACCTTGTCTAAATTTTAGAAACAGTCTTGAAAAATACTGGCGCGAAGCCGTCAGTAGGGGGATCGCGGCGAGTCAAGTGGCTTCTCTTAGTTCTCTCTTCTGTTCGCCTGCGATAAAAGTAAATACAGCTTATAAAGCTTTATTACCGCCTTTTACAAATACTCAAGTCAGCTACCTTCACTTCTGATCTGTCTAAGCTCAGAAGTTTGCTTTTAGGGTTAAATCATGAAACTTATAATGAAATTTTTTAGAGATATTTTTTGGCAAAATCTTGCCCCCAATATATCTTGAACCCTTTGACCATTGAAGGGAATTCTTTTTTGACATAATGACTTAATTACTGGTTTGTAAAATCTTGTCACTTTCTACGCATCTTATTATAGTATATTCGTATACAATTATATGAATATATTGAGATAATCTTCTAACTTGGGATGAATATCCCCGGACACGATCGAAAATATTTTATTCTAAAATCCACTGTACTCGAAATAAACAGATACAAATAAGTGCGTGTTAGGACTGTTTCAGAGGGGTAGCTACCTTGGCAACGAAATGCTTTGCAAATGGCACTGAACTAACTAGCAGTTCCTTAAGCACCGCTTGCTGATAAACTTCCGCTTGAATTCTCCATGTGCCAAGTTTGACAGTGGAAGAGCGAATATATGACTTTTAGGAGCCTATAGAAGGTTGATGGAACTGGTGCAATGTCGTTACCAAAATGGTTCCTTCAAAGAAGAAATAACCAAACCCCATACACAATAACCTATACTAAGAACTTACGTGACGGTACTGAACCTCTGAGTTTTTAAAAACGTTTTCAATTAAGTTATTTACTACAAAATTGGTAATCTGGTGAGAATCTGTGTTCCAGATAAAGTTATTAATTTCATGTTCTCATGACAGGATCTGATACGCATTAGTTCTTCATTTTCTTGCATCATAAGGTAGTAAAATATCCGTGCACATTAATAACGCAGATATAGAGTGATCGAACAGCTTATGATTGGATGTAAAATCGATAAATATTGCCACACAAAACTTTTGGAGGTAATGATAAATGACAGCAACTACTAAAGGAACATAAGTTTTCACAGGGTGTAAACTAGAAACAGAAGATAAACTGAAGTATTGTGGAACAGTAAGTCCATGGATTGATTCTGAGGAAGAATTCTATCAACTATTCTACTATTACATAGTGATGTAATCGGGAAACTAGCTCTATGATCTTCATATCTTTAATGTTGCAGAGGCGACGAAGCATTAATCATAAAAATCAAAGAATGATCAATAATAATAAAAAAAGAAAACCAAAAAAACATGACAGGTCTCTTTGGAAGAGGTCACAATCAGGGACGAAATTTATTTATGGAGATACAAAAACAAAATGTGGAAAATACCCAAAATTCAGAACGAAACTCTTTGATTAAAATGCCCAACAAAATCTTTTATAACAATATTGGGTGATTTTATTCCAAAATACTTCCGTCCTGTCAAGATCCGTCGTGGTTTTAAGACAAGGACAATGGTGACACCATTTCAAATTGAAAAAACAAATGACAAGTTTTTATGCCCAACTTAATGTTAAAGCTAAATTTTACCACTTAATATTACATATTGGCAATATTAGTATAAGGATCGTCTAATTTAATTTGGGAAAGCGTTACTGGACTTGCTGAACATATAACGGAACAACTTTCAACAATGATACTGGTCCTATTGGAAATTACAACAAAATAATATTAAGCATAAGTCGCTGCTTCCATACTAAATGAAAAGATTACCTGTATTACTTAACATTAGCCGAAATAAGAATTGGTTGTTTATCAATCATGAAAGTATAACAGAGAATCATTTATACAACCGTAAGATTTACTTAATGGCCGAAGTACCTTTAGATTAGTTTTCATGTTTAAGACATCTGTAATAAATTGATTAACGTAAGACTGTGATTGCGTTGCTAAATCTGCAAGTAGCCCAGGATTAGCTAGAATCCAAAATAATTGAACCCTTGATTTAAAATGATTGCAAATAAGGAACCAGGCAAGAATCTTAACTTTAAGACAAATATTAACGTTCAGCATAAAATACGTGACAAAGCCCTTAAATAAGATAAAGAATATATTAAACTAACAGACGTTCCGTCCCATCTCGCAACATCATCAGTGTGAAATATTGTTGCAAAACAACGAATATATATAATGAAGAGATTAAATTACAAGCTATGTTGCAGCGGAAATAAAGAAGAGAAAATTCATTACAAAGACAAAGGAATGGAGCTGAGATTGCCATTCATAGAAATTTTAAAATTATTTCCTTCCATACTTCTTGTAAGAAAACTCTCTTAAGCTGAGATAAGTGGTTATAAACCATGTTTATAAATGACCACCATATTAACATTCTTTGATGGGCATATAAATCAATTTTTGCGCTTCGTATTTGTGTTTATGATTCAAAAGAATTTTAATACGAGTACTAGGCCGGAAAGTCGAATTTAAATGCTAATAAAAGAATACCAAACTTCACAATTAATGAATAGAGTTTATGATGTCGTTTGCTTTGAAAGAAGTAGGCATTGTCATTTGTATTTGGAAAAACCAGTTACGTAACTACAAGGGTGGCTTGTGGGGGAGAGCTATGACAACTAATAAAAATTACTCTGTCTAAATCACTCGTACTAAATGATGCCCATCGAAATATTATTAAGGCCTCATCAAGTTCACTCCCCCCCCCCCACTATAAATATCCTAGTTATGCCAAACGGGAAAATATATGCTATGACAGGACAGGCAGCATAATACCTTAAGACCTGGAAGCAATCTGGTTGGATGTTACAAAACCTAAAAGTAAACCATTCCTCGTTTTAATATGGAATTAATCTCCAGACTCAAATTCCGTATCATTTGGCTTATATAAAACTTCTTAAAATTAGCTGATAGAGAAAATAAATCGTTTACCATGTAGTGTGATCTCACCCGGTAACAAATCACAGATTTAATTGATCGTACTTTTACCAAAGTAAAAGACTTTAATATAATAGACGCTGCAATGAAAGACTTTTTAATAAGTAATCAAAATTTTATATGAAAAAAATGTGAAGAGCAAACTATCCAAATGTGGCATGGGAGATTTGGATTACTTTTTCATGCTCCCTTTTGACCTAGAAAGAACAAAAGGAAACACAAGCCCTGGTTTACTGTTGAAATTATAGATATAAGATCGCACAGTGACTACCATTCCTCTTCAACATCTAATGATTCATACAAAATGTGCTGAAATAAAGTAAACGAACTTAACCAAGTTATTACAAGTTTACAATTTTAGAAGCCTGAGAGCATGGAGGTATCTTGAGATGATAGATGAACGATCTTCAAGCTCTATCCTCAGAAAAACGAATTTCTGAGACTCAAACGGGGATCGAAGCCGCAACATACAGATGGCCGTAAGACGTTCTGACCATTGGGCTACCAAGACTCAGATGGTGAGCTAAGGGGCAAGTTCGACATATGTTCGACGTGAGCGGAAGTCACTACATATGTTAATAATGATATTGATGAAGTTTATCTTTTTAGAAGTGTGAGAAATTGGAGATATCTTGAGATGATAGATGAACGATCGTCAAGCTCTACCCCAAGAAATAATTTTTTTGAAAATAAAGCTTGACGATCGTTCATCTGTCATCTTTAGTTATTGTAATTAATTAGCAGGCTGTCCAACAGCGTCTGATATGTACCATAAAAAGATTAAGATTTAAAAAACAATAACAATAATTATAGTAATAATTAACATGTTACGAGTTGCTCACTTCATGTTAGTGTACTGGCATTTGTAAGTTCTTAAAAAACTTTATACGTCTCACAAGAACTGCTTTCGATGCATATTTTTGTCTTTTTTAATCAAGCTTCCAGTATATAATTTAGTCACAGGCGTCCTGAGATTTTAGGCAAACCAGCCGAGTTTGAATTATAAAAGTTCAATGCTTTCTTGGCAGTACTTAAATGCATGTAAATAAACCAAAACGGTGATGTATCATACGAATCAGATGGGTGTAAATACTGACTATTTGCGCAATTTATGAGCACAGACTCGATTTATTACATACAACTCCAGAAATCTATATTTTATTTAGAACTCTTGGTGTACACACCCTGAAGATTCATAGAATCAATTTTACTAAATATTCATAAAGGAGAGAAAAGGACTTTTTTAAATTCTTAACTATAATTTGTATACATAAAACACATTAGCTTCCTATATGTTTGGCTCTGTAATTTAGTGGTGAAGTTGTGGTTTGGATTCTATGATATTACGCTGTCGGCTGATTATTGATTTAGTCATAGATATGACTTCATTGAGCCAAAAATGATTCCAGGTTGGATCTGATAGATAAATAATTTTCTCATACCTTTCAATATAATATCAGTGGTTATACAAACCACCATAAAGTTGTAGAGACACATGACCATCTATCCGGAGATGGAGCAAGGCGGAAAAAGTCTTTGCGTGGTCTTATACTCACAATATGTATTTTTTTATGACTTTATATTTTTTGTTCCGATATGTGATCTAAATTTTGTCTCAAATGCAATAATTGACTTTCAGGTGACCTTCTATAAGCTGATTTAGGTCGTTTAGGGGCACGTTAAAGGGCAAGAACCAGAATTGGTTCGACGTTGATCGTGGCTTTTTTAGTAAGGGTATAAGGAAAAGTTGAGCGTTGGAAGAAGTTCTGTGAAAGGTTGTGGAAGACAGCAAATTTACCAATTCTTATTCAATCCACTTACCTACTAAAAATTTAGAAATCTGAAGTTCATTATACTTAGACAACTTGGTCATTGGCAACTAATTTTTAAGTATTGTTTCTGAATTGAAATAAAAAAATTGCAATGATTATTTTACGGTTGATTTATTAAAGTTGGTGATTAATGTCTTTAATCATTCAACTTTTCGACAATGTAAGAAAAAAGACGTGCTGCTGAAATAAAGAAATGGAATTTCTTGGCGAGATCAATCTTTAGCCTTCTACCACTAGACATAGAAATAGAAAAATTTCCATGTCTTAGGACTTAAGTGACTCTGAAAGAAATGCATAGTCATTTGACTCCAAAATAGGCAATACATTTTATTTCGCTGTCCATAAGGGCACTAGAAACAAGTGCACGCAACAAACCCTCGCCCACCCAACCAATATGTCTCTCGAGATTCCGACTAAGATTGATTATTTTTGAAAATCTTCAAAAAGACAAATCGTCCTTACTATAACTGAAAGAGGGAATGCAATATAGAAAACACGACATTTGACCCCAAATATTAACAACCCCAACTGGAAATTATTTTATATTTAAACTGCTTGTCACCATATTTACGTTCAAAATTTCGATTCTGTTTTATTAAAACAAAACGGTCGGGGAGAATTACCTTTAACGATTTAATAAATTATAAGAGATTCATTTTGACAACTCTACTGCTAAACAATGGATGTTCGTGTCAAGATCCTGTATTAGTTCCGATATAGAGGTATTTCCAATCGTTTTCCAATCAAATTTTTCACTCATTTTGCCGTAAGGAAAGATTTTTTATTAGATGGCCAAGCTTTCCTTACTAATATTGAAGCATTCTCACTGGTCATCAGTCGGATACCAGCATTAAGTACAGCCCATGATTGAATATTTTTTTGACAATTTTTTAACTTAAAAAATTGATAAATTCTACATTGTCTAAAAGTTGGTTACAAACGTCTTTAAGATGTGCTGTGATAAAGATTTATGCTAAGTATTCATCCTGAGGTACATGACTTCAGTGACGAAGATTAAAAAGACTGCAAAACCGACGAAATAAACAAAGAAAACATAAACGAGTTCTGCATTTTTATTGTTGACCAAAAATCGCAAAATACAAAACATGAAACAAAATACGACAAGCAAACCTCGCGAAAGTTTTGTCAAAAGAAGAACGAGAAGAGGGAAGTAAAAGACATACTTTTTCCACGGTAAAAAGTCCACTAAAAAGAGAAATGACGTACAAACCTGCAACTCTTACGTATTTTTAACTAAAAATTCAGCGGCACGTCAAAACGAAGAGTTCAACGGTAAATATACACAAAGAAGATGGCTTTCAACTTTCTTGAGAGCTTTTAAAATCCCGATGAAAGCATTATTGATCGAATACGGTAAAAGTCATCATCCACAAGCCACCTGAGAATTGAGAAAGACTGAAGAGCACAACAGTTTTGCCAAAGGAATATGAATATATGAATATGAAATCTTTATTTTCATAAGGTGATACCGTCAGTAATAAAAAGTGCTGCTATCAGTGGGAGTCCTCATGATTAAAATTACACGTTACAAATACATAAGCAAATTACTTGAGATAATAGATGAGCGATAGTCAAGCCCTATCGTCAGGAAAACGATTTCTGAGCCCCAGACGGGGGTCGAACCCGCAACCTTCTGATGATCGATGAGACGCTCTAACTATTGAGCTACCAAGACTCAGATGGAGTGCCAAGGTGCAAGTTTGACATATATGTGTGACCGAAAAAGAAGCCATTATATATTGATAATAATATAGATGAAATTTATATGTTGGATGTATAGGAGCTTGGAAATATCTTGAGAAGATAAATGAACGATCGTCAAGCCCTATCCTCAGAAAAACGATTTCTGAGCCCCCTGGCGGGGAATCCAAGTTTTCATACATCCAAGCTCTCATACATCTAACATATAAATTTCATTATATTATTATCAGTACATATAGTGGCTTCCGCTTAGGTCGCATTATATATATGTCGAACTTGCACCCTGGCTTTCCATCTGAGTCTTCGTAGCTCAATGGTTAGAGAATCATCAGAAGGTTACGGGTTCGATTGCCGTCTGGGGCTCAGAAATCGTTTTTCTGAGGATAGAGCTTGACGATCGGTCATCTATCACCTCAAGATATTTCGAAGCTCTCATACATCCAACGTACAAATTTCATCTATATCATTATCAATATATAGTGGCGTCCGCTTAGGTTACACATACACGTCGAACTTGCACCTTAGCTCATCATCTGAATCTTAGTAGCTCAATGGTTAGAGTGTCTCGCCGTTCTTCAGAAGGTTGCAGGCTCAATCGCTGTCTGGGGCTTAGAAATCGTTTTTCTGAGGATAGGGCTTAACGATCGGTCATTTATCATCTCAAGATATTTCCAAGCTCTCATACATCTAACGTATAAATTTCAAAACTAAATTACTTACACTTATGTATTATAAATACATTCAAAAAAACTTATCTAAAAAGAACTAAATATTATTAAAAACAACACAGCCATTATAATAAAATGAACGTTTGGCTGTTTCTGTTCTTACTCTTGATAAGTATAGAAGAGTACTCTGTCTGGTTAATCGCGGAACAATATCCTGATTAAAAATGAAATAATTTCTTAAAAATTGGGGGCACTGATCTCTCAAAGACTTTTTTAGAAGATTAAAAACATGACTTTCGTGTCTGCTTTCAAGACTAGCCTACTTTAAACTAGATAATGCAATTTCACTGGTGTTGCATTTTGTTACTATTCTCACAGCACGCCTTTGTAATCTCTGTACTTGTTGAGCATGTCCTTTCGCTCAACAAGCTCAGACATAATCACAATATTTGATAACGGGATGGATAAACGAGGTTTATAACTTTCAGAAATGCTCTTTCAAGTCATAAATTGTCCAGTTACGAAGATGGCCCTCAAAAGTGAAACCAGCCGAAAGCACTAAGAAAGCCATTCGTTTGCCGGTCTTAAATCATTTACTGGCTTCATTGTGTTCAAATGATGTAAACAACGTCTGAGAGATCCATACAACGGAAAAGAAGAACAAGACCAAATCGATTTGCTTTGATATGGACATAAGTAACCTAAGGTTTGGTCAACAGCACACCAGTCCCAGAGCTTCCACACAGCATTCTTGAGTGACAGGAATCCATGGATATATATCTATATATATATACGCGTGTAACAGGACTCCACTCGTGTCGAGAGTAGTATCCTTGCAACGCGCTTCGCGCGATGGGTGAGGGGATAAACATGAGGATATAATTAGACTTTGCCATCTAAAGAGTAAGTCAACAAATCTTCCTGTTATGTGCATAGGGATGAGAGGATCCATTAAATGTAATTGAGGCAGTCTTTACTAAAATCCATTGTCAGCCAGCAGTTTTACTTATTTTAGGATTGTGTTTTGTCCTAAAATGCCATATTTAGACAGTCTTTTCTGGACTACAGTAAATGGTCATGAATACATATTTTTTTATTGGAGAAAGAAAAGGTGTTTCATGTTAGGTACCAGGAATATTGTTGTCATCACCTTACCCTGTCGAGATCAGTATAATAAGATTGTTTATAGATCTTTTCATATTTCTTTACTGAGAATTATTCTGTATTTAGTTATGATTCAATTAAAATGGACTTTGAGTAACGGATCCTCAAACTTTAAAATCTCCTTGAGATATTAGCAAATTGGGACATTAATAAACTTAATCCATGATTAGTTTCATTTAAGGTTGTTGATTGGAAGTATTTCTATTTTACTAAATAATTTTAATCATAGACAACAAAAGAAAAATTATGGTAAGATTGTTATTATGTAGAATATGCATTTTCTTTTTTTACAATTGATTCATTTTTTCCATTTTAAGGAAAAAGTAGCCCATCTTCAAAAAAATGGTTCAAAACAAAGTTCTCGAGAAAATCATTGGGCAGAAGATTTATGCTGGTTAAGACTCTGAAACGTGTGATATTGGTAGTGCCAATAAAGGTCACCCTGAACCCGTAGTTCCGAGGTGAACCTGTGCATGAAAATTTCCTACCTGGAAAAAGAGTTGGCTGCCTAAGATGACATGATAAAGCAACGGCCAGATACAAACCTTCTTTTGTAAAAAAGTAGCAATAATTTATCGCTAATATTAATATGACATATTAATCAATAAAGTTTTTTATCAGTAATGTTTTATAAATGTTTTTAAAATCGGGAAGTTATAGGTGTTTAATTTATTATATACATGAATCAAGATTAAACTTTGATTTTATTTTTTTATATATAATATATATGAATACATATATATAAATTAAAATTTTATTAAACAACAAACCTAAGTTGTCTATCAGCAGATAGTGATGTACAAGGTTTGAAAACTCGACAAGTAAAGAGGTGGACGGGAATCCAGAGAGTTAGTTGGAATCCTGCTTGACTCATCACATTTTTCAGCTGACTTCGGCAATATTAGAAACTCGTGAAAATTGTCTCTTCTTGTTTCTCTAAGAATTATTCTGAAATATTACCCTTTACCTTCTTTTCAGAACTTCCTGACCTTATGAACCAACCGACGCATGCCATAAGGTCAAAAGGATCATCTAACCATCGTGACACGTTGATCTTCTCAAAGATCATTGTCCGTCCCCACAAACTCCATCGCTCCTAGTTTACTGACCCCACCGAAGCTCCCCAAAAAAACACACTGCAAAAAAGTCAATTGGCTGAAAATAGCGCCAACATTGCAAATGATGTCATAATTAAACCAATCAATGATTGTAACAAAGCAGATAATTCTTACCTCCTTTGACGGTAGGTATGTTTTTGTGATATATTACGTGTATTTTTCTGGTAATTCCAGTGCATGTCATTTCAAGAAATTAGTTACAAATTAAGTCCCCATAAGTGAGCTTATATAGGGAAAGCTAAGTTTGTCTTATTTGAAAGATCTCTTCAAATAATGGAGGATATGGAACATAGCAAAGAAGGGGGTACTGTAATTATATTTTGCAGGCACGTAACCAT
The DNA here is from genome assembly GCA_030142905.1 of Heliopora coerulea. Lineage (NCBI taxonomy): Eukaryota > Metazoa > Cnidaria > Anthozoa > Scleralcyonacea > Helioporidae > Heliopora > Heliopora coerulea. The sequence goes on along the minus strand of JASJOG010000079.1, from coordinate 878,651 downwards.
ACAAAGAAGTCAAGGGGAGGCAAGTTTTAGTTTGGAAGGGGCAAGTGAGAGGAGTGAAACAATGGATGAATATTGTGAAAAAACAAATCACACGCTCTGTTCCAGCGATCAAAACTTATTTAATAAAGAAACATAATAATCCAACCTATAAACTATTGTTCAATCCTATTTACCTAATATATGCGAAACCCCCTTTTCAGTAGTCTGCCGCTGCCATGGAAAGTATTACTAAATGGTGAGAAAACCGCGTTCACCACCCGCACGGCTGCATCCTGTTTGTTGCATGTGCCTAAACACTTGAACGTAAGCTGCAGATCCGAGCCACTCAGGCTAGTATGGGATAGTGAGAAAAAAATTGGGGGTTCGGCGGCCCTTCTTCGCTCCCAATAGCACGTGCCTGATATTTTGTGTACCACCTTTAATTGGAGTAAAACTTGAACGATAAAGAACTCAATTTGAAATATCACTATTTCATTGCTAAAAATCTCAGCAGTCATCTCCTATACATAAACTATATAAAACTTGCCTCCAAACCCTGTGGGCTCAATAACTTAACTGGTGGAGGGGTGAACTGTTATCATGAAGGTGTCTATGTTCAAATCCAATTTCAGTCAACATTTTTGTGATATGTTATCTGTACAGAATATATTTGGGATTTACATTCAACTAATGGTTGACATATAGTAGGAATAGTGGGAGAAAAATTTGAATGTGATATATTTACATTTTAAGAGTGATGATTGCATTTATATCTATGGGTCTCTTTCAGGTCTTAAAATCTATAACAAGAAATACGTGCACGCAACTACCCCTCGCCCTCCCTTCCAATCTATTTCTCGAGAATCCAACTAACATTGATTATCAGAAAAACACAACATTTGGACACGAACATTAACAACCCAAACTGGAAATTGTTTTATATTTAAACTGTTCGTTTAAATTAAAATCTTCAAAAGTACTCGCCCTACTGAAATGAATTAACCAGAATCTTCATTCTACTTTACCAATGAACACTAGCAAAATCCAGGCGATAATATTTGGTACAAGAAGTCTCCCTTGGGAAAGAATGAAATCGGGAAGCTACTTAGAAATCTGTTCGAAACAATTCCGTTCGCAGAACTTGTATTTCGAAGTTACTCGATTCCGACGTACCTGTGATTGTGTAGCTCAGGTAAGTGGTTACCAGAACGTGAAAAGTGCCAAGATTTATACAAATCGGCATCTATTCAACTTCAGAATGTAGTTTTAATACACTTAGAAAGTAGTTTTACACTGTAATACACTTAGTCGCTTAGCAAATGTCCTGACAGCAAGCGAGTTCCCTTACGTCTTTTGTTCATATAAATCAGAAAGAATCAAGACAAAACGTTGCTGCAAAAAGTGAACAGTTCGCAAATGCATAATCCAAAGAGCTAACTTTGAGAACTGCTCTTTCATATCATAAATTGTCCAGTTACTGAGGTGGCCCTGAAAAGCGAAACCAGCTACAGGCACCGAGAAAGCCATTTCGTTTGCCGGTCTTAAACCATTTACTGGCTTCAGTGTTCAAATAATGTATACAACTTGCGAGAGATCCATACAAGAGAAAAAAGAACGAGACCAAATCGATTTGGTTCAATATGGTACCTAAGTACGGTTTGGTCAACAACATGCCAGTCTCCGAGCTTACACACGGCATTTTTGAGTGACCGGAATCCATGTGTAAATATATATATATATCTATATGTTATGATTTTGTTCTCCGGATTTGTGTTTTCGTGAGTCGAGCTTTCGACTTGGTCCTTCAAGTCTTCGTCAGGTTATGGTAAGGTGTTTGCACGTGGTTTGTTTCTATCAGCTTGGTCCATGAGTCTTTGCGCGTGTAGGCGTTCCGAGCGTCTGATGGGTGGATTGGGCTGTCGGCTGTTCTCATCGGTGGATTCTGATGAATTGAAGTGAATGGTTGGTTCATGGATAGTAGGCTGTGATGTGATGTTAGTAGGGTGTTCTGACGTATTTGTGTAGGTTTTGAGGTCTTCGTTTCGGATTTTGAATCGGAGCTGGTGGTATGCTGCGGGAATGTCGATGTGTCTGTTAATTGCGGGTTTGTCGAGGCTGTGCCATGCTTCCTTAAATTCGCGTGCGTGTCTTGTGTTTGCTTGTCCTAGTACTTTTGTGTTGGCCCAATGGAATCTGTGGTCTGTATTTTGGACGTGTGCAGCTGGGAGCGATCGTGAGTCTTGTCGCTTGATTGCGTTTTTGTGTTGGGTTAGTCTTGAGTTAATTGTCTTCGAGGTTTCGCCAATGTAAACGTTGTTGCAATCACGGCAAGGGATCATATAAATGGCGTTATGTTTTTCAAGCTTGTCGACGGTATCTTTATGTGTTGTGAAAATTGATCTGAGTTTACTAGTGGGTTTGTGTGCTACTTTTATGCGATGTTGTTCCAGTATTCTTGACGTTATTTCGGATATGGTTCGTATGTAGGGTAGAGTTATGTGTCTTGTTTGAGTGGTGTTGTTGTCTTGTTCGTCGTTCGTGTTTCGTGGAGGATTGTGTTGTCGTTGTACGCTGAATTTGTCGATGAAGTGTTTAGGGTAGTTGTTCTTTCTGAATGTTTCGTGTAGATATTCTTGTTCTTTCTTTTTGCTCTCTTGGGTGTTGCAGTGTGTTTCAATTCGGTTGAACAGAGTTCTGATATAGCTGATCTTGTGTTAGGTTGGGTGGTTGCTATGGTAGTTTAATATTTGATCGGTATGGGTTTTCTTTCGGTACACTTGGGTTTTGATCTTTCCGTTGTCTGTTCTCGTGAGTAAAACGTCCAGGAATGCTATTTGGTAGTTATGCTCTGTCTCCATTGTAAAAGTGATATTACAAGTATTCAATTCACTTAAAAGAAGCTATGGGTTGACAACCCTTAAAACCGCCAGAAAGTGGGAATCGTTTGCTCGCAAAGAAGCATCAGCGTTAGAACAACTTCACTTCCTCCACTCGTGTAAACGCCTGAACATTCTACCAAACAGCGTCAACTACAGGCCACCAGTGAAAACTCAACTCGCAAGACGAACCGCACAAACCAATGGAAAACGTATGCTTAACACGCTCATCACTGGAACACATAACCGACTACGAAGCTGTCGAACGAAACTCGGCACATTCAAACAAACAATCACCGAGACCACCGCAGAATATGATGCCAACACTCTAAACGAAACTATAACGCGTACAACTGCAGTATATAAATTCCAACGTCACCTCGAACTACAACGAAAGTTAAAGAACACAAGACATTATCGTGAAGTCTACAACAACAAAGAAACCACATGGGTTAAAAATATTTCGAAGAGAGAACTAACCGACGAAGAAACACGCGTTCTAAGCAAAGGATTAAATTACAATACCCGAGATGCCAACAGATTGGACTTTCTTGCCGATCTAGAACACGCCTTAAAGACAAGTAACCTAGAAGAAAACACAATGGACAATATACGCCACCAAGTCAGCCACCACCTACTTCATCATCAAAGACCGAATGACATAACCAAAGCCGAACGACAAACCCTAAAACGATTACGAGAAGACAAGTCCGTTGTTATTCTACCAGCCGACAAAGGACGAATCACCGTTGTGAACAAAACCGACTACATCAACAAAGCCAATGAACTACTCCAAGACACCAATACATACCAAAAACTAGAAAAAAAAAAAATCCTACGAAGACAACTACCTCCCGCATCGTAAAGAAACTGAAGACACTAAAAGACCAACAATAGCTTGACGATCACACATACTTAAGAATCCGACCCAATGACGCAACCATCGCCCAATTCTACGGACTTCCGAAGATACACAAACCAAATGTCTCACTACGTCCTATCGTCTCTCTCCCTGGCTCACCTACATTCAAACTATCAAAACATCTCGCTACCATTCTCCAACCTCTAGTAAAGTCTTCACCGTATTCCATCAACAACGTCAACACATTTCTTCAACACATAAAAGACCTTGAAATCGAACCAAATGAAACTATAGTATCCTTCGACGTCGTATCTTTGTTCGCATCTATACTGTTATCTACAGCAAGACGAATAACCGACCAACTCCTTTCCTCCAACTCATCTTGGACATCCACAACCTCATTGAGCAAAGACAACATCTTAGACCTCCTCGATCTCTGTTTATCTACCGAATTTCAATTCCATAACTCGTACTACAGACAAACATCCGGCACGCCCATGGGATCACCCCTCTCCAGCTTCTTGGCCGAAGCCGTCATGCAAGATTTGGAACGGAAAGTATTCTCCGAAAACAACAACATAAAACTATGGAATAGATACGTCGAAGATGTATTTGGTATTACAAAAACAGAACAAATCGATGAGTTGTACCGCACCATCAACAACACCACCGAAGATATCACTTTTACAATGGAGACAGAGCATAACTACCAAATAGCATTCCTGGACGTTTTACTCACGAGAACAGACAACGGAAAGATCAAAACCCAAGTGTACCGAAAGAAAACCCATACCGATCAAATATTAAACTACCATAGCAACCACCCAACCTAACACAAGATCAGCTATATCAGAACTCTGTTCAACCGAATTGAAACACACTGCAACACCCAAGAGAGCAAAAAGAAAGAACAAGAATATCTACACGAAACATTCAGAAAGAACAACTACCCTAAACACTTCATCGACAAATTCAGCGTACAACGACAACACAATCCTCCACGAAACACGAACGACGAACAAGACAACAACACCACTCAAACAAGACACATAACTCTACCCTACATACGAACCATATCCGAAATAACGTCAAGAATACTGGAACAACATCGCATAAAAGTAGCACACAAACCCACTAGTAAACTCAGATCAATTTTCACAACACATAAAGATACCGTCGACAAGCTTGAAAAACATAACGCCATTTATATGATCCCTTGCCGTGATTGCAACAACGTTTACATTGGCGAAACCTCGAAGACAATTAACTCAAGACTAACCCAACACAAAAACGCAATCAAGCGACACGACTCACGATCGCTCCCAGCTGCACACGTCCAAAATACAGACCACAGATTCCATTGGGCCAACACAAAAGTACTAGGACAAGCAAACACAAGACACGCACGCGAATTTAAGGAAGCATGGCACAGCCTCGACAAACCCGCAATTAACAGACACATCGACATTCCCGCAGCATACCACCAGCTCCGATTCAAAATCCGAAACGAAGACCTCAAAATCTACACAAATACGTCAGAACACCCTACTAACATCACATCACAGCCTACTATCCATGAACCAACCATTCACTTCAATTCATCAGAATCCACCGATGAGAACAGCCGACAGCCCAATCCACCCATCAGACGCTCGGAACGCCTACACGCGCAAAGACTCATGGACCAAGCTGATAGAAACATACCACGTGCAAACACCTTACCATAACCTGACGAAGACTTGAAGGACCAAGTCAAAAGCTCGACTCACCAAAACACAAATCCGGAGAACAAAATCATAACATATATATATATATATATGTATAAAGTTGAAGACTATAACATGATCATAAGAATTGATAAGACTTAAACCTATTTACAATAAAAGTAACTCGAGTTTCACCCTCAAAGGCGATCTTCAGACTAAAAGTCATTACGGAGGCTTGACGTTAAAAGCATAAAATTTGTTCTTATTTACGCATTTAGTTAACAATTTCGATCTTTTGTTCAATAGTAAGTTTTTGTCTTCATTTAAAATGCAGATTTTCTCAGCCAAGCAAAAGTTACAGGTCTTCCTACCACTTTTATATGCATTTGCATATTTAAGAATTGACCACAGTGATTGAAAATTCTCTGTTGGACTCTTTCAATTCCCAGATGAACTTCGACAATGTAGAGCTACCGGAATATCTCCTGTTGTTAAATAAAAGAATGTAGTTAGTTATCCAACTCATTATTTAATTTACGTTGGATATCTTCCACAGACGGTCCAGATGTCGTTACATTGGTAACGTCTGCAAACAGAGCAGGGATAGAATTGCTTAAACAGTTTTGGTAAGTCATTTACATAAAGTATAAATAATAATGGACCCAGATTAGATCCCTGTGGCACACCGGTCTTTATATATTTTTTCAAAGAAGTTGTCGTTCCAACTTTACATACTTGTGTACGGTCACTCATGTATTAAATGAACCAACGCAGACTATTTCCTTTGATACCATATAACTCCAATTTCTTTATTAAGATCTCGTGGTCCACAGTATCAAAGGCCTTCTTTAAGTCGAGGAAAATTACCCCATATATTAGACCTTGGTCCATGTTTACCAGCCAAGTGTTGGTTGTGTTTAATAAAGATGTGCTAGTGGAGTTACCTTTTCTAAAACCCGACTGGAAAGGAGTTAAAAGTTTGTTGTTTTCTAAATAGGAGTATACTTGTTTATAAATGGCGTATAATTACCACATTCATCTTTTTCTCCCGATTTATAAATCGGTGAAACACGTGCATTTTTCCAATCATTTGGAAAAATACCGTAGTTTAACGATAAGTTAAAAATTGTAGTTAAGAAAGTTAAAAACTGCTTTGTCAATATCTAGGTCATCAATAGTTTAAGACGGCCTCAAAAAATGAAATCTGTCACAAGCTCGGACCCTTTTTAAAGAAAGCTATTTGATGAGCTGGTGTTCAATCATTTACCGGCTTCAGTGTTCAAGTGATGTAAATAACTTCTCAGAGGTCCATAAAAGCGTAAAAAGAACGACAGCAATATCCTTTAATCCACCCCTCTATTTGGTGAACAACATACCATCCCGAGTTTGCACACGGCATACATGAGCGTGCAGAGACCGTGGATATTCACGGAAAAATAAAATAAACCTAGGATTTTTTCCCCTCTAGTCACCACGCGTTCTAAAAGGATCCCACGCACGTCGTGATTAGTACCCTCGCACCACGCAAAGCGCGGTGGGCGAGGGGACAAAATCTGAAGAGCTTACATAAGCGGCCAGTCTATCTACATAAATAAGTTTTCACAAATCATAACAAAAAAAATCCCGCTGATTCAATTCCTGAGGAATAAATGAGTTGAGTTACATGCCCTTTTCTTGTGGTTGTTTCATTAATATCAGTCGTGTCAATAAATTTGATACACATATCATTAATTTCATTGTGACTCAGCTCAAAAAAATTGTGAGTATAATTGTTCACCAGCCGTAGCCCTCTGTCTTTTACCCTATCTGGTAGCCCTACTCTCATGGTTACTGAAACGTTTTCTGAAATACGTAATAGTACTTCCGAAATAAATCTTATGACACATCTTACAAGACAAAATGTAGACCACTCCAGATGAATCAAAATTAATGGGAAAGTTGTGGAGCCCGAAAAAGCTGTGGAGCCTTATTAAGAACTTTACTAGAATGGATGTAAACAAACATGCCACTGTAAATCAGCTCAAGGAGGGAGACAAGGTAGTCACGGACAAAACTGAAATTGTTGAACTTTTCAATTCTTTTTTCGCCACTCAGCCTTTGAAATTGCTTGGAATCCAATCAGTGAAAATACTGTCAAGTGGTTCATTACAGCGTATCAAAGACTTGAGGGAAATAACTAATGCGTCCTCGCTTACCATTCCGCACATTACGCAACAGGAGATCTTGAGTTCACTACAGAATATGCCGGGCCACAAAGCTACCGGGATTGATGGCTTAGGAGCAAAGATCCTAAAAGCAGCTGGTCCTGGAATTGCGTTGCCATTGAGTCGACTTATAAATCATTGTATTGACAATAGCACATTCCCGTCTGCATGGAAATACGCTAAGGTTACACCTATTTACAAAGGTAAAGGATGTAAAGACGACAAGAATAACTATCGCCCCATTTCTGTGCTGCCGATACTTTCGAAAGTATTTGAGAAGCATATTCACCAAGCTCTTTACACTTTTATAAAGGAAAATAATATGCTTTACCAACTACAGTCTGGATTTCGGCGATCACACTCTACTGAGACAACTCTCATTCGTCTGACAGATCAGCTATTATCAGACATGGATAAGGACCGTGTCAGTGGGCTAGTATTCATCGATTATAAGAAGGCATTTGACTTGATTAATCGCAAGACACTTCTATCCAAATTGGAGGCATAAGGTGTAGAATCAAAGGAGCTTGAGCTTATAAATCAATATTTACTAGGGAGAAAGCAATCTGTTTTCATTGATGGAGTTCAGTCTGAAACTAAGCAAGTTACACATGGAGTACCTCAGGGTTCAGTTCTTGGACCTTTGTTGTTTATAATCTTTATAAATGATCTTCCCTGGACTGTAAAAGAGTCTGTTGTGGATATCTATGCAGACGACACTACACTTAGTGCGTCTGTTCCGATATCAACACCTAATGTAATTCAAAAAAAGTTAGAAGATGATATGAATAGAGTACTTGAATGGTCTCATGAAAATAGGATGATCTTAAATGCGTCAAAAACTAAAGCTTTACTTGTAACCGGTAAACGACTCAAGAGCAAACTTCTAAATGTAGAATTTACAGTCACAACAAGTGGAGAGGAAGTTGAACAAGTCAGTTCACAAAAGCTGCTGGGAGTTAAGATAGATAAGGAACTAAATTATAATGAACACATTGACGATCTTTGTAGGAAAGTGTCACAAAGAATTGGTTTGCTAAATAAGATCAAGCGTAATTTACCTATTAGGGAACGAAAGTTATATTATAATGCAATGATAAGGCCTCTAATGCTCTATGGATCATGTGTATGGAGCTCAACATCATGCGATAATATAGACCATGTTTACAAACTTCAAAAGCGGGCTGCATGTGTGATACTTGATGCTGATAGGGAAAAGAGAACTGAAAGTCTTCTAAATCAACTTCATTGGTTACCGTTTAAACAGGAAATAATAATGCAGAAGTGCTGCTTAATATTTAGGCAAATTACTGGTGATTCTCCAAGCTACATGACGGACTTATTTGTTAGAAATTCAGATGTACATAATAGGGCAAGCCGTCATGGTTACTATAATCTAGTATGTCCACGCTACAATAGAGAAACAGAGGGAGGAAGGACTTTTCAAATAAGTAGTATAAAATTATGGAATAGTATCCCAATTGATGTGCGTAAGAAAGAAACAGTTAGTTCTTTTAAAGTAGCGCTATCAAAACACCTGAAGTCAATGTAAATAGGCTTTTTTCTTTTATTAGTTCTTATATAAACTTAATATGACCTTTGTATATATTCTTAGTTTAGTTTTATACTAAATTCCAATTTTTAGTTTTGTAATTATTTCATGTAACTTGAGGGCCACAGGTTTGTCAGTGTTTACTGTTACGTGCTACCCTCTTTAAATAAAGTTGATAATAATGTATTGTATACGTTCTCCTTAAAACGTACAGTCCTCATCAACGTATCCACATTTTTGGCAGCGAAGCTTTGCACACTTCTTCATACCTTTTTCAACATCATTTCCCTTCTTAACCTTAACCCTCACTAATTCGTTATTCAGATAATGTGATCTCCCGTAAGCCACCATAGATTTATCCAGAAAGATTTTTTTCAAGTCCTCAGAGCCATTCAAAATAGGCAGAAGCGACTAAATACAATTCAATATATATATATATATATATATATATACATATATACATACATACACATACATACCCGTACATACGCGTACATACGCGGACATACGCGGACATACGTGAACATACGCGGACATACGCGAACATACGTGAACATACGCGGACATACGCGGACATACCCGGACATACGCGGAAACACAGGGACATACATTGACATACATAGACATACATAGACATACATATGCATACATGTTCATACGTGCACATACGTGATTATAAATATACATATACATATATATATATACATACATATAGGTATATATATATGTAAATATATATATATATATATATATATATATATATACATGAACTGACTCATTTTCATTTTCGCACGAACGTATTCGCTTTTATATAAGCTTTTCTAGTGCTACCTATCTGTCGAGCGGTTATGCTGTTTATATAAATTGGTCGAAGTCTTGTTTGCTGTCTACAACGCATAGCCTTAATTACTTAGTTGACACGACAAGACTATGTCATTAGCACTTTAATAGTTAATGACGGGCAACCTTAATTAGCATACGAATAGCATTATTCAAAACGAGACCTCGACCAATGTATATAACTATCATTACCATTCGACAGATACATAGCACCTGAAGACCTTAAATAAAAGGGAAAACGGTTGTGCGAAAATGAAAACGAATTGTTAATGTATATTGCCCTCTACATTGTTCTTTTGTACGATTTATCGCTATACACTTTTACCTGTGTCTTGCAACCGAAACACTTTTCATTCCTTATAATAAATGTCAGAACAAGCTATAACTCACAGATGGTCGATAAGCGAACGTCAAGCCTTAACCTCAGGAAAACGATCGCTGAACCCCAGAAGCGGATCGAAGCCCCAGTCTTCTGAAGGTTATGAGTTCAATCCCAATCTGGGCTCAGAAATAATTTTTCTGATATCCGGGCTAGACAAGTGCTCATCGATCATTTAATATATCTCCCAGCTCCGACATTGACAACATACTATCTCACAACCTATAACACAACTGCACAATTTTACCTACGTTGAAATTCAGGAATTGCACGGATATTCATATACAATACAATATGAATATCCTCTATGGTTGTGTTGGGACGTTCCTTTTTATAAAGCATCAACAAATCTGCAAAGTTAATCAAATAAAAGACAAAAACTAACTAAACATAGTCTTCACCCGACCAAATAAGCTTCGTTAATTTATTGGTATTAAACTCTAGCCACCATTCCGGAAGAAGAACTATGTCAAAAATTCTTTTGGTGGTAATCAATCTTTCGGATTTCCATAGAATAAGCTCTTTATTAAGTGGAAAAATTCGCGTATCAATCAAATTATTTTACTCTGTTGTTAAAAGTTTTGTACTAATAAGATTTTAAGATCTCATTATAAGATGTGGAAAAAATAGGTTGTCTTTCTTTCTTGGTAATAATAAGGTAGCTAATTAGAATGCTTATTTTGGTGATTTTTTGCATTAGCGTCGGAAATGGTGTTCTATGGAGTGTGTTTCTCGGTTGATTTGAGGTGCATCAGTAAAAACCATCCGTTTAAATTCAGGTTTGCCATGCTTTGCCACATCACCTTCTTCCCTGGATTATACACAAACGTTAGGAAACCCAAGCCTAGATTCTTGAGCAATAAAAACAATTTATACATGCTCAGTTACTTTCAAGCATTACAAAACAATCGAAGACCAAGGTAGTAATGTGTAGACTGAATCACTATCACTTACTATATTGATTTTTCAAAAGTCTTTTAACGAAAATATTTTTAGATTCACACTTTTTGTTTAAGTGAATATTGTTTCGTGCTTCAGGCTTGACACTAAGCATGCAATACAACCGTAATGATTCCCATCGTTCTAATGTGACTTAAATCAAGCCTGCTGTTAAAAAAGATCCCAAGAACAACATAATAACATGGCTATAGCCACGCCACAGAAACGAGCTGTAAAAAGTTACAGTTATGCCATTTCAACTACTGTGACCTTATCAATGTAGCTGTAGAATTTTTTCAAGTAAAATACTTGCCAGTAAGCTCAGTGAGTGCATCTAGAAAAACAACAAATTCAAAATTCCGGAAACGTTTTGTACCAATTTCTTCAAAGAAATTTTTCACGCTATATGTACTAATAGAAAGTTGCATCTAAATAATTTAAAAAGAAGTAAAGAGTCTCTATAGTCAAAATCTTCTGCATTTTTAATAAAGCACAATATCTTAAGTGATAGAAAGTGCCAAGTATACATCATTGTATTTTTGTTAACTTAACTTCAAAATTGTTCCTACACTGCTGAAGTCAACTGAAAAAATGTTGACTCAAGCGGGATTTGAAATAGCACCTTCAGGATACCAGTCCGTCGCTCTACCTGTTGAGCTATTGAGTCCACAGGGGTTGAAGGTTTCATAATACCCTGAGGATGATTCTGAAATAGAATTGAAACACTGCACATCCATCCTCATGGATAGCGTTAAGTTGTCGCGAGAATATTTCGTGCACTTAAATTGGATAAAAACCCTCCTCCAATTCCTGCGGACTCGATAACTCAACAGGTAGAGCGGCGGACCGCTATCCACAAGCTGCGAGTTGAAATCCTGCTTGATTCAACATTTTTCAGTTGACTTCAGCATGGTAGGTTAATTGTAAAGTTTCGTTTCATAATACCCTGAGGATGATTCTGAAATAGTTTTGTTAACTTAAAAGCCAAGTTTGGTTGCTTTCTATCATTTTCTTGAGAGTACTTAAAGGAGATATTAATTTGCCTCTGTTCAGCAACGTTCTAAAAATTGCATTAGAAAGACGACTGTTCTCAACTATTAACATTAACAAATAGTATAGATTGTCATATTTCGTCAAAATCCCATTTATTTCTATCCTATTTGCAGAAAAAAGAAAGCGATGATAGCTGATTTATTGTTAGCTAAATACCATCACGGAGTGATTGTCGCGTTTTTGTAAACTTAGTCTACCTTGTATACTCAGTAAAATAGAAAGGGTAAACGCCTTCCATTTAACATTAAATTATTTTTAAAAGGCTACGTAATTCCATTGAACTCTTGATATCTTTATAAACACACTGTTTTTAGTCTTACTCTTTCATTATATTGAAATGTTCGACTACCTCTTCATAAAACAATGTGTTTATGTTGATTAAGAAACACTCTTTTTTATGAATATCTTCTATAATTCAAAAGTGATTTTCAAGATTAAGGGTCCGATCAATTGCTATTGAATTCATTATATGCATATTGTAGGCCAATATTGCAAACGAGTTACTCTCGTTTTATTTCTCAAAGACTTATTATAAAGCTGTTTTCTTTAGGCTTTGAAAAACTAAAGTAGGTATGCTCTTGAGAGCTGAGAAGTATATCTGCCTGCTATACCTGACGTAAGCGTCTGCTCTTATCAAAGAGATTCATGATTCCTAAATATACGTTCTCTGTTAGTTGAGGAATCTTCAATTTTTTGAAAGCTGTTGGTAGTTTTCTGAATCTTTACATTTATTTTTTCCTTTCTAAGTACAAGTCCTGACAAAGTATGATTCTGTTCCTATTTTTTGATAATTAAATCCACTATTTACTGTTTCTGCTGCTTCATCTTCAGTCGTTTCTAAGCTGTAGAAGTATACTCAGTAATTGAGCGTAAAAAACAAATAATTTTTCCTCACGAAACAGAGTTGTATCAGAATATTTCTGAAGGAATAATATTATCAGGTGAAATTAAAATTAAATACCCATGTTGCTAATCATTGTAATTTAAGAAAGATATCAATTTATTTAAGAATAGCTGACGTAACTTAAACAGAAAATAAATAGTGTTGTGGCTTATTGAAAAAATTCTTCTAAGTTGACTTCGTGCACTATTTTCACAGAAGGGGATGTAATGATGAGGATATTGGAAAAAATTTCATTGAAAATATTTAGGGAAACATACAGCATCCTGGCGACAACCTTTCTCATTAATAAAGCAAAAAACCTCAATGTCCTTCGTAGAATTACGTTTATCACAATAGTAAAAGCACTGTAAGGTCGAAAAAGAAAAATATTCGTTTAACTGGTAATAGTTACACTTCTCAGAGAGAGAGGTGTAAAAGGACGTGCAAAGAGTGGGGGCGAATAGGCATTCTTAACCACGTCCTCTACCAAGAAGTATTTTTCTTCTCAAGCACGATACCATTCATACTGTACAAGGACAAGCAAAGCACCCATAATCATGATAAACTGAGTAGGGAGTCTGTGTCTCTTGTTTTCATCGGCTGTGGCTGATCCAATGGTAGATTGACTGGAAACGATTTTGATATAAAAAGTTAAAGTATTATCAGAAATGAAGGGCAGCATTTGCCGAGAAACTGTAAGACTCCAGAAATAGGAAATATAACGCAGATGAAGAACTTCAAAATATTAATGTTTGAATGTGCATCTTCCATGGAAATAAATTCCCGAAGTGAAATCATAAAACTTTTCTTGGCCTATCTATTCAGTACTTTATTATTGTAATTTTACGGCTTGTTTAGATGAAATATTTCTTCCACTTTCAATGTTTTCAAATTCTCCTCGCACAGTAAAGCTTCCGAACTACATTTAAAATTTCCGGTAAAAAGTTTAATGCGTTGGGAAGATCTTTACACAAACCATCATCTTGTTTGAGTATTTACTGAAGTAAATGAGAGTAAGAAATGTTTTAATTAAGAAGCAACAAAAACAAAATGTCTTGATACAAATTGCATTATATAGATTAACCCCAATAATATAACAAACCTGTATATGCACGCAAACTGTGTTCATAGACTTATTTCTTTGCTAAATATTATTGCTTTATAATTATGTTATGGGCATTATAAAAACAATATAGCTATTTGATTTAACGAAATAACAAAAATGCAATCTTTCTTGCTGCGTTATGCGGGATTGTAGAACTTTCAGATTCAAGGTTTAAGTTTGATAAGTCATTTTCTTTTCCTTTGTCAATATCCAAAGCGATTCTTAGTCATCTCTATCGTCTTTGTACAACATTTAAGATGTTCTAATGGAACCCTTGACTCATCCGAAGTCCGTGCCAGATTTTGGTGATTAGTACACGTAGGAGAAATGGAGTGACCAAGTATTCATAATACAATTTACAGTTACTCTGGAAACACAGTAAGTAACAAAATCTTCTTTAAGTAAACGACGGATCGATCTATTTTCCTTACGGTTAGTTCTTAACCTTTCAAAAATCTCCTTATTCATTTCTATACTGCTGCGAGTTTACATAAACTTATTGTTAAAGTCAGCAGTGACATGATACATAATGTTTATGCTCATTCTTAAATTTATTTTCTAGGCATTCAACTCGATGGCCCTAATAATTATATGAATTCATGCAGAAAGAAATCACTTCTGAACTAATTGCAATTGGGTGGGTGGTTTTTGTTTCATCAATAATCACAATTTGCTGCATAAAAAGCTAACTTAAGCTTACTGCATCAGTTAAATTACTTAATTTTTATTTAAATCAGTTATCAATTTCTTGAAAAAAAAGCCATGATAACTAATCAACAATACGGACAAGAAACTTTTAAACAAAGCAAAATTAAGACTTAAAATTACTTCAATTTTTTCAATATACGCTTCTTTAAACGATAATAATTATTGATCACAACAAACAAACAGCTTCAATTTTCGTTCAAATAGTTGATGCCTTATCATCAATTTTAAAACAGAAGACCTTGATACATATTGGGACTTGACTAAACTTCTTGAAAGTTCAAATATTCGTTTACTAATTAATAGATGTAAAAAGTTTCCAAAATTCACCAGTAAAATTTCAAATTTTGTTGCTTTGTATTGTAAAGTGTATAAGCATACCACTGCATAAGTGCGCTACATACATCGTAAGAATTTTGCGTGAAATTCATTCAAAGTTGTGGAATTCCAACCGCAGTTCGGATGGTGTAGGTGAATAAGAACTTCTTATGTTATGTCAGTTTCAAGATCTAAAGTAAGTTAAGGCTAAAAACACGAAAAGTTCGGAGAGTATGAGTTTGGTAAAATATTTTGACGTAAGTTTTAGTTAAAGCAATTAACTTTTTTTAACGCATCAATTCAAGTTTGATCAAACCTAAGTGCTGTTTTACGATTACCTTATTTTCTTCTAAAAGTAATATTATGATCAAACGCGTGAAAAAATGCTGTGATAATGACAAAATATTTCCGCTTCGAAACCAGCTATCCTCAATAAAATCATGCACTTTTTCATGTTCAGCGTTCTGTTTTCCGTTGCATAACTCTCTTAGACAATTTTGCTCATGTTAATTGTAATGGCACTTGTTAACATCAAGTGACCCATAGAAAATCTAAAATCCAATATCGCCGTTTATTTCCTTGCAATTTCTTATATCTTAAAGTCAAGATATGTTTTGAAAGCTTTCCTTGATCGAATTGAAAGCCAGAAACGTAAGTTTGAAAGAAGAACAAGAAATGAAATCTGTATTTACGTGTCATCAACACAGAGTTGATCGAAAATGGAAATAGCCTCGTAAGAAATCGTAGAATGGCTTAAATGCTCATCGATTTGGAAAACTAGGACATTAAAAAGAAGGAAAGTTCACACCTTAGAAAATGAAAGACACACCGCCTAGCTGACTTCGATTGAATTGTTTTACAAAGTCCAGTACAACGTTAAGAAACATAACTACATTGCCAGAATATTAATCAAAACTGCATGAATTAAGGATATGTATTAAATTGATATGTCTTAATTCAAGTTAAACTCTAGTATTGACTGATTGTGTTTAGAAGTAATATTATCTTAATTATATGGTTAATTAAATCGGTTGAATTGAAACGCCAAAATGAGAAGTGAGATGTTACAGAAAGAGAATATTCGAACACTTTGCAAGTGAGATGTTCTGGAAAAATGTTTTACTATGATGGAGAGCCGTTGTCAGGACCAAATGGTATGATTATATCGGCTTCAAGGCTTCGTAGATCTTTGACCTTTCGTCTTTTTATAATAATTTACATAAAAAGGATATCCTGTTTAGTCTTTTAAAGGAAAACAAAGAAAAGCTTTGTCGTAAGCTATGGGTATTCACTCTCTGGTTTCCTATGCAACAACTGTGCTTCAAATAAAGAATTTAATAAAGTAATGAACGCTATCTGAGCCACCTTCTTTCGACACATACATTTATTACTTGCAACTCATCTGCCAGGTCTACTGGCAAACAAGTAAATACATCAATTGATCGAGATCTGATGTTTAAAAGCAACTGACCTTTATCTAAAGATAACAAAATAATTCATGGTTAACTAAAACAAAAACATCCTTTAAGTGAAACTTTTTGCCTAAAGTGCCACAACTTTGAGATTTTGAGACAAGGATAACGATATACCACCAAATACCTTTCTAACAGTAGAAGAAAGAAAACTACTCATTATTAGCAAATCACGTCAATTTTTGCCGATAAAGTAGGAATTATTGACACTGCAAAATACAATTCATGTGCACAATTAGCATGCAGTTGCTTGCTGCCCGAGAACATTTAGCCTCCTTAGTTTCCAAACAGCATTATTTGGCTTAGCGGATTGGTGATTGATGTTCTTGAGCGATTTCGGGCATTCCGTGAACGACTGGCTCGTTGCGAAAGTGTTGTGCTTCCTTGTTTAAAAAAACTAAAAACAGAAATTTAAATTACTATGATCTGCTTTTGTTGTATTCCATCCAATAAAGGTCTCGGCAGGTTCAAACACTCTTTTTGGCTCTCGATAAAAATAAAAATTACGCTGACTTCATGGTTCCCGGTTTGATCCAATCGTTCATCTGTTAATTAATTATACTCCAGCGAAATATTAGATTCATCTTCTTAGGGTAATGTATAACGTCATCAAACTAATTTTAATACAAAGATATCTGTCAAAATTGTCATTTTCCACTTGTTCTTCGTTTGACCTCTTGTAAAGCTAACGTAATACACGAAGCAGACAATGACGCATGGTTAGTCATTTCGCTTGAAATTAGCTAACGGATTTATATACTATGCGCTATTGCTAAAAATTAATTAAAAATTAAGTTCTTCCCTTCATAAACTTCAAACTTTTTGACGGTGAAACTGTTTGCTTGAACTGTAAATGTAATGCTAAAATTTCTCCGACTAGAAAATACATACTCAAAAAGTTAGACCTTCTCAATCCACGATTCCGGTTAAAATATAAATCAACAGCGGTTAACGGACAGTTGATATTTCATCTTTATTTCGAAGTAAAGTAAATTCAATTGCTATAATGATGCATTCAAAATAAACACGAAATATCACTATAAAACCCTGTCACCTTGTTTTTAATCCGATTGTTGGATGTTTACGAGATGCTTATTTTAGATAACTGTGTTTTGTGATAAATTTCTCACAATATCCATAAATTTAAATCAAGGATTCAAAAGATATTACTTCTGCGTGGTACTGTATTTAAAATAAGTCATTTGCGTTCTAATATTATAAAGAAGTTATTGGTGGTAGCATAGTTTTCTACATAGTTACTTTAAAAGAAGTTCTTTTCTCATTCCACCATAAAGCAGATTACAGCTACTTGATTATTCTATTTGTTAATCTTAAACAGCAGTAGTATTTCAGTACGATTTGACATATTGAATGAAGAGAGCTAAACTCCTAGCTGAAATGTAAACAGCACTGGTGTTGTTCTTTTGTCACTCATCGCTTCCTATTCAACTTTTTCAGTATATAGATTTCCCATTTGTGAGGAACACTAGGCTGATGCCCTTGACATTAGTTGGTCGAAGATAAACAAGCCTTAAATACTGAAACAGATACGCTCTAGACTAAGAAGAAAATGTTCAGTCTTTACCCTTGCAGTGATGCACACAAACTGACCTTAACCAGTTGGAAGTGCAACAGAGTATTGTTATGGTGAAACTGGATATATTCATTGGGAAGTGCTTTCAGGGACTTCAGAGAGCAGTGCATATCTAGCTCCTACCTGATTGGATAGGTTGGGCGGGTAACGGTTGACCTAATGGGTGTTGTTTAAAATCTATTTTAATGTTAAGATTTCCTTACCCCACGAGTTCACTAGAATCTACAATATATGTCGCAGCCTTTCCTGGCGGGATGCTGGTCACCCGTAGCAGGCTAAAACCCTTCCATTGTCCGTAGCTGGGTAGTGTGCGAATTGTAATAATAATACTAATAATACTAATAATAATGCCAATTAAATAAAATATTAAAGAATTCTAAAGGAAACTACTTGCAGACTATATCTTTGCTTTGTAATATCAAGAAGATTGTCTCAGTTAATGAACTACCTGTGCACGTGTCTTTTCGTAGTTAAGTAAGTAAGGTGCTCTTGCAAAATGCTAATAATAACCTGTGTCTTTAAATGCCATAGCAACAGTCTTAACGCTGTTTATTTTCCGGCATAATTGTCTTTTGTCTTTTACTTACCTTGACCTGAATATAATTTATCAAATGGTTAATGTCATCGAATGTAAACAGGTTGTATAAGGGTTAAATTTTATTGAAAATGTTTAAAAAAAATATTAAATTTCAGAATGGCAATTTCTTCGTCTGTAGACCAACATTCTTGGAAAGTGCAATGAAAGAATTTAAGCATGTCCTTAGAGTTTAACATAACATATATCCTTTCTTGAAATATAATCTGATACTGTTAACGGCGATCAGATTGAATTCTGAGTTAACCGATTCCCAATTTTAGTACAGGTTTTAGCAACTAATTCTTTAGTTTTTCCTACGACAGTTAATTTTGACTGACTACAAAATCAATATAATTACAGTAAAAGGACCCAATATCGAGCTTGTAACAATAGGGGATTCTTTCATTCATTAAAGTGCCTAGAATCTCTCGGTGTTTTTGAGAGGAAGCATGAAATTTTGCAATAAATGGACATTCTTATTACCTTAGTTACCGTTTCTAGCATTCATATATCAAAGTTGTTTTAATGCAAAATACTGTAATTTCTGTTTTCAAGCGTTTTCTACTATTTTTTCTTGTAGTAGAGTTATGTAGAACTTTTTCTTGCAATGTGAGCTTATAAGAACATTAAATAAATAGAAGTAAAGGCTATAAAAACACATTAAAATTTTATTACATCAAGCTAGGTTTTATGTAAGGAAATGGTGAATCTCAAGACCTATCTTTAGCAATAGCCTTGTATTCGAGATATGAATATTAAAGTACCTCAACCAATATTTAAAACTATTAAAATAAAATACTTCAATTGAAGATCTCGAAATGCTGGCTCTCCACTGATTAAAATAGACTAAGCCACATCTATAAAAGACGACGAAAGCCAGTGCTGGTATCTCATTTTAGGTGCTCGTTTCACTGAGGTAAATAAACTATATAAACGTCAAAGATGAAATCCACGTATACCTTCATTGTTTTCGCAGTTCTTCTGGCAGTAGCATGTGCGCTACCAATTGAAAATGATGAAAACCAAGCAAGGTAATTAAACATCTGATTATTCAATTAAAATTTTACAGCTATTCCAGTCCCATTTCTTATATGTTAAGAGCTCTGTGATTATTCTTTTAAAATGTAGCTCACCTCGTCTCAGCTTATTTACGTGATTAGATATTCATGTAAATTCCAAGCTATACTGTCGTCTAGTATAAATCTCACAAAATTTTCAGAAAAGTTATTAACTGAGGCCTCAGGTGTATTCAAATTTTGAGAGATGCTATTTACCCCATAGTATCTTAGGCCAGAATACCAGCTTTATTAATGGTATGGAAAAAGGGGAACCTATTGTCAACAAAGAGTTAATCAGCCATTAACTCTATGAAAAACATGTACGAACCTTATCCATAAAAGTAAATTTAATCTGTCTATACGTTGGAATGTGCACAACCCCTGGTACCAAATAAAGGAAATATCCACAGGAACACTTTATAAAATAATAATTTGGCTGGAATACTTTAAGAAGAACACATAAAAAAGATTTATTTCTTATGAAATATTTTAGATATAGGTTTGTACAGAAACGATGCCCCTTAATTGTCATTGGCGCCCAATTTGAAAACGTTCGTTGAGTTAAACAATAAAGTGGATCCACACAAAATTCCAGCAAACAAGTTGAACCACTTAATTAAAAATTTATTTTTATCATTCTAATTGCGTATAACGTAGGATGTTTCCAGGGCTGCTTGCATTTACTAGCAAAAGAGGCATTATTTTATCATGGTTTTGTTTATCTTAACTTCTTATCTGGAGAACAGTCTGCGCTTTCCATCTAAACGTGAACCGATAAAACTTAACTCAAACACTTTTTGTCGTTTATATGGATGAAATTTTAGTAAATATCCACTTTGCTAACGAAGAAAATTAATATTTCTACAATATGAAACCATCTTTACCTCGTGATACGGAAGTCTTTAAAAATTGCATAACTTTTTGCTTTAATTAATATTATGTAAATTTTAGTTCTATATATCATTTAAAGTTAGGCCTTAAGGACGCTGCAATCAGTAGAAAACAAAAATAATCCATCATTATGATGTTTAAAATTGCTGGTAACTGCATGAAAAATCAATTTATCTTAATAAATTTTTGGTTTATAATTAATGACATGTTTAATTTTAGTTCTAAATATTGCATGTTTCTTTTAGTGACGAAATCCAAGCCGACCCAAGCTATTTGGGCTTTGGCGGAGGATATGGTGGCTTCGGATTTGGCAAGGGCCTTGGTTATGGCTATGGAGGGTATGGTTTTGGAAAAGGCCGCTTTGGACTGTATGGCTTCGGCAAACGCTATCCCTATTATTAATAGGTAAAATTTCTGATAATGGTAATAATGGTTTTAACTGAAGTATATATCTCCAAGCAGCTTGCTTAAAATTCAACAGCATGCCTTTGTTTTCGTGCCCGCATTCTGTCAGTTAAATCTCTCCATTAGTTAATTTGAACCATCAAGTCATCGTCTCAAGTCAGCAAGTAGAATGTATACATCATTGTAAAGATCGGAGTTCTAGTTTCTTATCTTTTATTCTCAAAGTGATATGCCATGATAAAAGTCGAGTCACCTAATGGTGATACTATGTTTGAGAATTCAATTTCTAACGATGGATTTCTATTATATATGGAAGACTAGTGAATTCTCGCAAAATTGTTTTTCCCACCACTTCCTCTCTTATTTTAAAGATTTATAGTGTCACGTTGCCATTTTCAATGCCAATTTTCCTCAGATTTAGTTATGAACAAGTTCAGCCGCACTTAAAAGACCAGTGCTAAAATATATGTCCATGGCCATCTTTAAGACAAATTTCATGGTTATTGGAAAAAGAAACTTATTTTCTTGCTTCGAAGAACTCTTTATTCGAGTTCATTTTTTGAAGACTTATCATTTCTCAACTTTGCTTAGATTTAGTTACGTACTAGTTCAGCCACACTTAAATGCCTTGAACAACAATATACGTTCATGGCTATCTTAAGGAAGAAGTTTATGGTTATGTAAAAAGGTCTCTTATTATCTTTGTTCAGGTTTCTTGTCTGGCCGACGAAATAACACCATAGTAGAATACGCAATTAGCAATTAGCAATTAATTACCTGGGCTGGCTTCACGTTTATAGTCGTGCACCATCATTATAGAGTAGAAAATATACTCCGAACCGAATCAGCTTAAGAACTCAAAATACGAGTAAATGCAAGACAGGAATGTTTGATAATGACTTTGTAATAAAGTCAAAATATTACCAGTCTAGTTCCCGTCTTGCATTTCCTCGTATCAGGAGTTCTTCAGATGATTCTATTTGGTATATATCTACAACTCTAATCGTCTAAATTGTCAGCCTGTATTGGTTTTTGTATTATCATTAGCATCTCTGTGGACATCGTAACAGTCATCATCGAAGTTTTATATATCCGTGAATGCCTTTCTTTCTTCATCAATCTTAACCACCGTGATATATTTGACTCCTCACGCCAATAATAATTCAATAACAAGGACTTGAAAAAGAAAAGTTTTAGTTAAATCTATGCATTCTCATGTATCAAAATGAAACTAAATTGGTGTGCGTAGGCATCGGCTTAGTTACTGTGGCGGGTGTTGGTTGATAATGTAAACTTAAACAAAATCACTGGTGTATATTTTCTGATATTGAAAATAATAATTTGGATTATTAGATGTTGCAGCTCTACAATAGTTTTAGATGCAACTAGTAAAGTACGCTCAGACATCATATTTACTATTACCAGCCCACAACTTCTAGAAATAGAGTAAGAAACGCACTTCCATGAATGACATTATGTAAAAGCTCAATATTCCGTTACACAGAAGCTACAGCAAAACTGAAAACTGTAATATTGGACTTTATTGCAGAGTCATTGTCAAGTATTTTCTAAATATTGAGCTTTTACAAGATGTCATTTATCGTAGTGTATTTCTTACTCTACATCATATGTTTATTTTGAACTTCTGTTTTCCCTTTAAGGAATGACATACAGGAAAATGGACAGCTGAATTATTCATGGCTATGGACTGGACAAGATTTTGTCAAATTATCCTAACAAACATTGATGTCATTTGATAATTAAGAATTAAACATTTTTGAGCATTACGTTTCATGTATCTTGTGCTTACTTAAGTATGTTCTCAAGGACGTTGTCATTATCTCTTTTACTATCTAAAAAAATGTTGTCAAAATATCCAATACATTTGGCATGTTTTCAGACACGATCAATGAAAGACAGTTAGCTAAGGGTTATAACCATTTAAATGCTCAGTTACTCGAAATGTACACTACAGCTTATCTTATTCAGAAACGTTGGGAAGGGGAAACTTTGCTGGTTATAAGTAATCCAATGTCAATAAGAAATTATTTGTTTAATTTCGTCTTTATTTTCCTACTACCATGCAAACTTACAAACTTGATTACTTATAAATTTCCTGAATTATTTGAATACTTTATTAGCTACACTTCCAAGGGTGGATAAGGAGTGTAGCGAGTGATGCTTAAGCATCAGTGAAACAAAGAAATGAGAAACAGCACAAAAGTGAAAAGGTTAATAGACTGACGAATTTATAATAAAGAATTTTAACATTTCAAGCTATGGCCCTTCGTCATAGAGTGAAACGAGTTCTAAAAGAGAAATGGCAATTAGAATGGAATAGCGAATATGCGATACAAAAGCTTAATATACTGCCCAATTGTCTTCAATAGTCTTGGTCGATAATATTATATTCATAACTCAATTTTGGCAAATTCCTCCACCAATCATAACATGATATCTGGTAATTTTTAGTGCAGTCATTAAATATCATCCAAAACTCATGTGATCCAATCTTTATTGAATTCCCGCCCTCTAGCAGGGCAACGAAGGAATATGGGTACGCGTTGCGTACATGCGTCTACGGTGATGTAGGAATGTTTAAAAATAAGTCACCAGATTAGCTAAACTATCATCAGAAACCAATATACATTTTCGGTTTGGGTGCAGGATGTATTCCAAAGCTTAGGTGTACGTGTCAAACATTTTGCTGGTTCTCTCTCTACTTTTGAAAATTGCTACTGTGTTGCATTTATTAATGATTAAACAATGTTGATGATTCAAGTAATTATCCAAAACTACATAATACGGCACAGTTCGCAAACACTAAATGATTCCATGGTCACTTGCCATGAATAAATCACCAGTAAATTAATCACTAAGGTCTGTTCCATACGTCAAACTTATGCCAAACCTAATGCATATCAAGTTCGAAAAAATCAGACGTTGATTGATTGCTTGTTACGAGTATTCATTTGCTTTGGCCAATGGTCCCCAAAGCGCATGTACCTTGAATTACATGAGGAATACATTCGTGAGGTTATGAAATAGACCAGGTTAACAACAAGGGAATCATGCGTGGCATGGCCTGGGTGCTAGCATGGATGGAGGATGATAACTTAAGCCACGGGTTTGGCTCAACAACAACTATCAGTTGTTTACTTGCACCAAAAGCAGTCAGTTGTAGAGTAGTCTGCTAAGTAAATCTCGTCAAATCCATATCATCAGTTCTCATAAGTTTCATAGCAAGAATATCAGTCGCTGAAGAAGTACTTACTGTGGACGGCTCTCATCAAGCCTAAGCGATCCCACCCGTCCAAATTAACTGGAGTAAGGCCTTCCATTCTACCGAGTTTTTATCGGGTTTTCAAACAGCAATCGCTGCAACTCTTAATCAAGCAAAAGTATAGAACAGAGAGGTGAACCATATGGCACAACTGGTGGAACCTAGCCGAATGATCAACTGCCACGAACAATCCAGGCCACTAAACACCCAACTCGCAAGCCTACGATGTCTATCTCATGCAACACTCACAAGAATTTTATCACCTGACCCCACATGTGGATCATACCCCCGTGGTTATACAAGATGCACTGTAAGCCCGATTGACATGCAATCTTAAGCTGCCTAAACAAATTCGTTTTTGTACCAAGGTCTGGTCAAATCGACTGTGCGGCCCAGCGTCGTTTTTTGGATTTTTGTTACTGGAGCCAAGCTCTTACTATTTATCACATAACAATGAAGTCAGATTATTTTACTATTACAACAAAGGTTTGACATATTTACATTTAGCATACCATTAGCTGGTAAAATTTTCATTGATATTTCATGCAAAAGTTTTGGAGATATTGACCATGGATAATTTTCAGTCTTTTCTCTTAGCAATTCCAGAGCTGAAAAAAGCTCAGAAATTCTATGTTTTAAAGTCAATTGGATATCAGTCTCATTCGTAAGTTTGTTTTCTGGTATAATCTTGCAGTTGAAGTGATTAAAGGTCGCCGAATACAACGGCAATTCCCCTCAGAAGTTCAGTGGTTAAATACCAACAAGATTGAGTCATATGTTCTGGATGAATGGAACCTTAAAGATAAACAATGGTTTACCACCGACAATATGTGCAATTTTCCTGAGAATCTCCACTGCACTTAAATTGGATTCTATTGCTAATCGTCGTCCTCACACATGTTCTGTTTGTTCAGTTAGAGGAAGGGAGGTCCCTGGGAAATCAGATTTTTCCATTCGATAACCTGTTAACTCTCTTTACACTGTCATTACTTTATGCACCTTATCGGATAATTTCCAAAACTCAACGGCAAACAACCAAAACATGACATCTATCACCATTATTTTCGTTACTTGCTGGAAGAAAATGCGCCAGATAATAAAGGAATACACCGTCCTGGAGTTTAATGGCTATATTGTAAATTCTTCCTCCTTTCATTTTAAAGAACTGTTTATCTTGCTGAAAACCTAATAACTGAAGTTAAACCTGAAAGCAAATGTGTACATTCGTCTAAGTCAATGCAAACTTGCAATTAAAGATCATTAGGAATGTAAAGATCAGCTAAAAATAAGCGACATATTTTGCAACTAACCCATACACAAAATATAATTAATCTTAAATATTCCTCGCTTCTGTTATCGCTGAGTTACAGAGTTCTTAAATGCAAAATTTTAATACTGCCCTCTTGATATCGA
Source organism: Heliopora coerulea (assembly GCA_030142905.1). Lineage (NCBI taxonomy): Eukaryota > Metazoa > Cnidaria > Anthozoa > Scleralcyonacea > Helioporidae > Heliopora > Heliopora coerulea. The sequence goes on along the minus strand of JASJOG010000079.1, from coordinate 852,557 downwards.
AGGAGTCATTCGATGTCTTATACGATGACTGCTGTTTACTCTAAATCCCCTTCTTCTAATTTTTTTGCGATAGTTCAAATGAAATGCTTATTGTAATATATTAAAAAGCCATATTAATTAAAACTTACTTCAACAAATTCAAAAAAGACACAAGAATAGTTTGAGGGAACATTGTTGAAAAGCATTACATGACTCATCTTTTTCCTCAATTTTAGGTCAGCAAACACACTGCTGGCCACCATGATCATAAACAATTGAACATAAAAGACGAGGACGGGCGAAACCGATGAAAGTAAACAGAGCAATTGCCTTCCACATTAGTTGGACTAGTTCTTTCTACAAAAATAAAATAGCATTTTACCGCCTGAAACTCGTGTCTTTTTTTATTTTATTATTATTTTTATTTTATTTTATTTTTATTTAAATTAGGAAATCCTATTAATTCGAAAATTTTTCCAAATTAGATTGTTTCGCAACATTTCAATCAGTAGGTAGAATTTTTTGGACTTTAATCTCCTTTTCTAAATACTGGTAACGTCCCACAAAATCAGATCATCGGAAAATTTTACAACCATACTTTTCCCAGTGAAACAAACGACGTGAAGGGAGCTAAAAATAGGGAAGCTTTGCCTCGAAAAAAATCTCCAACCATTTCGTTTCAAAAATTTTGCTTTCACCATCAGGAAAATACCCTGATTTGACTTTCGGTAAATTTGTCTCAAGTTTCCCCACACGCCTCACCTTTCAAATTCCGGGCTACGCATCTGGCATAGAGTGGGAATAGAACCTTTATATAATTCAGATAACTTAAATTATAACCGTGTTTATGTTAACAACAGCATTGTTTTGTATTAGTCACTTAAAAACAACGATATGTTTTAAATATGTTTACAAACTGTCCAGAAGTTCAGCAAGATATTTCCTTTGATGCATGAAGTTTTCCGCTAAAAAACGCTTGAAGGCCTACAGTACCCCGGTCTCTTGTTTCTTTGACAAAATACATTATTTAAACTAATCAATGATGTTATAAATGTGTCAGCTTGGTTGTTATACGCTGTTCTATGAGCGATGCTCTCAAGCTATTCTACTCAGAAAAACGTTCTGAGCTGGGCCGCCGAGAGAAAGAACGGACCCGGAGGACCGGTAGTCTCGTGGGCCCCTAAATTCCTAAGATGTCAGACTTACTTAGACATTTTTTTAAAATTATTAACCTCGAGACTCAAAAAGACAGTTAATATCAATTTTGCCTGAATTAGACAATGTGATAAGTAAGCAACAATAATAATGGTATATTCGTGGACTTAAAAAGAGTTGATTTGAGAAGTAATTTAAAAGTGTACAGATCAAGAATGTGAAATGTTCAAAACTGTAAGTTGACCATATGAGTTCTTAAATTAAAATTTTACTTTGCGTGCCTTTTTCAAAGCGAAAGCCTTAATAACGGTAGTAAAGTGAACCTTTCTTGTCAGCTCACTTTCAATACACATAACAGCAAGGTCGTTCAGCCTTTCAGGCTCAGGACTCACGATTTAAGCTTTAACTTTACGATTTAGCTCAGTTGCGTTTAAAGGCTACTGATAAAGCAATCAAAGTGGGTGCGCAGACTTTAATTATCCTGACGGAGACAATGCAAAATAATCGTGCTCAATTTTCACTCCACCGTTTACTAGGGAATTTGAAACCAGATTAAAGTCAAAAACGGATCAAGACATCTTCAAATCGTCAACGTGTAAAACGGGCCTTTAAAGATGGACATATTAGAAATAGGCTTGGATAGTCCTACCTTAGTTTGAGAGGTTTCTGGTTTATCACCAGCCTGCATCGATCAATACCACTCGTGATTCACATTGTAACAATACGGGAAAAATCCAATAAAGCTTTCTTACAAAATGGGTTGATGACTTTAGCTTACATTTTGTTCGGGCCCCAGGTTTCCGTGTGAGTGGTGCGTAGGCGCAGTCGGGCCCCCCAGTATGACCCGGATCTTGGGACAGTTGCCTTTGCTCCCCCCTCTCTGGGAGTTTCTTGTTCTGAGCCCTGAATGGAATCGAACTCGTAACCTTCCCATCGCCGGTGAGATGCCCAAAGCATTGAACTACATCCACACAGATGGTGAGCAATGGTTACATTTATGTACTGGTCCGTATTGTGCACCAACCTCAAACAGCTCTATACTTATCAAATGTTTAAAGTTCTCGGACCAGAAAGTGTTAACACTTACAGTCTTAATAAATTCTTCTTTTGAGTCTGAACCTCACTTTCATCATTTTACTCTGGCCAATGTTGGATAGTTGTACTCGTCAAGGAGAGACGTTTCGAACAGGAAAGGCTTAAACATCGAAAACGAAATTTTTAATCATAAGTGTTGGATATTTTAACCTGTTTCGATTAATTATAGAAATCTTGGAAGCTAAATATTCCACGATCAATGTAATTTTTGTCTTAATTATTCAGAGGCGTCGCCATGGGGGCATTGGAGGGCACATGCCTTCCCAAAAATTTGTCGTGCCCCCTTACGTGCTCCCCCAAATGAAATTTTGTGGTTTCACAAATTGTTATGAACTTCAGTAAACTTAAACCAGTAGGCTGCATTCTACTCAGTTACTTACTACATTAAATTATCCTATATTGAATATATTCCTAAGGTCCGTTTACACGAGCAATTATATAGGTTCCAATTGTCAGCCTGGTGTATGTAATAAGCCCTTGACAGTCTTTGCATCAAGATATCGACTTTTGATTTGTTCCTGTTTCTCCTTGATCTTCTCGTCACATTAATTTTATTTTGAGAACAGCTCTTTCAAGTCATAAATTGTCCAGTTACTAAGATGGCCCTTGAAAGTGAAACCGGCCACAAGCACCAAGAAAGCTGTTATGAAACACGCATTTCATTAACTTGGTGGTCTGCAATTTATGTCATTATGAACTAAATGGAATCTATCAAACTTCAACGTAATCTATTGTGAAAATAGTTGCTAAATTATAGATAGACAATCGTATCACGAAAGTTGTGATGTTTGTTTGAGTTTTGTCTGGCTTTGGACATGTGAAATTGTTATCTTATTTTTGTAACCAGCACCATGATTAATCCTCTCGAAAATGTCATGATTAATAGTTACCGATCTACCTTAAAAGGTTTTTGTTTATGTTATTGAATGTAAGATCAAGGTACAAGTTGGTATTGTTAAATCCTTGCTCTGGTTTGTATCAGCCGATCCTATGTTGATTGAATACTTTGCTGGATTCCAGATATGATGTAATTCTTGTTCAGATCAGATTTGACCTCAAAATACGATGTGAAACTGTGAAATAACATAACTGAGATAAGAACTAGTACATTCTGATTTTAATATTATGAATTTACAAAGAACTATATACATTTAGTATTGAAAAATCTTTTTCAAACACCCTTGTTAATCAGGTTACACTCCAAACAACGCCTTCACCTAGCAGAGCGAAAGACTTAGTCAGAATGTATCTGATTGGTCAAATTCTACTGTCAGTCACTGTCAACCAAAATTGCCCACCGAAAGCATAAGAATAGATGCTCCTTTCCGAAAGAGAAGCAGAGAGGAGAGAGCGGAAGAAAGAGCAGAAGAGAGAGCCAACGAACAGCAGAGAGCAGAAAAGAGGAGCCAAAGAAAGCAGACGAGCAGAGGAAACAAAGCTACACACCAAGAAGAGAACCTAAAGTCAGAAGAACTTCTTGCTAGTAAACCTTAGTTTCTGTATATTGTTTTGGTGATTCCAATAAAGATCCTGTACCTCGCCTAAAGTGTGCCTCTACCGAGCTAATAACAACTGCTAATTTAACACTGGTGAAGGAACCGGACACTAATTCAACTCCGGTGAAGGAATCGGGCTCTAATTCAACAAAGCCATACCGTTTGCCAGTTTTAAATAGTTTGGTGACCGAAAACAAATAGCTTTGCAACATGTTACCTAGTGGTTATATACCTACCGTTCTTTATTCGAGCCAGAAATACATCCTGACTGTTGCGTCTTAATCGCGTATTGAGATCGATTCGAATGGATTATGAAGTCTACACAAGGAAAACCACGTAACTAACTTGCCATGCTTTTTATAATCAATCCCATAAACCTTTGTACACCAAGATACATCATGTAAGCTATACTGAAAGTACACTACATTGACGTCTTCATTGAGGCAACATTTTATACAGAAAGCGATCCTGAATGAGGCAATCAAATCCTTGTGTCGAAAGCGGAGAGCATCCAAAATCTGTCGAGGCATGGACAAGTCTTCTGGACGATGAGTATTTTATCACTCCTCTCAAACAATCCATCATGAAGGGTGTCTGATTAAATACTACAAAATATTCAAAAACTATCATCCTGCTGAGATGAATGAACCAGAATTTTCATTCTACTTTAGAAATAAATACCACCAAAATCCAGACTATAGTATTCACCACAAGAAGTCTCCCTTAGGGAAGAATGAAATCGGGTAGCCACTTCATAAACTTACTCAGAACAATTCCGTTCACAGAACTTTTGCTTCAAAGCTAGTCGATTGAGACTTACCTGTGATTTTGTGGCTCAGGTAAGTGGTTGCCAGAACGTGGAAAGTCTTGCGATTTATACAAATCAACATCTATTCAACTTCAGCGAAGAATGTCGTTTACACATAGTCGCTGCGCAAATGTTCTGGCAACAAGCGAGTTCCCTTGCGTCTTTTGTTTGTTTTCATCACAAAGAACCAAAACCGGACGTTGCTGCAAAATATGAACAATTAGCTAATGCATATTCCAATGAGCTAACATTGGGAACTGCTCCTTCAATTCATGCATTGTCCAGTTACTAAGATGGACCTAAAAAGTGAAACTAGCCGTAAGCACCAAGAAAGCCATTCCGTTAGCTGGCTTCAGTGTTGAAATGATGTAAACAACGTCTGAGAGATCCATACAACGGAAAAAAGAACAAGACCAAATCGATTTACTTCAATATAGACCTAAATAACGTAAGGTTTGCTCAACAGCACACCAGTCTCCGAGCTTGCCCACGGCATTCGCAAGTAACGGAATCCATGGATATATATACCTATATATACCAAGAAGTGTATCCAACACAAACATCACACAGAAGGCGTAAGGTTTATATATATATATATATATATAAACATAGATACAAAATACGAAAATTTTTCTCCTTAGCCACCACGCGTGTAACAGGACTACACGCGTCTAGAGATTAGTGCCCTCGCAATGCGCTTCGCGTGGTGGGCGAGGGGACAAACATGAGGGTAAAGTTAGACTTTGCCATCTAACGAGTAAATCTATAAATCTTCCTGTTATATGCATAGGGATGATAGGATCCATTGGATGTAGTTGAAGTAGTCTATACTAAAATACATTGTCAGGCGACAGTTTTAATTATTTTAGGATTATGTTTTGTCCTAAAATGCCATATTTAGGCAGTCTTACCTGGACTATAGTAAATGGTCATGCATACAAATGTTTTGATTGGAGAAAGAAAAGGTGTTTAATGTTAGATACAAGCAAAATCATTGTCATCACCTTATCCTGTCGAGATGAGTTTACCAAGATTGCTTGTAGATCTTTTCATATTTCTTTATAGAGAAATATTCTGTGTTTAGTTATGATTCAATTAAAATGAACTTTGAATCAGGGATCCCTCCAACTTTAAAATCTCCTTGAGATATTAACTAACTGGGACATTAAAAAGCTTAATCCATAAGTACTTTTATTTAAGGTTGTTGGTTGGAAGTATTTCTATTTTACTAAATAATTTTAATCACAGACAACAAAATATTAAACTATGATAAGATTGTTATTGTGTAAAATATGCATTTTCTTGTTTTCTAATTGACTCATTTTTCCCATTTTAAGGAAAAGGTAGTCAATCAAAAAAAAAATAGTTCAGAGCAAAGTTTTCGAGAAAACATTGGGTGAAAGAATTATGGAGGTTAAGATTCTGGAACGTGTGATATTGGTAGTGCCCATAAAGTTGATCCCGTACCCATAGTTCTGAGGTGAACTTGGGAATGAAAATTTTCCATCTGGAAAAAGAGTTGGCTGCCTAAGATGACATGATAAAGCAACTGCAAGATACAAACTTTGTCTTGCAAAAACGTAACAATAATTTATCGTTAATATTAATATAGTATGTTAATAAATAATGTTTTAATCAATGATGTTTTATAAATGTTTGTAAAATCGGAAAGTTAGAGGTATTTTATTTATTATATATATGAATCTAGATTAAACTTCGATTTTATATTTTTATTGATATAATATATACATACATATATAAAAATTAAAGTTTTATTAAACGACAAACCTAGGTTGTCTATCAGCAGATAGTGATTCACAAGGCTTGATAACTCAACAAGTAAAGAGGTGGACCGGAATCCCAAGTCATTTCGAATCCCGCTCGACTCAACACATTTTTCAGCTCACTTCGGCAATATTAGAAACTCATTAAAATTGTCTCTTCATGTTTCTCTAAGAATGACTTTGAAATATTACCCTTTACCTTCTTTTGAGAACTTCCTGACCTTATGATTCAACCGACAGATGTCATAAGGTCAAAAGGATCACCTAACCATAGTGACATGTTGATCTTCTCAAAGATCATTGTTCGTCCCCACAAACTCCATCCCACCTAGTCTACTGACGCCAGCGAAGCTCCCAAAAAAACCACACTCCGAAAAAAGTCAATTGGCTGAAAATAGCACCAATATTGCAAATGATGTAATTAAACCAATCAATTATTGTAACAAAGCAGATAATTCTTACCTCCTTTGTCGCTATATTTTTGTAATATATAATTATGTGTATTTTTCTGGTAATTCCAGCGAATGCCATTTCAAGAAGTCAGTTACAAATCAAGTATCCATAAGTGAGCTTATGAAGTGAAAGCTAAGTTTCTGTTGTTTGAAAGATCTCTTAAAATAATTGAGGATATGGAACATAGCAAAGAAATTGGTGCTTTTATTATATTTTGCAGGCACGTACCATGTAAAGAAGTCAGGGGGGCAAGTTTTGGTTTTGACGGTGCAAGTGAGAGGGGTGAAACAATGGATGAATTTTGTGAAAAACCTAATAAAGCGCTCTGTTCCAGCGATCAAAATTATTTAATAAGGAAGCATAATAATCCAACTTTTAAATTATTGTTCAATCTTATTTACATAATATATGCGATCGTAAACTCCTTTTCAGTCTGCCACCGTCATGGAAAATACTACGAAATGGTGAGAAAATCGTGTTCACTACCCGCATGGCTGCATCCTGTTTGTTGCATGTGCCTAAAAACTTGAACGTACACTGCAGATCCGAGCCACTCAAGCTAGTGTGGGATGACGAGAAAAATTTGGGGACGGTGGCTTCCCCTCGCCCCCAATAGTTACGTGCATGATATTTGGTGCAGCACCCTTATTTGGAGTAAAACATGAGCGATGAAGGGCTCTGTTCGAAGTATCACTATACTATTGCTAAAAATCTCAGCAGTCATTTCCTGTGCATAGACCGTACAAAACTTGCCTCCAAACCCTGCGAGCTCGATAACTTAACCGGTAAAGGGGTGTACCGTTATCATGAAGGTGTATATATTCAAATCCCATTTCTGCCAACATTTTTGTGCTATGTTAACTATACAGAAAATGTTTGAGATGTACATTCTCTTGATAGTTAACATATGGTAGGTACAGTAAGAGAAAATGTTGAATGTGATGTATTTATATTTTAAGACTGATGGTTGATTTTTAGCTATTGGTCTCTTTCAGGTCTTAAAATCTATAATAATTACAGCTCAAAACTTTCTCTTACTATCTTTTTGTTAACTTTGGTAGTTTAAAAAATTGTGAAATTTTAATATCATAATTTCTTTTCTTTGAAAAAAGTGCACTCTTTAGTTTTTGCAACGTTTAACCTGGTGGTAACTTAAATTGTTAATTTCTTTCTTTTCTTTATGTAAGAGGGTTTATAGCCCTTTTACCGAAACTATCTGCACGTCCAATATATGTACAATTAATTAATTTGAACAGATTTATTTGACCAATTTTTTTCCTTTTGTTTTCATTAAAACTATTTTAGGAGTTAATTGGCTCAATACTGCTACAAGAAATCCAGCATGTAAGAAATGAAAAGAAGGTAATCATAGCAATGTTGTCCAATTTATTTTCCAGAAAGATTCTTGCTGGTTCGTCAGTCACTGGCAAACGTAAAGAGGGCCGTCTTGCCTTAAAAACTGGGTTTGTTCACCTCATAATATGTAAATTCGTAACCAATATGATGAGTTTAAAGATGCATATATAATATAAAATTACAAACAATATTCAAATTCCAGTATATTGTACTTAAAACTAAAGAATTTTAACTTTCATATTGTACTTTTATCTATTTTTTCTATAAACATGGCGGTGTTACTCTCAAATAGGGACCGGGAAATGATACGCTAAGATCCCATTTCTAGCAGGGTGTGTAAGGTGGTGATGGGGAGACTGCTGTCGATAAACTGCAATGTGAATTGCAGATGTTAAAAACAGAAATTTATTAGGATAAAAACTTAGGACAAACAACTGACATCGTGAAGTGTCTATCACATGTTTCAATTGTAAAATATGAATTATTAAAAGTAACCCTCTGCAAGGCCTACAGGAGTACTATATTTCATAGCACTACAATACTTCCCCACGTTTATGCTGCTTTTGCGCCCAACTTTATGTTACTTAAAGCTTTATGCTTTACATAAAGCCCTTCTGCCTACAAGTCATCGGGGCTCACACGCAACAGATTCGTGGATCCCATCGGGAAGTACTTGTGTCCCTGTTGGCCACCCCGTCATTCTTCTATTCGGCTAGGACGTCCTCAAACAACGCTTTGATGGCGCAGAAGTGGAAGGTGAACGGAAATCCAATGGCACCAAGAATATAAGGGTTGATCCACTTACAACGTATTAATAGTACTGGGATAACACTTTATGAGTTTAAATCTGATTTCGCTATCTCAAATTTATTAATAATTCATGAGCACAACACGAAGAAAATCAGTACCGAGAAGTAGTTTGGATATCTGATCTTAATTGGCACAGAATTTCGTCAAATTTAAACTCTATTTTTTCTTTAAATACAGATTTGTTTGAGATATAATATCACACACTCGAAAGTCCTGTTTCATCAGATATCCAAACATCTTGATGTTGGTGAAAAAACTCGGCTATCGCCTCACTTTTCATCTTACTCCTATGTGTTTGGATATCTGATGAAACACTCCTCATACATGATATACTACATCACAATGTTTCCTATAAGAATTTTCAACAAATAACTCTTTGCACTTAATTCCATGGTAGAGGTCAGAAGAATAGAATTTGGTTCCTTATTTCAGTAGGAAGCTGATAGACTTTATTCGTCGATGGCGTCGGTATCAATATTCTTTTTTATGGATATAAATTGGCTTTTATGACCTTGTCATAATGTACGAAATTCAAAATATTTTTTACTCTAAAGCAATGTTATACGGATCAATTTATAAAATATCAAATCTACATAATACTTGAAAGGGATTTATTATTTTTCTGTCCTCCATGCAGGTTGGAAAGTAGTGCAAGGGCTCAATAGATTATTGCATTATTGTAACGTTAATTTGTCGATGTACATGGGCTAAATTCCAACGTTGTTAATCAGGCAAAGTACTAAAGTATACTTTTAGCTAAGTAAATTTTTCCCTTATTTCATAAAATGAGTTTGACTGTATTGTTTTACGTCTATATATTTTGATACGCGTGTATGTAGAAGTTATTTAGAAAGAAACCATTCGAGTGATTAATTTATCTGTCAAAAACCCAACTTGCATGGCCTAAACGCCCTTCAAGGATTTCATAGGTCGAAATAAAGTATAGGTTTACGTTTCTATGGTTTAGAATTTGGTTTTAAGCTCGGAAACCTTGAAGTTGCATTTTTGTAACTAGTCCCAATCACATTTTAATGTGTAATTTTATCAGATGCAATTTTCCTTCCGTATGATTTGAATAAAATAGAGTGCAAATAATTTCTTTTGTACTTAGAAAGACAGATGTCAAGCCAAAGTATAATAGACCGATCAAATGACTAGTCAAACTAACGTTCGGATGGACAAAACATTAAATTATGCCAATGACTTCCAGTAATTTGTAGTCTTGTATATACTGTGTTGTGCAAAAGTCATAGGTCACCCTTAAGTTTTTTGTTTTAGCAAAGTTCTAGAGATTATAAGTGTTTATTTTTGTTAATATGTCCATACGTTGTATAAAAATACATTTTGCAAATATATACACACATGAAAATACAATAAAAGTACAGGAAATTTGTCTTTGTCCAGGATGATATCAATACTTGGTATGACCCCCTTTTGCACATAGAACAGCTGAAATTCACTTAGGCAAACTGCCCTGAAGTTTCCTCAAGTAATCGTCTGCTATGTTATACGAAGTTTCCTTCAGAACGTCCCAGAACTCTGTTGTAGAATTGGGTTGTCTTCTGTGCCGTCTTCTGTCAAGGTGATCCCATACTGCTTCAACAATATTCAAGTCAGAACTCTGTGGAGGGCAGTCCATTACTGTGAGATTTCTGTCAGTTGTCGTCCTCTCCAAATATGATTTCATCGCATGAGCAGTGTGCTTTGGATCATTGTCATGCTGAACAATGAAGCAGTTCCCAATCAGACACTTTTCAGAAGAAAAAGCATGCTGAATGGGAATCTGCCTGTACTTTTCGACATTTACGATTCCATCAATGCAAAAAAATATCCCCAACACCACTAGCTGAAATGCAGCCCCAGACTATTACAGACCCTCTACTACGTTTCGCTGAAGGTTGCAAAACTCTTTATTTTAACTCTTACTAACCCTTCTTCTCACTTATTGTCGACGATTGAAACAAAAAAGTTCGAACTTTGTTTCATCACTCCAAAGTACTTGTCTAAATTGATCTTTATTCCAATCACTGTGAGCTTTTAGATATTTAAGCCTCTTTTCCCTGTTCCCATTCCGGATGAATGTTTTCGAGGGTACTAGCCGTTTATTAAGACCATTTCTAATCAAGCTTCTTCAAACTGTAAATGAATGTACTTTGGATCCAGATGAGTCTGCCAGGTGCTGAGCATGGTCGTTGCTAGAATTTTTCCTGTCTCTTAAGGAAGTGACTTTGAGGAACTGCCCATATGATACAGATAGCTTTTTAGGCCCTTTTTTGTCCTCGACGTGTCCAGATATTTGAAATTTCTCAATAACAGCTTTAATCCTACATCTTGAGAATCCAGTTTGTCGGCTTATTTCCCTTTGAGAATGGCCTTGTTGATTCAAAATTATAACTTTGTGCCCGTCGAACAGTGCAATCGGTAGCATTTTGGATGCCACGACTTAGGTGGAAACGTTGTCTTCAGTATTTGCAAGCTAGTTAAGCCTGTTTGAAGATGTGCTTTTATCGAATTGGTCTGTTAAGCTCAATGGGTCTTTATTTCAGTTCAGGCGCAATAAACCATGGCAAAAAGTAACTCAAACTCAAACCAAACTTTGTAACCTTTGTAAGGGAAGCCTTATTTGACATACTAGAATATTAACACAGTAAACTTCAAGACAGTCTGCTTAAGAGAATTCCACCTGCGTTACATGCAAAGTGGGCATGGCAAATAATGATTTTGGACTCCAGAATTACCAACTTTTTAAAATGTTTGCATTTCATGTCTACATATTGGTTGAATGTAATATTTGGACTAAACAACATATACTTATAGTCCCAAAAACCTCGCTGAAAACAAAAAAGTCAAGGGTTGGCTAAGACTTTTGCACAGTACTTTTTATCATCCCATTAACTGAACTTAAGTGCAAAAACTTTAAGTAACCTACATTTGTACTACCTTAAATGTTTTAATATGTTGGAAAGAAAGTTTGGCATTTAAACCAAACTAATACTGACGATAATATCGTAATAATATACCATATTATTTTTGCTAATAAGAAAATTAGTAGCGTTATTTTATTTGTAGCATTTTGTACATTAATAAAATTAATTGAACTATGTTTGCCTCATTTTTTGATTTTTCTGTAAGTTCTAGTCACATGTGAAAATTCCATATGTGATCACTAGTAAATATTTCACATGTGGACATTTCACATATGATTTTGAAGCAAATCCCATGTGATTTAGGAACCTGTGATGGCATGTGAAATATTCCCATGTTATCAAATGTGAAATATTCCAATGTGATCAAATGTGAAATGTTCACATGTGATCACAAGTGCTAAAATGACATGTAATTTTTTCACAAGTGAAATCATGTGGAATTTTTAGAAGGGCTAATTCACTAAAATTCATAAGAAACTTCCTTCACAATTCCTTATTTCACATATGATTTTGAATCAAATCCCATGTGATTTAGGAACCCGTGATAGCATGTGAAATATTCCCATGTTATCAAATGTGAAATATTCCAATGTGATCAAATGTGAAATATTCACATGTGACCAAAAAATTCGAAAATCATATGTAATTTTTTCACATGTGCAAATCATGTTTTTAGAAGGGCTAATTCACTCAAATTCATAAGAAAATTCCTTGACCACTTTGTTGAACTATACTAAGTTCGAAAGTAGCTACACTTTTTCACAATTTGTGCCTATTTTTTTTTTTTTTTTGGTAAGTATGGAAACTATCAAGTCAGATAAACGACTTTCATCGCTATAATTTGATATTCACCAAGCCCAGGAACTCACTTGCCTAAATACTTAAATATAGGAAATTGAGTTTTACAGGTAATAAAACCATCTTAAAAGCCTCACCTTCATAGGTCACAGAAAACGCCGTCTTTTTCAGTTTCCTACAATATAACAATACAATCGATTTTGCAAAAACATGTTTACAAAACAAGAAAAGAAGCTAAGATCCTAGGATTTCTCCTATAATACTTCCTTTGGGCCAAGAATATTTTGATCAATTCAAAAAGAAATAATAGCGAGAGGAAGGGCTAATAAATTCTTCTGATTTGTCCTCCGGGTGGAGTTATTTTGCTCTAAATAATGCTCTCAATAACAATCTTTGTAGTAAGTGGAAGAATTAAACTTATAGTAAACGTGTTTCAATATAAATGACCTTTATAACGATCGAAGTTACTATTTCAAGAGTCTTAGAAATTATTTTATCATCATTAAGGTGAAAATACTGCACTTAAAATTTGAAATGAACTGCATTAACCCATCTTAAAGATACTTTGATTATACCAGCTGTAGCACGCGATAAAACTATAAAGGGGCTTAACGTGATCGGGACAGCGAAATATTACAAAGCAATCATCAACATAACGTCGATAATTTAACGGTTTATGTTGATGATTGCTTTGTAATATTTCGCTGTCCCGATCACGTTAAGCCCTTTTTAGATTATTTAAATTCACAGCACAACAGCGATAAAACTATAGTCAGATAATAGTCATACTAAAGTCTCTCTGTTAGAGCGCAATATATCCTGGAAACTGAATGACTTTGATGCTCTTATCATCAGTGAACAAACCCCAATTTAGTCAAATTCCGTTTTCTAACATTGATAAATTCCGGACGGAAACTTTTTGAAGATTTCCATTATCTTACTGGAGAAATTATAGTCATTTTTTTATAGAAACTGATTTAATTGGTGAGTAACTTGTAGGAAAGCTTTTAATTACAAAAATATTAAACGTGAATTTAAAAAGTTTATTGAAGAATTAGATGGAGGACTATAGGATGAATCTTATCTTAGCAAAACCCGCTATTAAGGCAAATTTAGCAAAAAATCTGAGTTTCCTGTTTATAATGAATGTTGTTAATATGAGTGGCACAATTTCAATAGCTCTGGTTTCCTCTTGAGGTGAATGTATGTTTACAGCTGATTATGCGTGTTGATATCATACAATTTTCACGTTAGCATGTTGTATGTACGTATGCATGTATACAATTTTTGCAAACTAGTGAAAAATATATATTAAAGACAAATTTAGCATAATTGTACATTAAGGGTAATTGGGATCATATTTGTATTCAGAATGTCAGAGTCATTATTACATGGTCTCTTTTTACTTGTTATTTCCGCTTTTATAGTTTGAATGTAGTAACTTTTTTTGAGCTTCAATCGGAATGTTGTAGCAGCGGTATCTTGTATTTCGAAGTAAATTGGTTTTCAGGATGTCAAAAATTTGGGAGAGCTGTGAAAAAATTTGTAGATATTGCAGATTTTATCATGTTGCAGATACTTACTAATTCTTTTTTTGGAGATGTCAGTGCGTTTCTCCAATATAACGGGAGTTACATCCCGTATATTATGTAAAACGATAGACTACATGACATCTTAGCAAATTTGGAATTTTTTCATGTTCATAGATAGACCAATGGATTTTAGCGTTGCTAATATTTTTGTATCGTAAAATTCATATAGATATATATATTAAAAATTCTTCAGTGTTTGCTTTGTTGCGATAGCGGAAAGAGTTGCCCTGCTTGTAGAAATGGTTTTTAAATTGATGTTCTGTCAGCCAAACGTAATTTACGGGTTTTTTTGTGTTTTTTTTTTCTTTTTGGGGTTTTTTGGTTAATTGTAACTCGGGCTATATATATCCGGCTTTCAATGAGGGGTTCTTCTTGGTGGGAGCACGTTTCCCTTGCTCTATAGTTGCACATCCTTTTTCGGTCCACGCTCACTAAAACGGACTATTCAACTGTTGAACATGGCAAATGTGCTCCCCCAAGGAGTGTGCCTAAATGTTAATCATCTATAAAATGTTAACTATTTGCCAAAGTTAGTCCGAAGAAGCTGAGTTGTGATTGGCTGCGTATCATTTATTTAATTGCCCGCATTTCGTAATTGGTGCTGACCGTTTATTGAGGAACATGGATTTATCGGCATTAAGTGTGCAGAGTTTTCTATGAGACATAAATTTCTAGTGGATGGACCTCGTTTGTATGGGCTTCATTTTTTGATGATTGATCATTTTATTCAGAATTCAGTGCTATTGTCCTTTACTTCCTATATGTAGTTTGAGAGCACTGAGCCGTGCGAAAACTTGCGATGTTAACAAGAAGTTACCTAAATGTTTGTTATATCGTGCAATTAATAGATGTTCCGTCATCCAAATGTCAATCTTTGTCTTAATGGCGGTTGTGACGGTGAAAATCCCTTTTATTGAAAAATTATATGTAATCCCCATCACTGAACGATAGCAAGCCACGGATTAAAAAATAGATATCTCCTAATGTTTGATATCACAAGGATTTGTGTACTTTACGCCGATTAACATCTCCATATCCCAAACGAAGCATTGGCTTCTACACGGACAACGGCCTGGCATCAGTATAAGAACGTCCGGTGCAAGGTTACTGGACAAAAATGAGGAAATATTTTTGAAGCTTTTTGGTGAACATGGTCTAAGGATCACTGCCCAGTTTTACTTAAAATGGTGAATTATCTGGATTAAACATTAATGCTTACCACCAGAAAATTCTATCCATTTTGAAAACCAGGCAATGGAGCTACATATTTACTTTAGATCCAACAACCTTAACTTCCTCCATCATAAAACAACTGCCAGGTAACTTAAGCTCTAGAACATCATCACGATCTAGTTACCTCGAAGAATTCGACTATGTAGCAGGGAGCATGAGTTTATTATGTTGTATTAAATTATTGTTGCTTGATGGATCACCTACAACATGTGCCACAACAAGAGCTGAAAAACATTCCAAGAGAAACCACTCCGGAAATTTTATCTTGTTTTTCCCTCCCAAAGAATTTCAAACGACAACAACCAGGCTTGGACTGGCCATTGCGCCATCGTACCATGGATAAATAATCACTCAGCCATTGTCCTGTGGCGCTACGACACAATGCACATTTATCGCCGATAGATCCATACTCCACAATAAATTGTCACAACTAATAGTGAAGTACCAGTATGGAAACAAATGGTAAGCGGCCAATCACAATGCACTTTCTCCGGACCAACTTTAATAAGTAGTTAACCTTTATAATATTAACTCTTGTCTGATGATAGTTTTTTAGAGTGAAACTGCAGTAATATTAAGCTTTTTAATCCTAATTCCTTTCATTTATATATACATATATACATATATACATATATACATCTATACATATAAACACGTAGACATATAGACATATAGACATATAGACATGTAGACATGTAGACATATATATATATATATATTTACATATAGACATATAGGCATATATACATAATGGTTTCCGCCTCTCGGTTTTTTGAAGTTTCTGAAGACCAAATAGAATACTTACTTGAAAGTGCAATGCCAGAGAAGACGAAAAATGTTTCCTGCAAAGTGTGTTTCTACTATCACCACGTGAAGATCATATACAAATATAGATAGCAAGAACTTTCCACCTTAAGGGTTTAAAAACATTACAACATGATCATTAATAAAAATATGAATAAACAACATCTACGTTTCGGGGTCCTTCCCTTTTCAGAGGTGTCTGAGAATTATACAGCTAAACTAAGCGATCACCAAAGCTTGAAAATTCTCTATTCATACCCATCGCCTTCCATTCAACACAAGCGAATAATGTCGTTTGCATCGAGTCGCTCAGCAAATGTCCAGACAGCAAGTGGCAGCTTGTGTTCCTTTACGTGTATTGTAGATATTCATCAAATAGTACCAAGTCAAAAGTTCGCTGTGAAAAGTGATAAGTTACGAATATTCAAGGGAGCTAATTCTGAAAACTGCTTTGTCAATATCCAGGTCATCAATAGTTTAAGACGCCTCAAAAACTGAAATCAGTCTCAAGCTCGGACCCTTTTTAAAGAAAGCTATTTCATGACCTAGTGTTCAATCATTTACCGGCTTCAGTGTTCGATGTAAATAACTTCGCAGGGATCCATAAAACCGAAAAAAGAATGGCAGCAACATCCTTTAATCCACCCCTCTGTATGGTGAACAGCATACCATCCCTACTTTGCACACGACATACATGAGCGTGCAGAAACAGTGGATATTCACCGAAATATAAAATAAACCTAGAATTCCCCCCCCCTAGTCACCACGTGTTCTAAAAGGATCCCAGGTATGTCGTGATTAGTACCCTCGCACCACGCAAAGCGCGGTGGGCGAGGGGACAAAATCTGAAGAACTCACCTAAGCGCTCAGTCCATCTACAGTACATAAATAAAGTCTTACAAATAATAACTAAAAAAATCCCTCTGATTCAATTCCTGAGGAATAAATGAGTTGAGTTTACTTGCCCTTTTCTTGAGGTTGGTTCATTAATATCAGTCGTGTCAATAATTTTGATACACATATCTTTAATTTCATTGTGACTCAGCTCAAAGCGAATGTGAGTATAATTGTTCACCAGCCGTAGCCCTCTGTCTTTTACCCTACCTGGTAGCCCTACTCTCATGGTTATTTAAACGTTTTCTGAAATACGTAACAGTACTTCCGAAATAAATCTTATGAAACCTCTTACAAGACAAAATGTAGACCACTCCAGATGAATCACAATTAAAGGGAAAGTTGATAAATGATATACTTTCTCCTTAAAACGTACAGTCCTCATCAACATATCCACATATTTGGCAGAGCAGCTTCGCACACTTCTTTATATCTTTTTCAACATCATTTCCCTTAAACCTTAACCCTAACTAATTCGTCTTTCAGATTATGTGATCTCCTGTAAGCCACCATAGATTTATCCAGAAAGATTTTTTTCAAGTCCTCTGAGGCATTCAAAATAGGCAGAAGCGACAAAATACAATTCAATAATATATATACACAGACACACATAGACATACATAGACATACATAGACATACGTCCACATACGTGATTATACATATATCTACATATATATACCTATATATCTATATATACCTATGTATATATATATAGAGAGATATAACTGCAGACGGAACCGTTTCGGCCTATTGGGCCTCATCAGTGCAGTGCTGACAAGCACTACACCGATTTATACATATATATATATATATATATATATATATATGAACCCACTTATTTTCACTTTCGCATTAACGTATTCGCTTTTATATAAGCTTTTCTAGTGCTACGTATCTGTCGAGTCGTCATGGTTTTATATACATTGGTCGAAGTCTTGTTTGCTGTCTACAACGCATATCCTTATTTACTTAGTTGACATAAGAAGACTATGTCATTAGCACGTTAATAGTTAAAGACCGACAACCTTTATTAGCATTCAAGTAGCATGACTCAAAACGAGACCTTGACCAATGTATATAACTATCATTACCATTCGACAGATACATAGCACCTGAAGAACTTAAATAAAAGGGAAAACGGTTGTGCGAAAATGAAAATGAATAGTTAATATATATTACTCTCTACATTGTTCTTTTGTACGATTTATTGCTATACACTTTTACTTGTGTCTTGCAACCGAAACACTTTTCATTCCTTATAATAAATGTCAGAACAAGCTATAACTCACAGATGGTCGATAAGCGAATGTCAAGCCTTAACCTCAGGAAAACGATCGCTGAACCCCAGAAGCGGATCGAAGCCCCAGCCTTCTGAAGGTTATGAGTTCGATCCCAATCTGGGCTCAGAAATTATTTTTCTGATATCCGGGCTAGACAAGTGCTCATCGATCATCTAATATATCTCCCAGCTCCGACATTGACAACATACTATCTCACAACCTATAACAACTGCACAATTTTACCTACGTTGAAATTCAGGAACTGCACAGATATTCATATACAATATCACCACCTCACTGAAAAGCCTTATATACAAAATTCTATCTCTATGGTTGTGTTGGGACGTTCCTTTTTATAAAGCATCAACAAATCTGCAAATTTAATCAAATAAAAAACAAAAACTAACTAAACATAATCTTCACCCGACCAAATAAGGTTCGTTAATTTATTGGTATTAACAATTTAGACGAGTCCAGCTACTACTCCGGAACAAGAACAATGTCAAAAATTCTTTTGGTGGCAATCAATCTTTCGGATTTCAATAGAATAAGCTCTTTATTAAGTGGACAAATTCGTGTATAAACCAAATTATTTTACTCTGTTGTTAAACGTTTTGTACTAATAAGACTTTAAGATATCATTATAAGATATGGAAAAAATGTGTTGTCGTTCGAACTTGGTAATAATAGGACAGCTAATTATAATGCTTATTTTGGTGATTTTTTGCATTAGCGTCGGAAATAGTGTTCTATGGAGTGTGTTTCTCGTAGATTTGAGGAGCATAAGCAAAAAGCATCTGTTTAAATTCAGGTTTGCCATGCTTTGCCACATCACCTTCATCCCTGGATTATACACAAACGTTAGGAAACTCAAGCCTAAATTCTTGAGCAATAAAAACAATTTATACATGCTCAGTTACTTTCAAGCATTACAGAAAACTCAAAGACCAAGATAGTAATGTGTAGACTGAATCACTATCAGTTACTATATTGATTTTTCACAAGTCTTTTAACGAAAATATTTTTAGATTCACACTCTATGTTTAAGTCGATATTGTTTCCTGCTTCAGGCTTGACATGAAGCATGCAATACAACCGCAATGATTCCCATCGTTCTAATGTGACTTAAATCAAGACTGCTGTTAAAAAAGATCTCAAGAACAACACAGTTTCATGCCTATAGCCACGCCACAGAAACGAGCTGTAAAAAGTTACAATTATGCCATTTTAACTACTGTGACCTTATCAATGTAGCTGTAGAATTTTTCCAAGTAAAATACTTGCCAGTGAGCTCAGTGAGTGCATCTAGAGAAACAACAAAACTCAAAATTCCGGAAACGTTTTGTACCAATTTCCTCGAAGAAATTTTTCACGCTATATCTACTAATGGAAAGTTGTATCTAAATAGTTTAAAAAGGAGTAAAGAGTCTCTATAGTCAAAATCTTCTGCAATTTTAATAAAGCACTATATCCTAAAAGTGATAGAAAGTGCAAAGTATACATCATTGAATTTTTGTTAACTTAAAAACCAAGTTTGATTGCTTTCTACCATTTTCTTGAGGGTACTTAAAGGAGATATTAATTTGTCTCTGTTCAGCAACATTCTCCAAATTGCGTCAGAAAGATGACTGTTATCAACTATTAACATTAATAAATAGTATGGATTATCATATTTTGTCAAAATCCATTTATTTCTATCCTATTTGCACAAAAAACAATGCGATTTTAACTGAATTATTGTTAACTAAATACCATCCCGGAGTGATTATCGCGGTTTTGTAAACTTAGTCTACCTTGTATACTCAGTAATACAGAAAACCTAAACGCCCTCCATTTAACATTAAATTATTTTTAAAAATCTACGTAATTCCATTGAACTTCTCATGTCTTTATCAACACACTGTTTTTAGTCTTACTTTTTCATTATATTGAAATGTTCGACTAACTCTTCATAGAACAATTTCTTTATGTTGATTAAGAAACACTCTTTTTATTAATATCTTCTATAATTCAAAAGTGATTTTCAAGATTAAGGGTCCGATCAATTGCTATTGAATTCATTATATGCATATTGTAGGCCAATATTGCAAACGAGTCACTCTAGTTTTATTTCTCAAAGATTTATTATATAGCTGTTTTCTTTAGACTTTGAAAAACTAAAGTAGGTATGTTCTTGAGAGCTGCAAAGTATATTTGCCTGCTATACCTGACGTAAGCGTCTGCTCTTATCAGAGAGATTCATGATTCCTAAATGCATGTTCTCTGTTAGTTTAAAAATCTTCTATTTTTTGAAATCTACTGGTAGTTTTCTGAATCTTTACATTTACTTTTTCCTTTCTAAGTAAAAGTTATGACAAAGTTTGATTCTGTTCCTATTTTTTGATAATTAAATCCACTATTTACTGTTTCTGTTGCTTCACCTTCAGTCGTTTCTAAGCAGTAGAAGTATACTCAGTAATTGAGCTTAATTAACAAATAATTTTTCCTTACTAAACAGAGATGTATCAGAATATTCCTGACGGAATAATATTATTAGGTGAAAATAAAATTAAATACTCATGTTGCTAATAATTGTAATTTAAGAAAGATATCAATTTATTTAAAAATAGCTGACGTAACTTAAACAAAATGCAAATAGTGTAGTGGCTTATTGAAAAAATTCTTCTAAGTTGACTTCGTGCACTATTTTCACAGAAGGGGAGGTAATGATGAGGATATTGGAAAACGTTTCACTGAAAATACTTAGGGAAACATGCAGCATCCTGACGACAACCTTTCTCATTAATAAAGCAAAAAACCTCAATGTCCTTCGTAGAATTACCTTCATCACAATAGTTAAAGCAGTGTAAGGTCGAGAAAGAAAAAAATTCCTTTAACTGGTAATAGTTACACTTCTCTGAGAGACTGGTGTAAAAGGACGTTCAAAGAGTGGGGCGAATAGGCATTCTTAACCACGTCCTCTATCAAGAAGCATTTTTCTTCTCAAGCACGATACCATTCATACTGTACGAGGGTAAGCAAGGCACCCATTCTCATGATAAACTGTGTACGTAGTCTGTGTCGATTGTTTTTATCGGCAGTGACTGATGCAGAGGTAGATTGACGGGAACAATTTTTATATAAAAAGTTAAAGTATTATAACAAATGAATGACAGCATCTGCCGAGAAACTGCAAGACTCCAGGAATAGCAAATATAACGCATATGAAGAACATCAAAATATCAATGTTTGAATGTGCATCTTCCATGAATTAAATTCATGAAGTGAAATCTTACAAATTTTCTTGGCCTATCTATTCAGTACTTTATCATTTATTTTAAATTTACGGCTTGCTTAGATGAAATATTTCTTTGACTATCAATCTTTTCAATCTGTACTTGCACCGTAAGGCTTCCGAACTACATTTAGAAATACTGGTAAAAAGTTTAATTCTTTGGGAAGATCTTTACACAAACCATCATCTTGTTTGACTATTTACTGGAGTAAATGAAAATAAGAAATGTTTTAATTAAGAAGCAACATAAACAAAATGTCTTGATATAAATTGCATTATATAGATTAACCCCAATTATATAACAGAACAGTGTATGCACGCAAACTGTGTTCATAGATTCATTTCTTTGCTATATATTATTGCTTTATATTTATGTTATGAGCATTATCAAAACAATATTGCTTTTTGCTATAATGAAATAACGAAAATGCAATCTTTCTTGCTGTGTAATGCGGGATCGTAGAACATTCAGATTCAAGGTTTAAGTTTGATAAGTCATTTTCTTTTGGTTTGTTAATATCCAAAGCGATTCTTAGTCATCGCTGTCGTCTTTGTACAACATTTAAGATGTTCTAATGGAACTTTTGACTCATCCGAAGTCCGTGTCAGATTTTGGCGATTAGTACACGTAGGAGAAATGGAGTGACCAAGTGTTCATAATACAATTCACAGTTACTCTGGAAACACAGTAAGTAACAAAACCTTCTTTAAGTAAACGACGGATCGATCAATTTTTTTACTGTTAGTTCTTAACCTTTCAAAAATCTCCTTATTCAATTCTATACTGCTGCGAATTTACATAAACTTATTGTTAAAGTCAGCAGTGACATGATACATAATGTTTATGCTCA
Source organism: Heliopora coerulea (assembly GCA_030142905.1). Taxonomy (NCBI): domain Eukaryota; kingdom Metazoa; phylum Cnidaria; class Anthozoa; order Scleralcyonacea; family Helioporidae; genus Heliopora; species Heliopora coerulea. The sequence continues at coordinate 829,967 of JASJOG010000079.1, read as the reverse complement.
TTCTTAAATTTATTTTCTAGGCATTCAACTCGATGGCACTCATATTTATATGAATTCATACCGAAAGAAATCTCTTCTGAACTAATTGCAATTGGGTGGGTGGTTTTTGTTTCATCAATAATCACAATTTGCTGCATAAAAAGCTAACTTAAGCTTACTGCATCAGTTAAATTACTTAATTTTTATTTAAATCAGTTATCAATTTCTTGAAAAAAAAGCCATGATAACTAATCGACAAATACGGACAAGAAACTTTTAAACAAAGCAAATTAGGACTTAAAATTACTTCAATTTTTCCAATATACGCTTCTTTAAACGATAGTAATAATTGATCACAACAAACAAACAACTTCAATTTTCGTTCAAATAGAGGATGTATTATCACAAATTTTAGAACAGAAGACTTTAATACATATTGGGACTTGACTAAACTTCTTGAAAGTTCAAATATTCGTTTACTAATTAATAGATGTAAAAAGTTTCCAACATTCACCAGTAAAATTTCAAATTTTGTTACTTTGTATTGTAAAGTGTATAAGCATACCACTGCATAAGAGCCCTACATACATCGTAAGAATTTCGCGTGATATTCATTCAAACTTGTGGAATTCCAACCGCAGTTCGGATGGTGTTGGTGACTAAGAACATCTTATGTTATGTCAGTTTCAAGATCTAAAGTAAGTTAAGGCTAAAACACGATGAGTTCGAGAGTATGAGTTGGTAAAATATTTTGACGTAAGTTTTAGTTAAAGCAATTAACTTTTTTTAACGCATCAATTCAAGTTTGATCAAACCTAAGTGCTGTTTTACGACTACCTTATTTTCTTCTAAAAATAATATTATGATAAGATGCATGAAAAAATGCTGTGATAGTGACAAAATATTTCCGCTTTGAAACCAGCTATCCTCAAACAAATCATGCACTTTTTCATGTACAGCATTCTGTTTTCTGTTACATAATTCTTTTCGACAATTTTGCTCATGTTAATTATAATGGCACTTGTTAACATCAAGTAACCCATAAGAGATCTAATTTCCAATATCGCCGTTTATTTCCTAGCAATTTCTTATATCTTAAAGTCAAGATGTGTTTTGAAAGCTTTTCTTGATCGAAATGAAAGCCAGAAACGTAAGTTTGAAAGAAGAAAGAGAAATGAAACCTGTATTTACGTGTCATCAACACAAAGTTGATCGAAAATGGAAATAGCCTCGTAAGAAATCGTAGAATTGCTTAAACGGTGACCGGTTTAGAAAACTAGGACATTCGAAAGAAGGAAAGTTCAAACCTTAGAAAATGAAAGACACATCGCCTAGTTGACTTCGATTGAATTGTTTTACAAAGTCCAGCACAACGTTAAGAAACATAACTACATTGCCAGAATATTAATCAAAACTGCATGAATTAAGGATATGTATTAAATTGATATGTCTTCATTCAAGTTAAAGTCTAGTATTGACTGATTGTGTTTAGAAGTAATATCATCTTAATTATATGGTTAATTAAATCATTTGAATTGAAACGCCAAAATGAGAAGTGACATGTTACAGAATGAGAATATTCCAACACTTCGCAAGTGAGATGTTCTTCTGGAAAAATCTTTTATTCTGATGGAGAGCCGTTGTCAGGACCAAATGGTATGATTATATCGGCTTCAAGGCTTCGTAGATATTTGACCTTTCGTCTTATTATAATAATTTACATAAAAAAGTAACGTATGTCTCCCTGACAAAACAATACATGATGCTAATTATTATTTTGGTGCATGAGGATATCCTCTTTAATCTTTCAAAGGAAAACAAAGAAAAGCTTTGTCGTAAGCTATGGGTATTCACTCTCTGGTTTCCTATACAACAACTGTGCTTCAAATAAAGAATTTAATAGAGTAATGAATGCTATCTGAGCAACCTTTTTTCAACACAAACATTTATTACTTGCAACTCATCTGCCAGGTCTACTGGCAAACAAGTAAATACATCAACTGATCGAGATCTGATGCTTAGAAGCAACTTACCTTTATCTAAAGATAACAAAATAATTCATGGTACACTAAAATAAAAACATCCTTTAAGTGAAATTTTTTCCCGAAAGTGCCACAACTTTGAAATTTTGAGACAAGGATAACGATATACCAGCAAATACCTTTCTAACAGTAGAAGTAAGAAAAGCACTCATTATTAGCAAATCACGCAAATTTTTACCGATAAAGTAAGAATTATTGACACTGCAAAATACAATACATGTGCACAATTAGCATGGAGTTCCTTCTTGGCAGAAGACATTTAACCTCCTTAGTTTGCAAACAGGATTATTTGGCTTAGCTGATTGGTGATTGATGTTCTTGAATGATTTCGGGCATTTCGTGAACGACTGGCTTGTTGCGAACGTGTTGTGCTTCCTTGTTTACAAAAACTAAAAAGAGAAATTTAAATTACTATGATCTGTTTTTGTTGTATTCCATACAATAAAGGTCTCAGCAGGTTCAAACACCCTTTTTTGCTCTAGATAAAAATAAAAATTACGCTGACTTCTAGTTTCCAAGTTTAATCCTATAGTTCAACTGTTAATAAATTATACTCCAGCAAATATTAAATTCATCTTCTTAGGCTAATGTATAATGTCATCAAGCTAATTTTAATACAAAGATATCTGTCAAAATTGTCATTTTCCACTTGTTCTTCGTTTGACCTCTTGTAAAGCTAATGTAATACACTAAGCAGAAAATGACGCATGGTTTGTCATTTCGTTTGAAATTAGCTAACGGATTTATATACAATGTACTATTGCTAAAAATTAATTAAAAATTAAGTTCTTCCCTTCATAAACTTCAAACTTTTTGACGGTGAAACTGTTTGCTTGAACTGTAAATGTAATGCAAAAATTTCTCAGAGTAGAAAATACATACTCAATAAGTTAGACCTTCTCAATCCATGATTCCGGTTAAAATATAAATCAACAGCGGTTAACGGACAGTTGATATTTCATCTTTATTTCGACGTAAAGCAAATTCAATTGCTCTAATGATGCATTCAAATTAAACGCGAAATATCACTATAAAACCCTGTCACCTTGTTTTTAATCCGATTGTTGGATGTTTACGAGATGCTTTATTTTAGATAACTGTGTTTTGTGATAAATTTCTCACAATACCCATAAATTTAAATCAAGGATTCAAAAGATATTACTTCTGCGTGGTACTGTATTTAAAATAAGTCATTTGCGTTCTAATATTATAAAGAAGTTATTGGTGGTAGCATAGTTTTCTACATAGTTACTTTCAAAGAAGTTCTTTTCTCATTCCACCATAAAGCAGATTACGGCTACTTGATTATTCTATTTGTTAATCTTAATCAGCAGTAATATTTCAGTACGATTTGACATATTGAATAAAGAGAGCTAAACTCCTAGCTGAAATGTAAACAGCACTGGTGTTGTTCTTTTGTCACTCATAGCTTGCTATTCAACTTTTTCAGTATATAGATTTCCCATTTGTGAGGAACACTAGGCTGATGCCCTTGACATTAGTTGGTCGAAGATAAACAAGCCTTAAATACTGAAACAGATACGCACTAGACTAAGAAGAAAATGTTCAATCTTTACCCTTGCAGTGATGCACTCAAACTGACCATAACCAGTTGGAAGTGCAACAGAGTATTGTTAAGGTGAAACTGGATATATTCATTGTGAAGTGCTATCATGGACTTCGGAGAGCAGTTCATATCTTGCTCCTTCCTGATTGGATAGGTTGGGCGGGTAACGGTTGACCTAATGGGTGTTGTTTAAAATCTATTTTAATGTTAAGATTTCCTTACCCCACGAGTTCACTAGGATGTACAATATATGTTGCAGCCTTTCCTGGCGGGATGCTGGGCACCCGTAGCAGGCTAAAACCCCTTCCACTGTCCTTAGCTGGGTAGTGTGCGAGTTGTAATAATAATACTAATAATAATAATAATGGCAATTAAATAAAATATTAAAAAATTCTAAAGGAAACTACTTGCAGACTAAATCTTTGCTTTGTAATATCAAGAAGATACTCTCAGTTGATGAACTACTTGTGCACGTGTCTTTTCGTAGTTAAGTAAGTAAGGTGCTTTTGCAAAATGCTAATAATAACCTGTGTCTTTAAAAGCCATAGCAACAGTCTTAACGCTGTCTATTTTCCGGCATAATTGTCTTTTCTCTTTCACTTACCTTGCCCTTGATATAATTTACCACATGGTTAATGTCATCGAATGTAAACAGGTTGTATAATGGTTAAATTTTATTGAAAATGTTAAAAAAAATATTAAATTTCAGAATGTCAATTTCTTCGTCTGTAGAATTTAAGCATATCCTTAGAGTTTAACATAAGATATATCCTTTCTTGAAATATAATCTTATACTGTTAACGGCGATCAGATTGAATTCTGAGTTAACCGATTCACAATTTTAGTACAGGTTTTAGCAATAAATTCTTTAGTTTTTCCTACGACAGTTAATTTTGACTGACTACAATTTCGATATAATTACAGTAAAAGGATCCAATATCGAGCTTGTAACAATAGGGGATTCTTTCATTCATTAAAGTGCCCAGAATCTCTCGGTGTTTTTGAGAGGAAGCATGAAATTTTGAAATAAATGGACATTCTTATTACCTTAGCTACCGTTTCTAGCATTCATATATCAAAGTTGTTTTATTGCAAAATGCTGTAATTTCTGTTTTCAAGCGTTTTCTACTATTTTTTCTTTTAGTGGAGTTAGGTATAACTTTTTCTTGCAATGTGAGCTTATAAGAACATTAAATAAATAGAAGTAAAGGCTATAAAAACACATTAAAATTTTATTACATCAAGCTAGGTTTTATGTAAGGAAATGGTGAATCTCAAGACCTTTCTTCAGCAATAGCCTTGTATTCGAGATATGAATATCAAGATACATCAACCAATATTTAAAACTATTAAAATAAAATACTTCAATTAAAGATCTCGAAATGCTGGCTCTCCACTGATTAAAATAGACTAAGCCACATCTATAAAAGACGACGAAAGCCAGTGCTGGCATCTCATTTTAGGTGCTCGTTTCACTGAGGTAAATAAACTATATAAACGTCAAAGATGAAATCCACGTATACCTTCATTGTTTTCGCAGTGCTTCTGGCAGTAGCATGTGCGCTACCAATTGAAAATGATGAAAACCAAGCAAGGTAATTAAACATCTGATTATTCAATTAAAATTTTACAGCCATTCCAGTCTCATTTCTTATATGTTAAGAGCTCTGTGATTATTCTTTTAAAATGTAGCTCACCTCGTCTCAGCTTTTTTACGTGATTAGATATTCATGTAAATTCCAAGCTATACTGTCGTCTAGTATAAATCTCACAAAATTTTCAGAGAAGTTATTAACTGAGGCCTCAGCCGTATTCAAATTTTGAGAGATGGTATTTACCCCATAGTATCTTAGGCCAGAATACCAGTTTTATTAATGGTATGGAAAAAGGGGAACCTATTGTCAACAAAGAGTTAATCAGCCATTAACTCTATGAAAAACATGTACGAACCTTATCCATAAAAGTAAATTTAATCTGTCTATACGTTGGAATGTGCACAACCCCTGGTACCAAATAAAGGAAATATCCACAGGAACACTTTATAAAATAACAATGTGGCTGGAATACTTTAAGAAGAACACATAAAAAAGATTTATTTCTTATGAAATATTTTATACATAGGTTTGTATAGAAACGATGCCCCTTAATTGTCATTGGCGCCCAATTTGAAAACGTTCGTTGAGTTAAACAATAAAGTGGATCCACACAAAATTCCAGCAAACAAGTTGAACCACTTAATGGAAAATTTATTTTTATCATTCTAATTGCGTATAGCGTAGGATGTTTCCAGGGCTGCTTGCATTTACTAGCAAAAGAGGCATTATTTTATCATGGTTTTCTTTATCCTAACTTCTTATCTGGAGAACAGTCTGCGCTTTCCATCTAAACGTGAACCGATAAAACTTAACTCAAACACTTTTTGTCGTTTATATGGAAGAAATTTTAGTAAATATCCACTTTGCTAACGAAGAAAATTAATATTTCTACAATATGAAACCATTTTCACCTCGTGATACGGAAGTCTATAAAAATTGCATAACTTTTTGCTCTAATTAATATTACGTAAATTTTAGTTCTATATATGACTTAAAGTTAGGCCTTAAGGACGCTGCGATCAGTAGAAAACAAAAATAATCCATCGTTATCATCTTTAAAATTGCTGGTAACTGCATGAAAAATCAATTTATCTTTATAAATTTTGGTTTATAATTACGTGCATGTTTAATTTTAGTTCTAAATATTGCATGTTTCTTTTAGTGACGAAATCCAAGCCGACCCAAGCTATTTGGGCTTTGGCGGAGGATATGGTGGCTTCGGATTTGGCAAGGGCCTTGGTTATGGCTATGGAGGGTATGGTTTTGGAAAAGGCCGCTTTGGACTGTATGGCTTCGGCAAACGCTATCCCTATTATTAATAGGTAAAATTTCTGATAATGGTAATAATGGTTTTAACTGAAGTATATATCTCCAAGCAGATTGCTTAAAATTCAACAGCATGCCTTTGTTTTCGTGCCCGCATTCTGTCAGTTAAATCTCTCCATAAGTTAATTTGAACCATCAAGTCATCGTCTCAAGTCAGCAAGTAATGTGTATACATCATTGTAAAGATCGGAGTTCTAGTTTCTTATCTTTATTTTCTCAAAGTGATATGCCATGATAAAAGTCGAGTCACCTAATGGTGATACTATGTTTGAGAATTCAATTTCTAACGATGGATTTCTATTATATATGGAAGACTAGTGAATTTTCGCTAAATTGTTTTTCCCACCACTTCCTCACTTATTTTAAAGATTTATAGTGTCACGTTGCCATTTTCAATGCCAATTTTCCTCAGATTTAGTTATGCACAAGTTCAGCCGCACTTAAAAGACCAGTGCTAAAATATATGTCCATGGCCATCTTTAAGACAAATTTCATGGTTATTGGAAAAAGAAACTTATTTTCTTGCTTCGAAGAACTCTTTATTCGAGTTCATTTTTTAAAGACTTATCATGTCTCAACTTTGCTTAGATTTAGTTACGTACTAGTTCAGCCACACTTAAATGCCTTGAACAACAATATACGTTCATGGCTATCTTGAAGAAAAAGTTTATGGTTATGTAAAAAGGTCTCTTATTATCTTTGTTCAGGTTTCTTGTCTGGCCGACGAAATAACATCCTAGTAGATTACGCAATTAGCAATTAGCAGTTTATTACGTGGGCTGTCTTCATGCTTATGGTCATGCACCATCATTATAGAGTAGAAAATATACTCCGAACCGAATCAGCTAAAGAACACAAAATACGAGTCAATGCTAGACGGGAATGTTTGATAATGACTTTGTAATAAAGTCAAAATATTACCAGTTTAGTTCCCGTCTTGCATTTACTCATATCTGGAGTTCTTCAGACAATTCTATTCGGAATATGTCTACTACTCTATTTCTTTAAATTGCCAGTCTTTATTGGTTTTTGTATTATCATTAGCATCTCTGTGGACATCATAAAGGTCATCATCGAAGTTTTATATATCCGTGAATGCCTTTATTTCTTCATCAATCTTAACCGCCGTGATATATTTGACTCCTCACGCCAATAATAATTCAATAACAAGAACTTGAAAAAGAAAAGTTTTAGTTAAATCTATGCATTCTCATGTATCAAAATGAAACTAAATTGGTATGCGTAGGCATCGGATTAGTTTCTGTGGCGGGTGTTGGTTGATAATGTAAACTTAAATTATTAGATGTTCCAGCTCTACAATAGTTTTAGATTACAACTAACAAAGTAAGTTCAGACATCATATTTACTATTACCAGCCCACAACTTCTAGAAATAGGGTAAGAAAAGTACTCCGATGAATGACATTTTTGCAGAAGCTCAATATTCCGTTATAGGTACATCAAAACTGACGACAGTAACATTCGACTTTATTGCAGAGTCATTGTCAAGTATTTTCTAAATATTGAGCTTTTACAAGATGTCATTTATCGTAGTGTATTTCTTACTCTACATCATATGTTTATTTTGAACTTCTGTTTTCCCTTTAAGGAATGACATACAGGAAAATGGACAGCTGAATTATTCATGGCTATGGACTGGACAAGATTTTGTCAAATTATCCTAACAAACATTGATGTCATTTGATAATTAAGAATTAAACATTTTTGAGCATTACGTTTCATGTATCTTGTGCTTACTTAAGTATGTTCTCAAGGACGTTGTCATTATCTCTTTTACTATCTAAAAAAATGTTGTCAAAATATCCAATACATTTGGCATATTTTCAGATACGATCAATGAAAGACAGTTAGCTAAGGGTTATAACCATTTAATTGCTCAGTTACTCGAAATGTACACTACAGCTTATCTTATTCAGAAACGTTGGGAGGGGAAAACTTTGCTGGTGATAAGTAATTCAATGTCAATAAGAAATTATTTGTTTAATTTCATCTTTATTTTCCTACTACCATGCAAACTTACAAACTTGATTACTTAAAAATTTCCTGAATTATTTGAATACTTTATTAGCTACACTTCCAAGAGTGGATAAGGAGTGTAGCGAGTGATGCTTAAGCATCAGTGAAACAAAGAAATGAGAAACAGCACAAAAGAGAAAAGGTTAATAGACTGACGAATTTATAATAAAGAATTTTAACATTTCAAGCTATGGCCTTTCGTCATTGAGTGAAACAAGTTCTAAAAGAGAAATGGCAATTAGAATGGAATAGCGAATATGCGATACAAAAGCTTAATATACTGCCCAATTGTCTTCAATAGTCTTGGTCGATAATATTATATTCATAACTCAATTTTGGCAAATTCCTCCACCAATCATAACATGATATCTGGCAATTTTTAGTGCAGTCATTAAATATCATCCAAAACTCATGTGATCCAATCTTTATTGAATTCCCGCCCTCTAGCAGGGCAACGAAGGAAAATGGGTACGCGTTGCGTACATGCGTCTACGGTGATATGGGAATGTTTAAAAATAAGTCACCAGATTAGCTAAACTATCATCAGAAACCAATATACATTTTCGGTTTGGGTGCAGGATGTATTCCAAAGCTTGGGTATACGTGTCAAACATTTTGCTGGTTCTCTCTGTACTATTAAAAATTGCTACTGTGTTGCATTTATTAATGATTAAACAATGTTGGTGATTCAAGTAATTATCAAAACCCGCATTTTACGGCGTAATTCGCAAATACTAAATGATTCCATGGTCACTTGCCATGAATAAATCACCAGTAAATTAATCACTAAGGTCTGTTCCATACGTCAAACTTATGCCAAACCTAATGCATATCAAGTTCGAAAAAATCAGACGTTGATTGATTGCTTGTTACGAGTATTCATTTGCTTTGGCCAATGGTCCCCAAAGCGCATTTACCTTGAATTACATGAGGAATACATTCGTGAGGTTATGAAATAGCCCAGGTTAACAACAAAGGAAACATGCGTGGCATGGCCTGGGTGCGAGCATGGATGGAGGATGATAACTTAAGCCACCGGTTTGGCTCAACAACAACTATCAGTTGTTTACTTGCACCAAAAGCAGTCAGTTGTAGAGTAGTCTGCTAAGTAAATCTCGTCAAATCCATATCATCAGTTCTCATAAGTTTCATAGCAAGAATATCAGTCGCTGAAGAAGTACTTACTGTGGACGGCTCTCATCAAACCGAAGCGATCCCACCCGTCCAAATTAACTGGAGTAAGGCCTTCCATTTTACCGAGTTTTTATCGGGTTTTCAAACAGCAATCGCTGCAACTCTTAATCAAGCAAAAGTATAGAACAGAGAGGTGAACCATATGGCACAACTGGTGGAACCTAGCCGAATGATCAACTGCCACGAACAATCCAGGCCACTAAACACTCAACTCGCAAGCCTACGATATCTATCTCATGCAACACTCACAAGAATTTTATCACCTGACCCCACATGTGGATCATACCCCCGTGGTTATACAAGATGCACTGCAAGCCCGATTGACATGCAATCTTAAGCTGCCTAAACAAACTCGTTTTTGTACCAAGGTCTGGTCAAATCGACTGTGCGGCCCAGCGTCGTTTTTTGGATTTTTGTTACTGGAGCCAAGCTCTTACTACTGATCACGTAACAATGAAGTCAGATTATTTTACTATTACAACAAAGGTTTGACATATTTACATTTAGCATACCATTAGCTGGTAAAATTTTCATTGATATTTCATACAACAGTTTTGGAGATATTGACCATGGATAATTTTCAGTCTTTTCTCTTAGCAATTCCAGAGCTGAAAAAAGCTCAGAAATTCTATGTTTTAAAGTCAATTGGATATCAGCCTCAGTCGTAAGTCTATTTTCTGGTATAATCTTGCAGTTGAAGTAATTAAAGGTCGCCGAATACAACGGCAATTTCCCTCAGAAGTTCAGTGGTTAAATACCAACAAGATTGAGTCATATGTTCTGCATGAATGGAACCTTAAAGATAAACAATGGTTTACCACCGACAATATGTGCAATTTTCCTGAGAATCTCCACTGCACTTAAATTAGATTCTATTGCTTATCGTCGTCCTCACACATGTTCTGTTTGTTCAGTTAGAGGAAGGGAGGTCCCTGGGAAATTAGATTTTTCCATTCGATAAGCTGTTAACTCTCTTTACACTGTCATTACTTTATGCACCTTATCGGATAATTTACAAAACTCAACGGCAAACAACCAAAACATGACATCTATCACCATTATTTTCGTTACTTGCTGGAAGAAAATGCTCCAGATAATAAAGGAATACACCGTCCTGGAGTTTAATGGCTATATTGTAAATTCTTCCTCCTTTCATTTTAAAGAACTGTTTATCTTGCTGAAAACCTAATAACTGAAGTTAAACCTGAAAGCAAATGTGTACATTCGTCTAAGTCAATGCAAACTTGCAATTAAAGATCATTAGGAATGTAGAGATCAGCTAAGAACAAGCGACATATTTTGGAACTAACCCATACACAAAATATAATTAATCGTAAGTATTCCCTCGCTTCTGTTATCGCTGAGTTACGGAGTTTTTAAATGCAAAATTTTAATACTGCCCTCTTGATATCGAAGGAGTCATTCGATGTCTTATACGATGACTGCTGTTTACTCTAACTCCCCTTCTTCTAATTTTTTTGCGATAGTTCAAATCAAATCCTTATTGTAATATATTAAAAAGCCATATTAATTAAAACTTACTTCAACAAATTCAAAAAAGACACAAGAATAGTTTGAGGGAACATTGTTGAAAAGCATTACATGACTCATCTTTTTCCTCAATTTTAGGTCAGCAAACACACTGCTGGCCACCATGATCATAAACAATTGAACATAAAAGACGAGGCCTTCCACATTAGTTGGACTAGTTCTTTCTACAAAAATAAAATAGCATTTTACTGCCTGAAACTCTTGTCTTTTTTTATTTTATTATTATTTTTATTTTATTTTATTTTTATTTAAATTAGGAAGTCATGTTAATTCGAAAATTTTTTTAAATTAGGTTGTTTCGCAACATTTCAATCAGTAGGTAGAATTTTTTGGGTTTTAATCTCCTTTTCTAAATACTGGTAACGTCCCACAAAATCAGATCATCGGAAAATTTTACAACCATACTTTTCCCAGTGAAACAAACGACGTGAAGGGAACTAAAAATAGGGAAGCTTTGCCTCGAAAAAAATCTCCAACCATTTCGTTTCAAAAATTTTCCTTTCACCGTCAGGAAAATACCTTGATTTGACTTTCGGTAAATTTGTCTCAAGTTTCCCCACACGCCTCACCTTTCAAATTCCGGGCTACGCATCTGGTATAGAGTGGGAGTAGAACCTTTATATAATTCAGATAACTTAAATTATAACCGTGTTTATGTTAACAATAGTAGTGTTTTGTATTAGTCACTTAAAAACAACGATATGTTTTAAATATGTTTACAAACTGTCCAGAAGTTCAGCAAGATATTTCCTTTGATGCATGAAGTTTTCCGCTAAAAAACACTTGATTTCCCTCAATACCCCGGGCTCTTGTTTCTTTGACAAAATACAACATTATTTAAACTAATCAATGATGTTATAAATGTGGTATCTTAGTTGTTATACGTTGTTCTATGTGTGATGCTCTCAAGCTATTCTACTCAGAAAAACGTTCTGAGCTGGGCCGCCGAGAGAAAGAACAGGCCCAGAGGACCGGTAGTCTCGTGGCCCCCCAAATTCATAAGATGCCAGACTTATTTAGGCATTTTTTTAAAATTATTAACCTCGAGACTCAAAAAGACAGTTAATATCAATTTTGCCTGAATTAGACAATGTGATAAGTAAGCAACAATAATAATGGTATATTCATGGACTTAAAAAGAGTTGATTTGAGAAGTAATTTAAAAGTGTACAGATCAAGAATGTGAAATGTTCAAAACTGTAAGTTGACCATATGAGTTCTTAAATTAAAATTTTACTTTGCGTACCTTTTTCAAAGCGAAAGCCTTAATAACGGTAGTAAAGTGAACCTTTCTTGTCAGCTCATTTTCAATACACGTAGCAGCAAGGTCGTTGAGCCTTTCAGGCTCAGGACTCACGATTTAAGCTTTAACTTTACGATTTAGCTCAGTTGCGTTTAAAGGCTACTGATAAAGCAATCAAAGTGGGTGCGCAAACTTTGATTATCCTGACGGAGACAGTGCAAAATAATCGCGCTCAATTTTCACTTGACCGTTTACTAGGGAATTTGAAACCAGATTAAAGTCAAAAACGGATCAAGACATCTTCAAATCGTCAACGTGTAAAACGGGCCTTTAAAGATGGACATATTAGAAATAGGCTTGGATAGTCCTACCTTGGTTTGAGAGGTTTCTGGTTTATCACCAGCCTGCACCGATCAATACCACTCGTGATTCACATTGTAACAATACGGGAAAAATTCACAAAAGCTTTCTCACAAAATGGGTTGATGACTTTAGCTTACATTTTGTTCGGGCCCCAGGTTTCCGTGTGCGTGGTGAGTAGGCGCAGTCGGGTCCCAAGTATGACCCAGGCCTTGAGGCAGTTGCCTTTGTTACCCCCTCTCTGGGCGTTTCTGGTTCTGAGTCCCTGAATGGAATCGAACTCGTAACCTTCCCATCGCCGGTGAGATGCCCAAAGCATTTAACTACATGGACACAGATGGTGAGCGATGGTCACATTTATGTACTGGTCCGTATTGTGAACCAACCTCAAACAGCTCTATACTTATCAAATGTTTAAAGTTCTCGGACCAGAAAGTGTTAACACTTACAGTCTCAATAAATTCTTCTTTTGAGTCTGAATCTCACTTTCATCATTTTGCTCTGGCTAATGTTGGACAGTTGTACTCGTCAAGGAGAGACGTTTCGAACAGGAAAGGCTTAAACATGGAAAACGAAATTTTTAATCATAAGTGTTGGATATTTTAACCTGTTTCGATTAATTATAGAAATCTTGGAAGCTAAATATTCCACGATCAATGTAATTTTTTTCTTACTTATTCAGTGGCGTCGCCATGGGGGCATTGGAGGGCACATGCTTTCCCAAAAATTTGTCATGCCCCCTTACGTGCTTCCTCAAATGAAATTTGTGGTTTCACAAATTGTTATGAACTTCAATAAACTTAAACCAGTAGGCTACATTCTACTCAGTTACTTACTACATTAAACTATCCTACATTGAATATATTCCTAAGGTCCGTTTACACGAGCATTATATAGGTTCCAGTTGTCAGCCTGGTGTATGTAATAAGCCCTTGACAGTCTTTGCATCAAGATATCGACTTTTGATTTGTTCCTGTTTCTCCTTGATCTTCTCGTCACATTAATTTTATTTTGAGAACAGCTCTTTCAAGTCATAAATTGTCCAGTTACTAAGATGGCCATTCAAAGTGAAACAGGCCACAATAAAGTAGAAAACATACTCCGAGTATCAGTTCCATCTTGAACTCAAAATTTGAGAAAAGCAAGTGGACACAGTGTTCTATAGTAATATTTCGAATTTATTACAAATTCATCATCAGACTAATTTACACAAGCTAGACCTAGGTCAATATATAGGCACAAGCGTGGTGACATCATACAGGAAGAATGTGTGACGAAAGAAATTGGAGTGTGAATGAGTGAAGTGTTATGTCAGGTCAATTAATGAGAATGTGTAGGCGGAAGAAATTAGAGTGTGAATGATTAATGTGTTATGTCAGGTCAAATAATGAGAGTTCTTTCCTGGCTTTGAGTCCTACGTTAAGTTCTGGTTTTAGAGATTTGATGAAGAGTGCTTCCATTAGTAAAAGTCGGTTTTTGTTAAGTGAATTGTTAGCATATAGTATTTTGTAGTTGTTAACGATGAGATTAGATAATTTGGAAACGCGTATATGAGGAAGTGTTTTGTCAGTCAAGTCTGTTATGTTAAGTGTGACAGTATCTTGTGCGTTCTTGCATTCTAAAAAGTGTTGTCCTACTGCACTCGTGTCATGTTTAGTGGCATGTTCATGGAGTCTTGTTTTGAGGCATCTTTCGGTTTTTCCAATGTAAGAAAAGCCGCAACCAGGACAGGTTATTTGGTAAATGGCGTTAGAACGGACTAAAGGAGGAATTTTGTCTTTGTTGGATGTGAAAAATGCGATCTTTTTAGTGTCATAAATTACTACAAATTTAACCGGTCTTATAAAACATCGGTGTAATTTCTTTAAACATGACTTAACAATATTTTCTCCTTGGGTTCCAAGATAAGGCAGGCGAATCCAAATTTTAGGCAAATTATCATCATTGGTTTGCGATTGAGATGAAGAACAGGTTTTAGCAGAAGTATTAACTTTACGTTTAAATTTGTTAATCAGGAAATGTTTTAAAGAATTACAATATCCATTCCACGACATAAAAGACTTAATGTTTTTAACTTGGTTGTCAAATAAGTTTTTAGTGCTGCAAATTTTGTGAGCGCGATCAAGGAGTGATCTTATCCATGCAGTTTTTCTTTGAAATGGTTCGAAACTTGTAAAATGGGTGTATTGTCGAGTGTGTGTAGCTTTTCGGTAAATATCGGTTCCATCAACAGATATTTTTATGTCTAAAAAGTGAACAATGTCATCTGAAAAGGTGTCAGCTATAAAGTTTAAATTCTTGTCAAAATTCTTGAACGTTTTGAGTAAGGCCGGAATAACAGAAGGTTTGATTAGTAAAAGTGTGTCGTCTACGTATCTTTTATAAAATTTTATAAAATAACATAACTGAGATAAGATAACATAACTGAGATAAGAACTAGTGAAATAACATAACTGAGATAAGAACTAGTACATTCTGATTTTAATATTATGAATTTACAAAGAACTATATACATTTAGTATTAAAAAATCTTTTTCAAACATCCTTGTTAATCAGGTTACACTCCAAACAACGCCTTCACCTAGCAGAGCGAAAGACTTGGTCAGCATGTATCTGATTGCTCAAATTCTACTGTCAACCATTGTCAACCGAAATTGCCCAGAGGAGAGAGCGGAAGAAAGGCAGAAGAGAGAGCCAACGAACAGCAGAGAGCATAAAAGAGGAGCCAAAGAACGCAGACGAGCAGAGAAAACGAAGCTACACACCAAGAAGAGAACCTAAAGTCAGAAGAACTTCTTGCTAGTAAACCTTAGTTTCTGTACATTGTTTTGGTGATTCCAATAAAGATCCTGTACCTTACCTAAAGTGTGCCACTACCGAGCTAATAACAACTGCTAATTTAACACTGGTAAAGGAACCGGACACTAATTCAACTCCGGTGAAGGAATCGGGCTCTAATTCAACAAAGCCATACCGTTTGCCAGTTTTAAATAGTTTGGTGACCGAAAACAAATGCCTTTGCAACATGTTACCTAGTGGTTATATAGCTACCGTTCTTTATTCGAGCCAGAAATACATCCTGACTGTTGCGTCTTAATCGCGTATTGAGATCGATTCGAATGGATTATGAAGTCTACACAAGGAAAACCACGTATCTAACTTGCCATGCTTTTTATAATCAATCCCATAAACCTTTGTACACCAAGATACATCATGTAAGCTATACTGAAAGTACACTACATTGACGTCTTCATTGAGGCAACATTTTATACAGAAAGCGATCCTGAATGAGGCAATCAAATCCTTGTGTCGAAAGCGGAGAGCATCCAAAATCTGTCGAGGCATGGACAAGTCTTCTGGACGATGAGTATTTTATCACTCCTCTCAAACAATCCATCATGAAGGGTGTCTGATTAAATACTACAAAATATTCAAAAACGATCATCCTGCAGAGATGAATGAACCAGAATTTTCATTCTACTTTAGAAATAAATACCACCAAAATCCTGACTATAGTATTCACCACAAGAAGTCTCTCTTAGGGAAGAATGAAATCGGGTAGCCACTTCATAAACTTACACAGAACAATTCCGTTCACAGAACTTGTACTTCAAAGCTAGTCGATTGAGACTTACCTGTGATTTTGTGGCTCAGGTAAGTGGTTGCCAGAACGTGGAAAGTCTTGCGATTTATACAAATCAACATCTATTCAACTTCAGCGAAAAATGTCGTTCACACTTAGTCACTCCTCTAATGTTCTGGCAACAAGCGAGTTCCCTTGCGTCTTTTGTTTGTTTTCATCACAAAGAACCAAAACCGGACGTTGCTGCAAAATATGAACAGTTGGATAATCCATATTCCAATGAGCTAACATTGGGAACTGCTCCTTCAATTCATGCATTGTCCAGTTACTAAGATGGACCTAAAAAGTGAAACTAGTCGAAAACACCAAGAAAGCCATTCCGTTAGCTGGCTTCAGTGTTGAAATGATGTAAACAACGTCTGAGAGATCCATACAACGGAAAAAAGAACAAGACCAAATCTATTTGCTTCAATATAGACCTAAATAACGTAAAGTTTGCTCAACAGCACACCAGTCTCCGAGCTTGCCCACGGTATTCGTAAGTGATGGAATCCATAGATATATATACCTATATATACCAAGAAGGGTATGCAGCACAAACGTCACACAGAAGGCGTAAGGTTTATATATATATATATATATATATATATATATATTTATAAACATAGATACAAAATACGAAAATTTTTCTCCTTAGCCACCACGCGTGTAACAGGACTACACGCGTCTAGAGATTAGTGCCCTCACAATGCGCTTCGCGTGGTGGGCGAGGGGACAAACATGAGGGTAAAGTTAGACTTTGACATCTAACGAGTTAGTCTATGAATCTTCCTGTTATATGCATAGGGATGAGAGAATACATTGGATGTAATTGAAGTAGTCTATACTAAAATCCATTGTCAGGCGACAGTACTTATTTTAGGATTAATGGTCATGCGCACAAATGTTTCGATTGGAGAAAGAAAAGGTGTTTAATGTTAGATACAAGCAAAATCATTGACATCACCTTATCCTTTCGAGATGAGTATACTAAGATTGCTTGTAGATCTTTTCATATTTCTTTACAGAGAAATATTCTGTGTTTAGTTATAATTCAATTAAAATGCACTTTAAATCAGGGATCCCTCCAACTTTAAAATCTCCTTGAGATATTAACTAACTGGGACATTAAAAAGCTTAATCCATAAGTACTTTTATTTAAGGTTGTTGGTTGGAAGTATTTCTATTTTACTAAATAATTTTAATCACAGACAACAAAATAAAAACTATGATAAGATTGTTATTGTGTAAAATATGCATTTTCTTGTTTTCTAATTGACTCATTTTTTCCACTTTAAGGAAAAGGTAGTCAATCAAAAAAAAAGTGGTTTCTGAACAAAGTTTTCGAGAAAACATTGGGCCAAAGAATTATGGAGGTTAAAATTCTGGAACGTGTGATATTGGTAGTGCCAATAAAGGTGATCCTGTACCCATAGTTCTGAGGTGAACTTGGGAATGAAAATTTTCCATCTGGAAAAAGAGTTGGCTGCCTAAGATGACATGATAAAGCAACTGCAAGATACAAACTTTGTCTTGCAAAAACATAGCAATAATTTATCGTTAATATTAATATAATATGTTAATAAATAATGTTTTAATCAATGATGTTTTATAAATGTTTGTAAAATCGGAAAGTTAGAGGTGTTTGATTTATTATATATATGAATCTAGATTAAACTTCGATTTTATATTTTTATTGATATAATATATGGATACATATATAAAAATTAAAGTTTTATTAAACGACAAACCTAGGTTGTCTATCAGCAGATAGTGATTCACAAGGCTTGATAACTTAACAAGTAAAGAGGTGGACCGGAATCCTGAGTCATTTCGAATCCCGCTCGACTCAACACATTTTTCAGCTGACTTCTGCAATATTAGAAACTCATTAAAATTGTCTCTTCATGTTTCTCTAAGAATGACTTTGAAACTTTACCCTTTACCTTCTTTTGAGGACTTCCTGACCTTATGATTCAACCGACAGATGTCATAAGGTCAAAAGGATCATCAAACCATTGTGACATGTTGATCTTCTCAAAGACCATTGTTCGTCCCCACAAACTCCATCCCACCTAGTCTACTGACACCAGCGAAGCACCCAAAAAAACCACACTCCGAAAAAAGTCAATTGGCTGAAAATAGCACCAATATTGCAAATGATGTAATTAAACCAATCAATTATTGTAACAAAGCAGATAATTCGTACCTCCTTTGTCGCTATATTTTTGTAATATATAATTATGTGCATTTTTCTGGTAATTCCAGCGCATGCCATTTCAAGAAGTCAGTTACAAATCAAGTATCCATAAGTGAGCTTATGAAGTGAAAGCTAAGTTTCTGTTGTTTGAAAGATCTCTTAAAATAATTGAGGATATGGAACATAGCAAAACAATTGGTGCTGTAATTATATTTTGCAGGCACGTACCATGCAAAGAAGTCAGGGGGGCAAGTTTTAGTTTTGGAGGTGCAAGTGAGAGGGGTGAAACAATGGATGAATTTGGTGAAAAGCCTAATCAAGCGCTCTGTTCCAGCGATCAAAATTATTTAATAAAGAAACATAATAATTCAACTTATAAACTATTGTTCAATCTTATTTACATAATATATGCAATCGTAAACCCCTTTTTAGTCTGCCACTGTCATGGAAAATACTGCGAAATGGCGAGGAAACCGCGTTCACTACCCGCATGGCTGCATCCTGTTTGTTGCATGTGCCTAAAAACTTGAACGTACGCTGCAGATCCGAGCCATTCAGGCTAGAGTGGGATAACGAGAAAAAATTGGTGACGGTGGCTTCCCCTTGCCCCCAATAGTTACGTGCCTGATATTTGGTGCAGCACCCTTAATTCGAGTAAAACATGGCCGATGAAGGGCTCTGTTCGAAGTATTACTATATTATTGCTAAAAATCTCAGCAGTCATTTCCTGTGCATAGACCGTACAAAACTTGCCTCCAAACCCTGGGAGCTCGATAACTTAACTGGTAAAGGGGTGGACTGTTATCATGAAGGTGTGTAGGTTCAAATCCCATTTCTGCCAACATTTTTGTGCTATGTTATCTGTACAGAAAATGTTTGAGATTTACATTCTACTAATAGTTAACATATGGTAGGTACAGTAAGAGAAAATGTTGAATGTGATATATTTATATTTTAAGACTGATGGTTGCATTTTTAGTTATTGGTCTCTTTCAGGTCTTAAAATCTATAATAATCACAGCTCACAACTTTCTCTTACTATCTTTTTGTTAACTTTGGTAGTTTAAAAAATTGTGAAATTTTAACACCATAATTTCTTTTCTTTGAAAAAAGTGTACTCTTTAGTTTTTCCAACGTTTAACCTGGTGGTAACATAAATTGTTAATTTCTTTCTTTCTTTATGTAAGAGGGTTTATAGCCCTTTTACTGTCACTATCTGCACGTCCAATATATGTACAATTAATTAATTTCAACAGATTTATTGGACCAATTTTTTTTCCTTTTGTTTTCATTTAACCTATTTTAGGAGTTAATTGGCTCAATACTGCTACAAGAAATTCAGCATGTAAGAAACGAAAAGAAGGTAATCATAGCAATGTTGTCCAGTTTTTTTTCCAGAAAAATTCTTGCTGGTTCGTCAGTCACTGGCAAACGTAAAAAGGGCCGTCCTGCATTAAAAACTGGGTTTGTTCACCTCATAATATGTAAATTCGTAACCAATATCATGCGTTTAAAGATGCATATATAATATAAAATTGCAAACAATATTCAAATTCCAGTATATTGTACTTAAAACTACAGAATTTTTACTTTCATATTGTACTTTTATCTATTTTTTCTATAAACATGGCGGTGTTACTCTCAAATAGGGACCGGGAAATGATACGCTAAGATCCCATTTCTAGCAGGGTGTGTAAAGTGGTGATGGGGAGACTGCTGTTGATAAACTGCAATGTGAATTGCAGATGTTAAAAACAGAAATTTATTAGGATAAAAACTTAGGACAAACAACTGACATCGTGAAGTGTGTTTATCACATGTTTCAATAGTAAAATATGAATTATTAAAAGTAACCCTCTGCAAGGCCTACAGGAGTACTATATTTCATAGCACTACAATACTTCCCCACATTTATGCTGCTTTTGGGTCCAACTTTATGTTACTTAAAGCTTTATGCTTTACATAAAGCCCTTCTGCCTACAAATCATCGGGACTCACACGCAACAGATTCGTGGATCCCATCGGGAAGTACTTGTGTCCCTGTTGGCCACGCCGTCATTCTTCTATGCGGCTAGGACGTCCTCAAACAACGCTTTGATGCCGCAGAAGTGGAAGGTGAACGGAAATCCAATGGCACCAAGATTATAAGGGTTGATCCACTTACAACGTATTAATAGTACTGGGATAACACTTTATGAGTTTAAATCTGATTTCGCTATCTCAAATTTATTAATAATTCATGAGCACAATACGAAGAAAATCAGTACCGAGAAGTAGTTTGGATATCTGATCTTCGGACCACAGAATTTCGTCAAATTTAAACTCTATTTTTTCTTTAAATATAGATTTGTTTGAGATATAATATCATACACTCGAAAGTCCTGTTTCATCAGATATCCAAAAACCTCGAAGTTGGTGAAAAAACTCGGCTATCGCCTCACTTTTCATCTTACTCCTATGTGTTTGGATATCTGATGAAACACTCCTCATGTATGATATACTACATAACAATGTTTCCTATAGGAATTTTCATCAAATAACTCTTTGCACTTAATTCCATGGTAGAGGTCAGAAGAATAGAATTTGGTTCCTTATTTCAGTAGGAAGCTGATAGACTTTATTCGTCTATGGCGTTGGTATCAATATTCTTTTTTATGGATATAAATTGGCTCTTATGACCCTGCCATAATGTATGAAATTCAAAATATTTTTTTTATTCTAAAGCAATGTTATATGGGTCAATTTATAAAATATCAAATCTATATAATACTTGAAAGGGATTTATTATTTTTCTGTCCTCCATGCAGGTTGGAAAGAAGTGCAAGGGGTCAATAGATTATTGCATTATTGTAACGTTAATTTGTCGACGTACATGGGATAAGTTCCAACGTTGTTAATCAGGCAAAGTACTAAAGTATACTTTTAGCTGGCAAATTTTTCCCTTATTTCATAAAATTAGTTTGACTGTATGGTTTTACATCTGTATATATTGATACGCGTGTATATAGAAGTTATTTAGAAAGAAACCATTCGAGTGATTAATTTATCTGTCAAAAACCCAACTTGCATGGCCTAAACGCCCTTCAAGGATTTCATAGGTCGAAATAAAGTATGGTTTTACGTTTCTATGGTTTAGAATTTGGTTTTAAGCTCAGAAACTTTGAAGTTGCATTTTTGCAACTGGTCTCAATCACATTTTAATGTGTAATTTCATCAGATGCAATTTTCCTTCCTTATTATTTGAATAAAATACAGCGCAAATAATTTCTTTTGTACTTAGAAAGACAGATGTAAAGCCAAAGCAGAATAGACCGATCAAATGACTAGTCAAACTAACATTCGGATGGACAAAACATTAAATTATGCCAATGACTTCCAGTAATTTGTAGTCTTGTATATACTGTGTTGTGCAAAAGTCATAGGTCACCCTTAAGTTTTTTGTTTTAGCAAAGTTCTAGAGATTATAAGTGTTTATTTTTGTTAATGTGTCCAT
The DNA here is from genome assembly GCA_030142905.1 of Heliopora coerulea. NCBI lineage: Eukaryota > Metazoa > Cnidaria > Anthozoa > Scleralcyonacea > Helioporidae > Heliopora > Heliopora coerulea. The sequence continues at coordinate 807,759 of JASJOG010000079.1, read as the reverse complement.
ACATTGTATAAAAATACATTTTGCAAATATATACACACATGAAAATACAATAAAAGTACAGGAAATTTGTCTTTGTCCAGGATGCTATCAATACTTGTTACGACAACCGTTTGCACATAGAACAGCTGAAATTCACTTAGGCAAACTGCCCTGAAGTTTCCTCAAGTAATCGTCTGGTATGTTATACGAAGTTTCCTTCAGAACTTCCCAGAACTCTGTTGTGGAATTGGGTTGTCTTCTGTGCCGTCTTCTGTCAAGGTGATCCCATACTGCTTCAACAATATTCAAGTCAGAACTCTGTGGAGGGCAGTCCATTACTGTGAGATTTCTGTCAGTTGTCGTCCTCTCCAAATATGATTTCACCGCAAGAGCAGTGTGCTTTGGATCATTGTCATGCTGAACAATGAAGCAGTTCCCAATCAGACACTTTTCAGAAGAAAAAGCATGCTGAATGGGAATCTGCCTGTACTTTTCGACATTTACGATTCCATCAATGCAAAAAATATCCCCTACACCACTAGCTGAAATGCAGCTCCAGACCATTACAAACCCTCTACTACGTTTCGCTGAAGGTTGCAAAACTCTTTATTGTAACTCTTACTAACCCTTCTTCTCACTTATCGTCGACGATTGAACCAAAAAAGTTCGAATTTTGTTTCACCATTCCAAAGCACTTGTCTAAATTGATCTTTATTCCAATCACTGTGAGCTTTTAGATATTTTAGCCTCTTTTCTCTGTTCCCATTCCGGTTGAATGTTTTCGAGGGTACTAGCCGTTTATTAAGACCATTTCTAATCAAGCTTCTTCAAACAGTAAATGAATGTACTTTGGATCCAGATGAGTCTGCCAGGTGCTGAGCATGGTCGTTGCTAGAATTTTTCCTGTCTCTTAGGAAAGTGACTTTGGGGAACTGCTCATCTGATACAGATAGCTTTTCAGGCCCTTTTTTGTCCTCGACGTGTCCAGATATTTGAAATTTCTCAATAACAGCTTTAATCCTACATCTTGAGAATCCAGTTTGTCGGCTTATTTCCCTTTGAGAATAGCCTTGTTGATTCAAAATTATAACTTTGTGCCCGTCGAACAGTGCAATCGGTAGCATTTTGGATGCAACGACTTAGGTGGAAACGTTGTCTTCAGTATTTGCAAGCTAGTTAAGCCTGTTTGAAGATGTGCTTTTATCGAATTGGTCTGTCAAGCTCAATGGGTCTTTATTTAAGTTCAGGCGCAATAAACCATGGCAAAAAGTAACTCAAACTCAAACCAAAGCTTTGTAACCTTTGTAAGGGAAGCCTTATTTGACATACTAGAATATTAACACAGTAAACTTCAAGACAGTCTGCTTAAGACAATTCCACCTGCGTTACATACAAAGTGGGCATGGCAAATAATGATTTTGGACTCCAGAATTACCAACTTTTTAAAATGTTTGCATTTCATGTCTACATATTGGTTGAATGTAATATTTGGACTAAGCAACATATACTTATAGTCGCAAGAATCTCGCTGAAAACAAAAAAGTCAAGGATTGCCTAAGACTTTTGTACAGTACTTTTTGTCATCCCATTAACTGAACTTAAATGCAAAAAATTAAAGTAACCTCCATTTGTACTACCTTAAATGTTTTAATATGTTGGAAAGAATGTTTGGCATTTAAACCAAACTAATACTGACGATAATATTGTAATAATATACCGTATTATTTTTGCTAACAAGAAAATTAGTAGCGTTATTTTATTTGTAGCATTTTGTACATTAATAAAATTAATTGAACTATGTTTGCCTCATTTTTTGATTTTTCTGTAAGTTCTAGTCACATGTGAAAATTCCATATGTGATCACTAGTAAATATTTCACATGTGGACATTTCACATATGATTTTGAAGCAAATCCCATGTGATTTAGGAACCTGTGATGGCATGTGAAACATTCCCATGTTATCAAATGTGAAATATTCCAATGTGATCAAATGTGAAATATTCACATGTGATCACAAGTTCCAAAATCACATGTAATTTTTTCACATGTGAAATTATGTGGAATTTTTAGAAGGGCTAATTCACTAAAATTCATAAGAAACTTCCTTGACCACTTTGTTGAACTATACTAAGTTTGAAAGTAGCTACACGTTTTCCCAATTTGTGCCTAATTTTTTTTTTTTTTTTGGTAAGTATGGAAACTGTCAAATCAGATAAACGACTTTCGTCAATATAATTTGATATTCACCAAGCCCAGGAACTCACTTGCCTAAATACTTAAATATAGGAAAATGAGTTTTACAGGTAATAAAACCATCTTAAAATCCTCACCTTCATGGGTCACAGAAAACGCCGTCTTTTTCAGTTTCCTACAATACAACAATACAATCGATTTTGCAAAAACATGTTTACAAAACAAGAAAAGAAGCAAAGATCCTAGGATTTCTCCTTTAATACTTCCTTTGGGCCAAGAATATTTTGATCAATTCAAAAAGAAATAAAAGCTCGAGGAAGGGCTAATAAATTGTTCTGGTTTGTCCTCCGGGCGGAGTTATTTTGCTCTAAATAATGCTCTCAATAACAATCTCTGTAGTAAGTGGGAGAATTAAACTTTTAGTAAACCTGTTTTAATATAAATGACCTTTATAACGATCGAAGTTACTATTTCAAGAGTCTTAGAAATTATTTTATCATCATTAAGTTGAAAATATTGCTCTTAAAATTTGAAATAAACTGCATGAACCCATCTTAAAGATACTTTGATTATACCAGCTGTATCA